>VZZY01002332.1:55046-105319 GCA_013400335.1 Eurystomus gularis
GGGCGGGAGCCAGGGGCTGGCCCGGGGTGTCTGCGATGAGGGAGTCCGGTCGGGGTGGGGGGACCGGGCTGATTGCTCCCAGGGCTTCCACCGGCTCCGGTTGGGTTTCGTTAACAGCGGGTGGCCTGACAACCGAGGACCTCCCGGCTCGGTCGGTGCTCCGGGCCCCGCAGCCGTGGGGAAGTCAGGTAAAGAGGGAGAACAAGGCGAAGCCACGTCCCCTCAGCCGTGAGGGCGCCGTGGGTGACTCCCCTCTGCTGAGGCCAAGATTGGGGAAAAAAACCCTACAAATTGCGCTAATAAAACGCTTCCAGATGCTTCGCCAAACGGTACCGAGCCGCCCGGTGGGATGGCGAGCGGGGCCGTGAGTCGGTGCGGGTTGGTGACGGCGAGGAACGGCAACCACCGGGCTTTGGTTGCCACTGGGATGGAGAAACCAGGTCTTGTTGGCAAGGGTTGAGCGCGGGCTTTGGGCGGGAAAGGCCCCGTAGGACATCGGCCCTGCAGGAAACATGTGGGGCCCGCGGGGAAAATCTGCAGAGCCGGCACTTTTTTTTGCTTTTTCTACAGAATCCAGCTTTAGAAGGTTGCGGGGTGTTGGGATTTGGGTTTTTGTTGTTTGTTCGTTTGAGTTGGCATTTCTTGTGGGGACTTTGAGGGTCTGGTATGTTTTTCGGAGGAAGGTCGGCGGCGGTCACGCCGGCGATCACGAGAGAGCGTCCGCGTGGAGCTTTGGTCTCTGGAGGTTGTATTTGGGAGGTTTAGGTTTGTAGTTGGAGGTTTGGGTTGGATGTTAGGAAGAGGTTCTTTACTGAAAGAGCGGTCACGCATTGGAACAGGCTGCCCAGGGCAGTGGTGGAGTCACCATCCCTGGAGGTGTTCAAAAAACAGGTAGATGTGGTGCTTCGAGATATGGTCTAGGGGTCAGGGAGATGTTGGATGAAGGTTGGACTAGATGATCCTAGAGGTCTTTTCCAACCTAGATGATTCGATGACTTCAAAGCCCCAGCTGGACAGAAGCCAGCGTCGCCAAGGCTTGCGTGTACTGTTCACGGTTTGTACTGTTTACAAGGCTTTGTAGCGATAGGATGAGGGGTGATGGTTTTAAGGTAGAAAAGGGTAGATTTAGGTTGGACATTAGTTCTTTAATATTAGTTCAAAGTTCCTCCGCGTCCTCCAGTTTTCTTCCGTAGCACGTGGGAATGCACAAATACCTGTCTCCCGAGACAAACAACTTGAATCCGAGAAGCTGAGAGTCATAGAGAAACAATGTTGGTTTTTTATTTGTTATTTATGGGTTGGATTGGCTGTCTTAGTAGTTTAGTGGACTGTTGAAGTGTCCCTTTTCCTTGCTGCTTCTTTCTTTGAGTCGAGCTTTTCCTCCATGCTCTGATTTTTGCTTCCTTCTGATCACAGAAGCTGGAGGTGCTCGGGCTGGTTGGGGCCCTTCTCCTGCGTTTCCTCTCTAATGCAGGAGAACCTGGAGGGATGTGTTCTGAGATTAGACAGGATTAAGTTGCAGAGAAGTCCACAGCAGAGAGGGCTTCTGCTGTGCCACCTGAGAAGTGGTTTCTCTGCTGAACAGACCTCTCTGTTTGGCATGTGCTTCCCTGCTCCCTGGCAGATCCGTTGCAGAGAACCTCCCCCAATCTCTGGGGTGAATTTATCTAGTTCCATCTGCACCTTCCTGTAATGGATTGAATTCTTTTGGGTCATTCTCTTGCTCCCTTCCTCCCCTTCCCTAGCGTTTGGAGCCTTTGGAGACCTCCTCATCCCGTTAGCCAACGTCACTGTTTAGGCAGGTGATCTGTCTTAGCTAATCTTGACCTTTCTAAGCCATTTTATTTCTTCTGTTGCAGTGGTGCCTTTCCTCGGGTGAGTGCAAGGTGCCACTGGCGCAGCCTGAGTGGATGGAGCAGGCTCTGGACACCGTGTTTTCACACTTGTGCGCTCTCTCGCACCTCAGCCCGTAGGTGCCTGCCCGGTCTGGCAGTTCCCGTTGCCCGTGGCTCGCTCTGTCAGGCGTATCCCTCCGTGCTGGTGCATATTGCTTTTTATCAACCAGTCCCAGCCTGCTGAGTAGCTCAAGATGAATTATCTTTGCTTAGAGGAACCATCTGACCTTTTTCCTCTGGCCAAAAAGAATTTTGTTTTCCTGCCTTTTCCCCAACGTACCTTTTTATGTTTTCCACGCTTCCGAATTCAGTAGTATTGCCAGGATGAGCCTCCTTTTCTAGATCTTCCCAGTGAGTATTCAGTAAAACCAGGTGAAGGCAGTGAGGCTCTGCTTTGTTTCTCTCCTCTCCCACCTTCTCAGCACTGCTCTGTGACCATCCTTCTGGTGCTTTCACTCCCTCTTGACAGCAGAGAGGTCAGCAAAGTCTGTGATACCAACGGCATGTCCCTCACCCCCAGTTTTGTAGTCAAAACACCATCCAGTTGGCATGGCATGGCAGCGAGGGTGGTCCTGTGCCCTTCGTCTTCCAAGGGTTCGGAGAGTTTTCCGTGTGTGCTTTTCTACATGCTCTCCTGTGGTGCCTGAGCTGAGTTTGCTGGTAGCTGCTGCATCTTTCCCCCTTTGGAAGATGACTGTGGATGATTGTTGCTCATGGACAGCTTTGGGGGGCAGGAAGGGAGCAATATGAGCAGAAAAGGTGGTAGCACCACGCTCTTGTGGGTGGCATAGCCTAGGAGAAAAAGGCCTATCAGGAGTTGGGCCTCATGGTTTGACTGCTCTTTGTGTTTGGATGAGATGAGGAGGAATGTGGCTTTTTGGAGCTGCATGTGGCTGAGGAGACGAGCCCGGGCTGAGCTTTGTTGTGCAGCGTGGGGCTGGAGTCAGCGAAGGGGAAGAGTGTGGCCTGGCTGGAACACAGGAGGTAGGGCAGGTTCAGGAGAGGAAACTAGAGATGGGAAAAAGGAAGAAGAGAAGGTGAACTGAACTGAAAGAAGGTGAGAGCTTCTCTGCAGGAGAAGGTGGTGGACAAGGAGGAGTGTGTGGGAGGAGGGATGGGTGCTGGGCATGGACGAGGAGAGTACCACAGCTCATCTAAGGCTTGTGACGCAGAGATAACTGGCAGCAGGTTAATCTGCAGTGCAGCGTCTGTGTCCTGCTGAGTGGCTGGACACGATAGCAACCTTCCACGTGTGCTCCTGCAGACTTCAAATGGCAGGTGACCACGTGAGGACGGTTCAGTGCCTGAAGAAGGGGTGATGCTCATGCTCAAGGCAGCGCTGTGATTGCAGCGCTCCATCGTGCGGGTACTCAAGCCTATGGTTTCCTCCTGTAAGACCCCCGGAGCTGCAAAGCCTCCTCTTCCAGTGTCTGTGTCAGTCTGTTGACAAAGTCAACGCTGGAGAACCGTGTCCTGGGCGACTCTTCTGGTTTCCTCTTTCTAGAACATGGAATCGTAGAATCCCAGGTTGAAAGGGACCTCAGGGGTCATCTGCTCCAACCTTTCTTGGCAAAAGCACCTTCTACATTTATACTTGCCAGTCACTGAAACTAAAAAAGCAGGGCTTCATCTCAGCTCAGTGGAACTACGCTGGTTTAGACTGCTCTGTGGAGGACTTCGGTGGGAAACCAGCGGGTTAAAATAGCTCCTTCCCCTCTGAAGCCGGGGTGGGGGGGCGAGGAAGGGTGGGTTTGGAGTGGAAGGCATGAGGGTCTGTATATTGCTAGGGTGTGGGAGGGCTGTACTCGCTGTTTCTTACTACTCAGCGCCTGTGAACTTAGGTCTTCTGGCTGCATACTGGAGCCCTAAAGAAACCAGCTGCAGGGGATTCCTGGAGCAGCTGGAGTTCTCCTGCTTTATCCTGAGTTGATAGTATTTGGGACATGCTGGTTGACAAGGGTAAAACCAGCAGGCTGAGCGTCTCAGACTAGACTTGGTGTGATTCTTACAGATCCCAGGATAGGAGTGGAGATTTCCCCCCAGGTCTTTGTTTTACATTGTTGCTGGTCTGGAAGCAACCCGTGCCAGAATGGTGAAGCACGTCAATAGAGAGGCAGTGCCTGTATGCAGGGTGAAGGAACTGGTGCTGCTGGACAGCAGGCAGGTCCTCCAAGCCAACCCTGGCCTCTTCATCCCTGTCACCCTCCCTGCCTCACTTCGGTGCCTGTGAGAGGCTGGAGGTGGGTGTGTTGTGAGTGCTAGAGGAAGGCTGTGGGTTGCCCCCGTATAAAGCTTCTCTCTCCTGGTACCCCACAGCCAGGCCAGCTTTGAGGAAGACGGCCAGAAGCAACCAGCTGTGGGACACTGGAAACCACTAATGCCATCCAAAGGCAGCACGGAGGAGCTGGAGACTGGATGTCAGGAAGCTGGAGGTGTGGATGAGACCCAGTCCACGGAGCAGCTCAATGTGTCGCGACTACGCAGCTCTTCAGTGGAGATCCGTGAGAAGGGCTCTGAGTTCCTGAAGGAAGAACTGCACAAAGCACAGAAGGTAAGACCCAGGCTTTGTGAGAACGCCTGAGGGTGGTGGCACAGATTTGAGCAGTGGGGTTTTCCTGGACGTGGTGCTGAGGGTCTCTGTTTCCTCAACAGGAGCTGAAGCTGAAGGACAAAGAATGTGAGAGATTGTCAAAAGTTAGAGAACAACTGGAGCAGGAACTAGAGGAGTTAACAGCCAGCCTATTTGAGGTACCACCTTCTTCTTCTTCCCATCATTTCTTAAGCTGAGCTTACATCCCACTCCTTTAAGACAGGCTTTCCCTGAACTTCCAGCCATCTCCTCCCACCGTTTCCTCCTTCCCCCTGTTGCTCCTTCCCACTTGGAGAAGCAGAGCAGGGCAGTGCTGCAGGCAGAGCCTCAGAGCAGGGGCTCATACTTGCTCCTGGAGAGCATTTGCATGTGTTTCTTTGCCCTTCTAGCAGCAGTGGGGTGGCGTAAAGAGCACGGTGGTTATGGGGCTGTACGTCTGCTTGTAAAAATGGATGTGAGCATGCCTGTAGCTGGAGCTAAGTGTCCTCTTCCCTGTCCCCCTGCTGTGCCTGCTCTGTGGTCTGGACAGCAGCTGCTGCATAATAGAGATGATTCTGGCTCGCATCAGCCCTTGCTTGGGGTGGGAATGTGCTGGATGTCCTCATACTCTGCTGCAGTGAGCGTTCAGAAGGCCTGTTGGTTGGGTTTTTTCATAATGTGGTTCTTGCCAAGCTCTGTGCTGGCAAAATCCCATTTACCAGCAGCTCTGATGTCTGGATCTGACTGGGCAGTGAGGAAAGCCAGGGCCCATCTGTACCTTTGAAACACAGCCTGGTGCTGCTGGGTGTGAGGGCCAAGAGAGCATCCCCCTCCTGGAGATCTGGCTGCCTGGGCTCAGGGCGAGCTCAGGGGTAGTGCAGCTGAGGGTTGTCCCCTTCCTTTGGTGGCCTGGGACAGATTGCTTCCAGACATCGCTGTGGGGAGGCCCCAGCTCTTGCACCACTCCCCTCTTCCTCTGGGAGATGCTTTTGAGATAGACTCCACCATTTGGCTCCCACCTGAGCTGCAGCTCCTGCTGTGCTGCCGCCGTGCCCGGAGCAGTGAGGGCTGGCTGCAACGCAAGGGAAGTGGGAGCAAAGTGCAATAACAAGTCAGACAAGAGCAGTGACCTCATCAGTGAGGAGCCAGGACATGGAGCAGCAAGTCTGGATGAGGATCTGTGCCACAGACAGCAATCAGGGTCAGAAAACAGCCTGGTGATCAACCAGCGAGTCTGCAATGAGACAGGCCCGAGGTCACACCAGGATGCCTCAGTGGGTCTGGGTCAAGGTCGGTGTCACGGGGATGTTGGACTGGACGTGGACACAGCTGGGATGTAGCACAAGTGGGTGCTGATGTTGAATCACAGAGTCGTAGAATGGTTTGTGCTGGAAGGGACCTCAAAGATCATCTAGTTCCAACTCCCCTGCCATGGCAGGGACACCTCCTACCAGGTTGCTCCAAGCCCCATCCAACCTGGCCTTGAACACCTTCAAGGATGGAGCATCCACAGCTTCCTCGGGCAATCTGTGCCGGTGTCTCATCACCACCTTCTTTAAAGCAATTCCCAAAGGCAAGGAGGGGCAGACCCTTGCTTCCAGCTTTCTTCAGAGCAGCCTGTATCAGGGAAAGCCTTGATCAGCTGAAGTCCTTAACTTGGCCAACTACACCCCTAGAAGGGGGATGCTCTCCAGGCACTCGGCCTTCTCCAGGAAATTCTGGGAGAAGGCTCTTTGCTGCTGGCAGAGTAAAACCCTTGGATGTGGCGGTGATGTCTGTCCCCACACTCGCCTCGGCCTGCGCCGGTGGCTTTATGAGTTGAGGCTGCAAGAGGCCAATTAAGATCCTCTCTGGTCTAGGAAGCGCACAAGATGGTGAGAGAAGCAAACACTAAACAGGCGGCGTCAGAGAAGCAGCTGAGGGAGGCACGGGGGAAGGTGAGAACTGCACTCGCTGTGACTTATCTCCAGGCCAGGTTGGTGCCATCCCTGCGGGAGAGCAAAGAGCCTGCAGCTCGATCTCTCTGAGATGCTGCGTTGGCTTTGTTCCCTCTCCAGCAGACACCGAGTGAGGGGGGGAAGGTGTCCTTGCAGCCTGCTGCTGATCCAGCTCCCCGGCTGCCAGGGGAACCACAGAGAAGTGACAGGCTGTGGGGATGGTTAGAGCAGGGAGCTGTGAAGTTGGAATTTCCTGACAAGGCTGCATCGAAGGGCTGCCCAACTGGTTCCTTCTTCAGGAGAGAAATTTCTTTGTGGTATTTGGTCTAAAAAGAGCCTGGGGTAAAATGTTCTCAGGCTGAGGAGCAGAGGGGCGGGTTCCCAAATAGCTGCTGTTTAGCCCTGTTTAAAGTTCTGGCTGATGGTGGGCATTTGGGAGAACGGGGAGGAGGCTTCATAAGTGGGCTTGTAGCTGGTTGCCTGTGGCTTTAGCGTTTGGTGGGGTGCAGCAAGCTCCAGCTTGGCATGTGCTGAAGCTGCTGTTGACTCTTGCTTTGTCTCCTTAGATCGACATGCTGCAGGCAGAGGTGACAGCTCTGAAGACGCTGGTGATCACATCCACACCTTCCTCTCCGAATCGGGAGCTGCACCCTCAACTCCAGAGCCCTTCCAAAGCTGTCTTCAGGAAGGGCCATGGGCGAAACAAAAGCACCAGCAGCGCGATGGTCTCGGCTGCCAGCCAGAACGTGGCTCCAGAGCCAGCCAGTCATGAGCGCAAAGAGGTGGGTGAGGGCCTTTCTCTGCATCGGCCTCGGAGCTGCTGCTCTCGCTGTGCTCGAGGAGCTGTGTGGCTTCCGACTCAGGCTTCCTGGAGAGCTCTGTGGTTTCAGTGGTGGGAGAAGCTGTCTGTGCAGTAATCTGGCTTGTTCCCTAAATTTGTGCTGAGGCAAGCTCTGGAGGGGTTCCACTTGTGGAGATTTCCCCTTCTGAGAAGTGTGTTCAAGGCTGCGTCAGGACAAATGCTGGAGGAAGCAGTTGAGGGATCCCTGGAGGGCACAGACAGATCCAGGAGTTACCCGTGCTGAGAGTGGCTGTGTCAGGAGTTGTGGAGCTGAAGCCAGTTGTTCTGCTGAGCCTTGGCAGCTGAGTCCATGACCTGCTCTGGTGTGATCTGCTGTGGTTTCTTCTCTCTACCTAGTTTGGCTTGGACACCAGGACACCTCCATCAACTTGTAATCTCTGTCACTTGTTCCGTGTTCCTGGGCGTGTCACTGTTCTTCCTCTTCTTCACGGAGCTTATATTTAATTCCTTCCTCACTGGAAGGATCTGGGCAGCGAAGCCTGCAAAGCATTTGTGAATATCTTTCAAACAAACCCTGTTTAATTCTCTTTGGTGATCCTTTGATAGTCTCCCACCTGCTGTGACCAGGGGTGTCAGTAACGCTTCTTCCTGCTAGCAGGACCTCCATCTGGGAACTTTGCACCGGCCAGATGTGTCCACAGCTGTCCTGGAGAGCACAAAGGAGGCAGCTTATGGCACTTGGTGAGGAAAAACGAAGATGAGGTGGGGGAATACCTTGCCCTTGTGATTTTTTTTTTTTTTTGGCAGCTGTTGTGAAAAATGGAGGGAACACAGAGGCACCTGGTCACTTGGCTTTGTGTGAGAGCATCTGCAGAAGGGTCACCGGTGAGATGAATCCTCTCACCACACAGGACTGTGCTGGCAACCCTGGTAACATCTGCTGTTGGCCGGGGATTCAGTGAACGTGCCTTGTCAGCTTCTGCGGGGTGCTCTTGTCGGTAGAGTTTGGATGAAATGCTTCAGGCAACGTTGGCCGTAGCCATTGTCCTGAGACAGCGACCAGAGATGAAGATCTGTAGCCTCACAGGCAGAGGGGAACAAAAACGATGTCAGAAATAAAACAAAGGGAAAAAATGACTTAGCTGAAGGCCTGCTGCACTGGTTTTTCGTGGTCGAGCAGGGAGCAGTCCAGATATTCTGGAAGCTGGAGTCAAATGCAGTCAGCTGGAAGCCAGTCAACTTGAGGGCCAGGAAGAAAAAGGTTTTAAGGTCCTTTTTAAGGTCCTCTGACATCTCCCACTGCTAACCATTCCCCTGGTCAGAGCAGAGGAGCTCCAAGCTGAGAGACCAGTTGGATGAACCACTGTAGAAGTTGTCCTCTGCCTACAGAGAACTTCTGCTTGCTGAGTAGTTAATTTTGTAGTTCTGGGCTCGGTCTCAGCAAAGCCCATGTGGACGGTTTTAGAGCAACCCTGGCTCTTGTGAATGTCTTGCTTGTTAAAGATTTGGACCTGGCATTTCTTCATGTAGGCAACTTCCACATGGTGCAGATATCGTGAGGTTTAAAATCCCAAGGCTATGGTCCTAAAGTGACTAATAGTTTGATTTATCAAGGCTGGGATGGTTTTTTGTTAGCTTGGTAATTTTTGTCTCTGGAATTCCTTGGTGGCCTACATGAGAGGTGCTAAAAGGAAACCTGGCATTCTGAGATTTGGTGCTCTATGGAAAAGACGTGCCCCGTCTTAAATTGAGCCTAAAAATGACAGAATTTCTATTCCCTTCTCACACGTCAAGCCAAAGTCAAAAGATGCGGCTGGTGACCCCGTGATGTTCTTGAGCATCATACTGAGTTCCCTGGAAGGGATGATTGGAGCCTTTCTTTGTACCTTCTGTATTGTCTCGGTTTTTTTACATCCCTTTCTTGCTTGTCTCTAAAAACCTTCTCCTTCACTGTCTGTCTCTTCCTCTGCCCTCCAAGTCTGGCTTTCCTGCTCTCCTCTCTCTGCTCCTTTGCATCCTGCCTGGGAAGGCTGTCCACCTCACCTATGAACCAGCCTGGCAGGCCTTGGGGGCAGAAGCTTCCTCCTCCCTGCGGCAGGTAACCTCTCTGGACAGCACTGGGGACGGGTGGGACCCATCTGCCTCTCACGCTTCCAGCCTTTCAGTTCTAGCTCTCTTTTATGCTAACCTCCATTGGGTTGTTTTTGGGGTTTTTTTTGCTGGTCTTTTATGTTTTTCTCAATTTGCTTTCCCATCTCGTGGCTCTGAAGCTGTCTCCTGGTGCCAGGTGAGCAGTCTCCATGGCATGGAACCCAGCCCTTTTTCAGCGTTGTCCACTTACATTCTTTGTGTTGCTCTGTAGGGTTTTGTTAGCTTTGAGTTTCCTTTCAGCAGCTTTAACGAGATTTGCTGGGCTTTTAAGGAGGTGCTCTGTCGTTTGGGTTGGTGGTTCTACTAATGATCCATCGGGGCTTTAAACGCCAGGTCCCAGAGAGTCTCCGGGACTAATGTATTTTCAGCCTTACGTGGATGGAGGGAGCATCCTGCTGGCTCAGGGGACAGGATCAAGCTCTGGCCTGGGTCCCGTGCTGCTGAGCAGTGACAATATTTGTAAGCCCAGCTGTAAAAGGTGATGAGGAGACCTTAGGATGGGGAAAGCTGCTCCTGCTCTGTGATTTCCCTTTGAGAGACCTCCTTTCCTGCGCTCAGCTTGCTTCTGCAAGCCTCTGTGGCTGCCCAGCGTTCCCATTACCTCTGCAATTCCTCAGACACCAGAGTTCTGGGCCTGGGGTAGTCTTTAAAGGGCTGGCAATACCCTGTGAGCTCATACTTGGGCTTACTGAATGAGGTCCTTGGATCAACCTGGCTTCTCTCAGACACTTCTGTGATGTTTGAGCCTTTCTAGATGCCAAAGCAGATGCTTCCTTGTTAGTTTACCTGCATAATAACAGATACCTTCTAATATGGTGTCTCTCCCTCCACCCACATTCCCTCTTCCCGCTCCTCTTGGACACTTGCTGCAGGTCGACTCCATTTTATTTGCTGAGTTCCAGGCCTGGAAGGAATCTCCAACTTTGGATAAATCCTGCTCTTTCCTGGACAGAATTTATCGCGAAGATATAGGACCTTGTCTGGACTTCACTAAGCAGGAGGTGAGCGCTGGAAGAAGAGGACAAAAACCGCGCAGTCTGACAGCACCAAAGTTGTCCCTTTCTGAAGGTGACCTTTGCATGTTCATATCTACTCTCTTTCCTCTTTGCTGCAGCTGTCAGAGCTGGTGCGAGTGGCTGTGGAGCAGAACACGCTCACCATCGAGCCGGTTGCTTCCCAGACGCTGCCTGTGGCGAAGGTGGCAGCAGAAGAGTGTGGTGGGCCAAAGTAAGGATCCGTGCTTATGTTCTCTTGTCCTCTCCTTGCTACTGGTCTTTTTGTACCATCTAGTGGAGCTTGGCCAGGCCTTGCTCAGTTGCTTGAGTTGAACGGTTCAAAGCGTTCAGCTGAGTGTTCTCCTTGCCTGTGGTCGGTGGTAGTTCAGCTCAGCTCTACGTGAGAAGGGAATTAGCTTGGCTGATGTACCGTGAGTGTTTTGGAGGTTACAGCCCTTGGCTTGGGGGGGTTTGGTTTTATTTTTCCCTGAATTTAATGTTCTCTGAAGGTTGTGTTTATGCATAACCTAGGGTGGAAGGATTAAGTCAGAGCTCCATTATCTCCTGTGCTTGCACCTTCTGAGGTTTGAGCTCACCTTGCACTCCTGACCTTGCTGGTGCACCAGTTGGGTTGGAGCCTGGGTCAGAAGAGATCTCCTCTTGCTGCGTGTCATCTTCCCCACCTGATGCTGTCACTTTGCCATCAGGACTGGGGCTGTGGCTGCTCCAGAGCTTGCGTGACTATCTGATATGATAGACAACTTGAGATTGCCCCAGAGAAGAGGAGCGCTGGCGGGAGGGACGTGATGTTCCAGGTGACAATAGGGGATTTTATTCCGCTACTGAATTTAAGCTCAGTCAGGGCTTTTTCTCTTTGTTCTTCCCTCCCTTACCTTCAAGCAGAGCATCTTCTAAGTGAAGGTGTTCCTGCTCACGTGCAGGTTTCCCACCACTCTCCTGCATTTTGTGTCACCTCTAGGCATATTGTTCCATGAGCACGTCGGGCCTGTTCCAAGAACAACCCATCCTGTGTTTATCCTTATTGGCTTCCTTTTGATTTTTTTTTTTTATTATTATTATTTTTTTCTGTCTTCACAGTGGGTTCCGGTCACAAATTGTAACGTAAGTGAAGTATTTATTTATTTAGTCAGTGATCAAAGATCTCTAATCCATTAACAAGTTACTAACTTTGTGCAATTTAGCAGCTTTGAGGCTGGAGCTGAACCGAGCTAACTTTTTAACCCTCTTTAACTTCCACCCAGGCAAGGTTTTAAGGAATCTTGCTGTTGGCACTCAAGAACCCAAAAGGGATTTGTTCCCTTTGGTTTTCTAGATGAAAACACTCATTTTTATGGCAACTTTGGACATGCAGTGGACCAGAAAGGAGAAAGCTGGAGTCCCTGCTCAAGCTGGGACCTACCAGACCTACTTATCTGTACCCTATAGACCTCAGTGCAGCAGTTTGAAGAGTCTAGACAGGCCGGGACTGAGTTGACCACTATGTGACATTGCCTGTAATAATAATAGAATATATTGCTAGAATAAAATGTTGGCCAGAAGATGCCGAGGACAATGGGCTTTCTTGATGGCACATCTGGCAAAGTGCCTAAGGGCAGGTGTCCAAGTGAGGAGGAGGTTACTTCTAGCTAGGCTTGTGATAGCTGAGGTTACACCAAATAGTACCAGCCAAGCCAAGGTGACCATCAGGAGTCTTTCTTCTCTGCTGCAGCCCTCCAATTTAGGACCTTTTAAAGGCATCTTGCACCTTCTGAGAATTTAATCTCCTTAAGTTGTGTTGTTACTCGGTCAGTGATTACTCCTCGTTGCATCTGAACACTTACAGCCCACGCTTCTGCTCTTAGCTAATAATTGCCTCGATAACAGCGGAAAGCAAGCACAGAGACACGCTCAGAAGCTCTCAAACATCTGCTCCCATGTGTTGGCATCTTCCATGGCTCCCAGAGCAGCTGGGGAGTGATGTCCCTCTTCCCACCACGCAGGCACTAAGTCCCCGGGGAATGTGGTGGTGACTGTGCAGCAGAACTGCTCTTACTGCTTGAAGTGGCGATGGAGGAAGGACAACTGGCTGGTGCTGGGAACCACCATCTTGCAAATCATGGAAGGAAGCATGAAGTAAATAGAAGCGTGCTGCACCCTTGCTGGTCATGTCTTTTGGTGGTCTCCCTGGGAGCTGGGCTATCTTTAAAAGACCGTTTCCCTCACTTGGTCTGAAATCTCCTTACAGTTGTGAAGCCAAACTTCTTCCCTGTCTGCACAAGAAGGGATTGGCTTGTTCTTAGGGGCCACAAGCTTTACCCAAAACCCCCTAAAGTCAGTACAAAGTCACTTCATGTGACTTCAACTAGAGTAGCTTCAAATTGGGCCCAAATTAATGAATAGGAGCCTGGCATAAATGCTGCACTGTGACTCGTTTTAAGTTCTTGGCACGAGTAAATTCTACTCAAATGCTGGATTTACCTGTTTTGAGCCCCGGTTTGGTCCCCTGCCAGCGTGTCTACATCCCATTGGGAAAGCTGATAAGCCTGAGCTGAGATCCTTCAGCAGAAGCCTTGCCTGGAACACGGAGGAGATGTGCAGAGACCAGCTGGTGTTCGTAATACTCTGCTCCAGCCCCACCTCTAATATTCTGTGTGGTTTTCTCTCGGGCTGTCTGCCAGGGAAGGGGCACAGCCTTGGATAGCTTGGGCACATGGAACAATTCTTGGTTTTGGATATTTAGCCAGAGACCTCCTAAACTTGCCGTTTATGGAATCTTTCTAGGAGCAAAAGGCTTCTCTCAGCCATGGTTGGTTTTTTTTTTCTTCTTCATGCTGACTGGCACAGGTCTGGTTTCTGAGCTCCCACTTGCATCTCTTGAGGCTGTTGGATTGCTGTGCTCTGCTCTGCCACCAGATTGCTGAAGTGTTTTGGTTTGTTTTTTTCTTTCCTTGCAGGAAATGTGCTCTGAGCGGCCTCCCCAGGACCTGCAAGCACCGCATCATGCTGGGGGATTCTGGGAATTACTTCTACATTTCACCATCCTGCAGGGCCAGGGTGAGTCTTCCACCTTCCCAGGGTGCCTTGACCCTCCAAACCTGTTCCAGGCCCTGAGATGAAGGAGCTTTTGGGTCTCTGTCAAACTGATAGAGACCTGCGGGGCTTGAGTTTGTTCCTGAAGTCGAGGTGGCTCTTGGTTGATGACTCAGGTGCAGATCTCCAGCTCTTGCCTCGTGCTCTGCCCTAGGTTCCTTCAGACAACCTGTCTTCAGTGTGTTCGCTTTCCATGGCTTGATTCAGTACAGGGCTTTGATTGTTTGGCTTTATCATTATTTTTTTAATTCTCCTTCGTCAAACACTGTAATTTTCTGCTCTTTAAATGCTGGCTCTTGTTGCTGTTCCAGTAGAGCTCAGTGACTCAAACGGTTAGGAGAACAAGCTGCCCTTTCTTTGGAGGGAAGGCAGAAGGTGAATGATTTGTTAACATTGCTGTTGGGGCTCTGATTCAGAAGTTTCTTCTTTCCTGAGTTGTGTGTCGGAAGAGCTGATCCTGCAGCACGTGACTGTTGCTGGGACAAAAAGTTGGGTTTGTGCGTGGACTTCAGGTGACTAATTTTTGTTGCTTGCACCGAAGTAACTCTGTGTCATGAGCACCGTCTCCTCCCTGCACACGCGCTTTCTGCACAAGCCTTAAACTCCAGAGATTTTTGTTCAGTTGGAGAACAGTGCTCTTTGAAGGAAGAGCGTGGACTTTGCTGCCCTGTTAAGTAGTGATCACTTGTGTCTCAGATCTGCAGGAGACTGGAGTTCTTCCACAGTGTGTCTCATGGAAGTGTCATATAGATTTGTTTTGGCGGGAAGAGACCTTTGAGCTCATCAAGTCCAAGTGGTGCCCCAGCCCTGCCAGGGCACCACTAACCCGTGTCCCTCAGCACCACATCTCCACGGCTTCCAAACCCCTCCAGGGATGGGGACTCCACCACTGCCCTGCCCAGCCTGGCACAGCCCTTGCACCAAAGAAATTGTTCCTCGTGTCCAACCTCAACCTCCCCTGGTGCAACTTGAGGCCGTTTCTTCTTGTCCCGTCACTTGTTCCTTGGGAGAAGAGCCCGACCCCACCTGGCTCCAACCTCCTGTCAGGGAGTTGTGCAGAGCCAGAAGGTCTCCCCTGAGCCTCCTTTGCTCCAGGCTGAACCCCCCCAGGTCCCTCAGCTGCTCCTCACCACACTCCTGCTCTAGACCCTTCCCCAGCTTCGTTGCCCTTCTCTGGCCACACTCCAGCCCCTCAAGGTCCTTCTTGGAATGAGGGGCCCAAACCTGACCCCAGGATTGGAGGTTGGGCCTCCCCAGTGCCCAGTCCAAGGGGGACGATCCCTGCCCTGCTCCTGCTGGTCACACTAGTGCTGACCCAAGCCAGGATGTTTATATATCTTGGGATGGGGCTGCAGGTGCCCAGAATTTTTTTAAAATTTTATTTATTTATTTTTAACCAGCTTTCTTCCTATCTCCTTCCATCTGGTGGTATTCCTCAGGTGCAGACCCCTAAGTGCTCTCCTGCTGGGTGCTGTGCGAGCCTCCTGACCAGCCAGGCAGTTCCATACCTGACTCCTTTTTCTCTCTGTCCCTCAGATCACCGCCGTGTGCAACTTCTTCACGTACATTCGCTACATCCAGCAGGGCTTGGTGAGGCAGGACGGTAAGAGGGGATAGTAGCTGGCTGTGGTGGCATCCACCTTCTGTGGGTCACTGGGAGGAATTAAGAGACCCTGTTCAGCGTGAGAGGAACGGGGCCAGTCTGGGCTACCCTGAACTGGTGTCTCTGAGGAACAGTGAAGTGGCAAAAGAAAGGCACGAGCGGGAGGAATAGATGCACCCGTTCCTTGCTCATCAGCTTGTTGGGACCTTTGTCCAGGGATGGAGCTGGTAAAGGAGTGACCTGATGGGCCTGTCCTGCTGGAGTCCCCTTCACTCTGGGGATGAGCCTGGTGGGCTGCACTGAGAGCACAGCGTAACGTGAGGTGGTGTCCAGCTGTGCCTCACTTCCTGATGGTTTTGGTTGTTCTCCTTCTCCTCCCTTACCCTCTTCTTTTGCTTTGCAGTGGAGCTGATGTACTGGGAGGTCATGCGGCTCCGGAGGGAGATGTCTCTGGCCAAACTTGGGTTTTACCCCAGTGAGATGTAAGCAGAGGCCTGAGCGCGGAAGGAAACTGCTCCTGTATGAAGGGCTTGTCACAGATGGATGCCTGCAGTGCCTCTCCTCCTCCCTCCCCACCCTCCCTCTGCCTGGAGCTGAGCAAGAAGCACAAGTTCTACCTTCAGCTGTCCCACTTCTCCAACTGTGACTGGAATACAGCTGCCAAGCTGCCCCCTCGGAGCTGGGCTGGCCCTGGCTGCTTTGGGGTGGCCATCTACAGACTGTCCTCTGTGGAGTCTCCTATATGCAATGTATATCCATGGTTTTTAAACTTTTTTTTTTTATATATGCAGTCTGCTTTGGCGTAGTCTGAGGCCAGCCCTGTGCGAGGCAGGAGTCCTGGACCTTCTCATCCTAAGCAAGTCTTCCAGGACAGATGCTGGCTGTCTGTCCATCTGTCCCACTCCTTCTCTGGGGTGGAGGGTGCTGTGTCCAGCTGCACATCTAGGTCCTGCTGACCACTTGCTCCCCGAACAGCTTTAGAAATGCCAGCAGCACACAATAATCGCACGGAGAGCCATGAACAGCCTGTGTCCAAGTTCTTCCTTGCTCCTTTTGAAGGAGCCTGCACGAGAAGCTTTCTGCCAACTGAGTCACAAAGAGCGACTTGTTTCTGTTTTTAGCTTGTGCTTTGGCAGTGGGTCATCCAGGCTGGGGGAACGGCCGGAGCAGAGCTTGGAGCTCTGCAGCTGGGACCTTCAGCAGAAGACAGCGAGCGGGGAAATTCCAGAACTCACAGCTGGCTGTGGCTTGGCTGCCACTGGAGCAGAGTGTTCTCTCCTGGTCTAGAAAACCTGCCGCAGTTGTCTCAGGCGGATGTGGACCATGACGGGTGGTGCCCTGTGGTGATCCTTGGTGCGGAAGTTCCTCCCGGTGCTCTTAGATACAAATCTCACCCCCAGACAGATGCCTTTGAGCTGTTGTGGCTCTCGGGGTAGCTCTGGGCAGTCCTGGCCCCACTCTTTAGATAGAAACCATGGTCCCAGGCTGGGTTCTTTGTCTCCAGAAGGCTGGAGAAACTTGCTCTCCAGGCTGGGCAGTCGTGAGGCGCTGAGATTTCCTCCCGAGTGTCACATCAGACCTAGAGATGTGTGTCCACTGGGAAAACCAGCTTCTCCTGGGCTGCCACCCCCAGTGAGGAGGTTTGAGACATCTTTGTGTGCACGTGTGAGGGCTGTGGCGGTGGTTCCTGTAGGCCTCAAAATGTGCTAAAGGATGTTGCTAAAGCCGTTGGAAAGCAGAGGCCTGCTAAAGCTTGAGCTTAGGCCTAGGTTTGTCTGTACGCAGCTGTGTTAAAGCCATGACAGTGTTTTGTAGCCAATTTAGCCTTTTTTTCAGTGACTGTGGAATCAGCTCAGCCACCACCCACCCTGGAGGTTTCATCTCATGGCATTTCTGCACTCTTGGCTGGTTTGTCACCCTGGCCCTCTGCCGTCATCGTCACTCCCATCTTAGCAGCTTGGTGCCCAGAACCAGATCACCATCCTCAGCTCCATTTAAGTTTCATCCTCTCCTGGGAGATCCTGCAGTAGGAGCTGTGTATCTTCAGGGGAAGAAAATTCACTGAGCTGCTGAATTTTTATCCGGGGGAGGGAGGAGGAGACAGGGAGGACAGAAGGCTTTTTTTTGTTTGGAACATAATACAAGGACAACTTCACAGCCGGTCTGAGAACATTCTGTGGAAGACCCCCATGAACACGAGCTTTCCTGGCACTGAGTACTCCCAGTATGCTGCTGAGTTGAGTTGCTCCTCAGGGGAATCCTTTCCTTGGAGCTATGCTGGTGTGGGGTATTGTTTGCCAGGGGTTGGGAGCTACGTGAAACAGGAGTTGTCCTCCCCAGAGCTGGGAGAACACGTTCCTGACAATACACGCTAGCTTTGGATCCACCTCGCTCAGCTCAGAAAGGGCTGACGTGCGAGTCCACGTTGTCAACACCCCGGTTCTGCTTTGGCTTCCCCCAGCTGAGCACCCTGACCCACGCTGCTCACCCCTGCCTAGGTGGGTGCCTACATCTGCTGCCCTTCACCAAAGGTATGGGTTTCAACTGTGGAGCAAAAGCCTGGAAAATACATCTTGGGGTAAGAGTCTCGCTGGGTTGAGCCCGTGACAAACTCGCCTCTCTTTTGGTGGCATCTGGAGACTATTTGACAGCAGCTTTTCATGAGGAGGAAATAGAAACGTCTTTCCCCAGCTGCAGATTTCAGCTCGGATGAATTTCTATCCTTGGCAGCTTCTCCTTGTAGCTGTTCCCCTGACCTTCTGATCTCTCCAGGTCATCCTGTGCCAGCAGCATTGCACAACCGGCGTGGCTGAAATGCCGCCCTGGACGAGGTGATTGATGTGGGAGATGGTTTGGTTCGTGGGATTTTTTTTCTTTTCTCCCCCGGCGTCACTTTGTAAAGCACTTTGAGATGAAAGGAAGTAGAGAAGTGCGTTGTGTAAGGTTGTCTTAAAACGGGGAGAACAAATTGTAAATGAGTTGGAAGTCACTCCGTTAACGGCGGGATGGTCGCACCCTGCTCTTTAATAAAGGAAAATAAATATTTGCTATTAACCTCGCCAAGGGTTCCGGTTGCAGTTCTACGGTTGGGTTGGTTGGGGCTTGTTTGGCTGGTGGTGTGTTCTCCTCCTGCCACTGCGTCACCCAAGGGACTGGGGGTTTAATGCTTCTCTTCATCAGTCAGCCCATCCTGTAGCTCCGACTTCCCCAGGGGGTGAAGTGACAAGTGTTTTGGTGGCGAGCAAGAGTTTCTCCACAGGTATTTCTTGTGATGAGGCTCGTGCTGAGCGAGGCCCAGGTCTCTTCCAGCTCAGCTGGGGTCTGCTTTGGTTTACCGGCTTGAAGCGTTGCGTGGGATATGCTGGTTGTCCCAGAGGCTGGGTGATTCAGGGATCTTTCCTCGCAGGGCTGAGCAGTCTCCAAATTTTCTTAACAGCAGGTGGGGGTGGAACTGTGGTGGGAACCTTTCAGAAGCTGCCATTACCATTGGGCCCTTAGCGGCACGGAGTGAATGCTTCTCTTCTCTGGAGACTTTTGGATCATGGACTCTTCTTTGACAGGTCTTCCCTTGGCTGCATGGGGTTTGGAATGCAAAGGCAGGAGATGGGATGAGTTGCAGCAGCACCAGGGACTGAACTTGCTCCTGCTCCTCAGGTAATCCCCCTGCTTTTGCCTGCAGCTTGGTTAAAAAAGGCAGATCCAGCTCCTGCAGGTCCTTCATGGAAGGAGAAGGGGGACAGTGGCTGGGTTCCCCTGTCCCCAGCGCAGCTGTCCGTGCCACAGTAGAGGTGAGCACCAGTGAGAGATGCCACCTGGTCGTGGGCCTGCCTTGCAGCAGCTCTCGGACTCCTCAGCTTGGGAAGTTGGGCTGATCTGGCTTCACTGAAACCATTTTTCTCTCCTGCAAGTAGCTGTGGACTTCAACATGGAAGATCTCCTGTCATCATCTCTTGGTGATGGCAGTGGAGGGAAAAAGCAAAACATCAAATGCCTTTGGGAAACGAAATGGGTACAGCCAGAGCAGAAAATAGGATTGGACGTCATGGTAGGAGTGGTTCTGGGACCTGGGGCTTCTCTTGCAGTAAAGGTGAACTTGGATGAGTAAGAGAAAGACTGGCCTCAGTGAACCTTGTGTCTCTGGGTGAGGAGTGACCATGCACAGTGCTGAGGTTCTCCCCAACATGAGGCAATGAACCTCTGGACCCCCATGGGCTTCTTCTGGATTTGTGCTTGGTGCAAGGTGGTCAGGCCTTCGCATTTCTCCTCATGCAACCCTGAGAGCCAGTCACAGGTGCTTGCTATGACAGTGTGACAGGAACCTCACCATGGCCTTCTCCATGCTGTGTTTAAAGCCAGGGACTGGGATCCCGTGTCCTCCTTCCTCAAAGAGCCCTGAGACGCTCTTAGGCAGGCCTTCAAAACTCCATGTCATCCTTTGCTTTTTCCACTCCTGTGTAAACATGGATGTTGTCTTCCTCTGATGGGACAAGCAGCCCCTCCATGCTGCTCTGGGGTTTCCGTGGCCTGTTCAGGTTGGTGAGGGTATGTAAGATTTTCCCTGTTTGGGTTTGCACTTGTTGGCATTTGACGTCATGGGATGGAGAGAAGAAGGGCACTGGGAGCTGCTCATTTTTAGCGGGTGCCCAGAGGAAGGGGCTGCGACCTCTGGGATGTGGAGAACTCCAGCAGACAGCAGCAGCGCTTACCCAAAGGTCTTGTGCCTTTTTCCCAAATGATGTTCCCATTTTTCAGGTGATGTAACCATAAAAAGAAAGCTGGGGATGGACTTTTGAGCAGGGCCTGATGGGACAGGACAAGGAGGAGGGGTTTTAAACTAAAAGAGGGAGATTTAGATGAGAGAGAAGGAGGAAATTTTTGATGGTGTGAGGGGGGTGAGAGCCTGGCTGAGGTTGCCCAGAGAGGTGGTCGCTGCCCCATCCCTGGAAGGATTCCAGGTGAGGTTGGCCGGGGCTCTGAGCAACCTGCTCTAGTTGCAGATGTCCCTGCTCGTGGCAGGGGGGTTGGACTCGATGACCTTGCAAGGTCCCTTCCCACCCAAACCAGCCTGTGATTCTATAGGATAAGTCATCAGGGCATGGAGAAGGAAACCAACTGGTGATTGCAAGCAGGAACAGAGCTGGTGGTATCTGTCCATCCTGCTTGTGCCCTCACTGCCGCTGGAGCAGGGCTGTGGGCAGAAGGGAGCCCATCAGAGCCAGAACAAATTCCCCTGGACTCCTACAGAGTCTGTATTTAAAAAATAATACAAGAACCTTCGTTCTTTGCAAGGGAGAGCAGCCTCTCCTCTTCTCCGGAGGTTTGGTCCTACCCTGTGCAGCCACAAGAGGGCACAGGCAGACCAGGCAGGGCCTGTCCTCCGCTGCTGGCCACCCTGCGAGAGTGGAGCATCTCCAGGGTCCTACCTCATTTCTGCTCCTGCCTCTGAAAGCATCACACCTGCTGACCTGTCTTCTGCAGCCTCTCTCAGGGGTATTCCCGCAGCCTTCCTCCACTGCTGGCGACGGGAACTGGTGTTAGATGGCTGCTGTTCTCCTCAGGCAACTGGATAGTATGCCCATGTTGCCACCAGCATCTTCAGCAGCAGCCTCTGATGTTTGTTAGTATTGTCAACAACCGAGTTTGCCGGTTGTGAGGTGTTCTGGTGTGCCACCAAAACACCAATGGTCTGGCAGTTGCCGCAAAAGGGACCAGAGGTCTTCCTGCGGTTTTCTCCTGCACCAGTTCTGGTGTAGATTATCCTGACTGGTATCAGCTCAGCCACCTATCTTGGAGCTTTGCTTTCTCCATCTGTCAAACTCGGAGATGAGTGGTTTCCACCATGAGGTGGATATTTGGGGCCCACCACATAGGATAGATTCTATCTACAGCTCTAGTAGGAATGAGAAGGGTGGTGGGGGTGGGGGTGTGTGCTTGATATATTTGGTCCACCTGTATGTGGAGCTCTGAGGACTTGTGCATGTATTCGTGGCCGGGAGGGATGAGGGTCTGCAGGTCCAGAATGAGGCATCTTGACCTGGACTGCAAAAGAGCCTGAGTTTGGGAGAGAAAAGGGCGATTTTCTATCTCTGATGGAGGTTAGTGTTGCACACAGTGCGGTGCTTTTAGGTACTTAGATGTTGATCCATGTTGAAGTGCAGAATCCAGGAGACTTTGAACGGCAAGAAGAGAGAAACCAGGATGAGGGACCAAGAGATTTGGTTGCTCGTGGAAATTCCCTGGTTCTGCTTGGTCCTGTCCTTTACCCTTCCTTCAAGGTTACTCAAGGTTTGCACAGGGCTGTAAATCAGGCTGTCTTTGCACAGTCGGTCAGGCTGTCACCACTTGCACAGAGGTTCCAGGAACCAACAAATGGAAAGAATTTTTTTGGTTTGTTTGCTTCAGGTGCAGTCAAGGAGAAGGGAGAAGGTAAGCAGATGGCCTCCAAAAAGTCCCCTAGTCAGCTATTTCAAAGCTTTCGTGATGACTAGTAACCCACCGTGTCTGCTGTGGGGAAATTCCAGTAATTTCAGACGCTCAGGAAGCGTGGCCCTGCCAGGAAGAAGTCAAAGTCCTGGCACGACTCTTAAATATGCACGTAGCACGGAGGGCTGTGGCTGGTCAACTCTGCCAAGGCAACACGTTCCTTATAGGAGCAATCCCTGTGGTGCTACCGGTGCTGGAAGCCAAGAGGTCGATTTTGCTATTTATCATGTCAATACTTCCATATTTGCGCAAGGGTTATTGGACGGAGCGGAAAGGTTGATTTTAACCAGCCGGTTAAGGCAGGTGGACTTTGTGCTGGTTTGTAGAACATTTGTGGGGTTGTCAGGAGCCAGACCAGGCCCCCAGTGGGGTAATGCCCGTTTGCGAGAGGTAAATTGGATAGTTAGATGCCTTCTAGCTCTGTGGTGGAAATGACTCGAGTCTTGTTCAGCACTGAAATAGAAGCACAAAATCATTTCTGTTTGAAGAGACCTTTAAGATCATCAGGTCCAACCACAAACCTGATTCTGCTGAGTCCACCACTAAACCATGGCCCTCAGTGCCACATCTACACGTCTTTTAAACATCTCCATGGGTGGTGAGTCCACCACTTCCCTGGGCAGCCTTTTCCAGAACTTGATAAGCAGTGCTCCAGTTGCATGCCTGTTGCTGGGAACTAGGTCAAGCAGAAGGCCAAAGTATGCCATTATCTACTTTGTGGTGAGGTCAAGTGGACAGGGCTCAGTGGACAGTGAGGTCCCTTCCAGAAGGGCTGATGTGTGCCACAGGGACCTGCAGCAAAGCAAAGCCTGTGCACCACAGAGCCTGGCTAAGCAGCAAAGGATCCTCAGCAGCCTCTTCACAGCAGGTGTCCACGGGAGGTGGTGGGAGGATTCATAGCTCAGTATGGTTTCACTGGTGGCAGGTCCGTGGTGCATGACCTGAAGAAGAGAGGAGTGAAAGAGCTCATTTGGAGGTGGAAAGAGAATATAGAGAAAATGAGACTGGTGTAGTTGTGGGCTGGATGTGAGGGGAAGAGGGCAAATCTGCGATGGCTCAGGAGATGTGAGGGCACAAGCTGGTGTGATGGGCAAGTTTGGGAAGGAAAAGGTAATTCTGAGCTTCTTTTTGGCCCAGTTGAATTTGAAATGATTCCCCTTGTAGGAGAAGATCTCAGCCTGGGTTAGCTCATCAGGAAAAGTTGGGTCATTGGTAGGTGTGTGGTCACTTACACGTAGCTTCCGTGATGGAGAAGCGGTTCACAGCAATTTGTGCAGGAGCAGTAGCAGCCCCAAACCAGCTCCCCACGGAGTGTCTCAGAGAGGGGAGCTGTGAAGAGGAAGCTGAAAGAGAGATGGGAAATGGTCCCTAGAAAGCTTCGCAGTGAAAACTCAAGCACTCGGTGTGCTACTTGGAGAGCTTTCAGCGACGCTTTCGTGGGCACACAGAACCTTGTGAGCTTCGCTTCATTAATGTTTTGCATTTATGCTTCCACTTGAGTTCTGGGACTGCAGGTTTCCCTGCAGGACGTGGGCATGGTATTGGCTCAAGGAGAGCTCTTTGCCCTTAATTCCCCTGGCTCATTGTGCTAATTTTGCTCTGTTAATCACCTTAGAGTCAGTTTAAGGTGCCTCATGCCAACGGACATGTATGTCAATCATGACTGAAAGACACCCTCGTTCTTTCTGCATCAGAACTGCAGCTGAGGCTGGAAGAGGTGACCTGGGCATTGCCTTTGGTCATCTCCCCCTTTGTGAGGTCATCTGCTGATGAAAATAAGGAAGGAAGCACAAATCCTGCTTTCAGTGAAACTGATGACAGCGCAGTGGGCTCGACAAAGAATGTTGTGGTGGGAATTGCAGCAGCATCTAGTGGTCCCACGAGTGGATGGCAAGAGTGCTTTTGGGTGGGTGAAGTGTTGGGACCACCCAAAAAGCTTGACAGCTCCGGCTTGCGTGAAGTCTGAAGACTCTTCACTGAGCACTAACAGAGGGGACACGAGGACCAGATCTTGTTCATCTAGCACTGAAGTGATATGCACGTGTCTGAGAAGACCTCATGTTTAACCACCTGTTTAGGTTGTCTTTCCAGCCTCCCATTCTTCTGACCAGACCATTGTACAACCACGGGTTTATGGAATCATAGAATTGTTCTGGTTGGAAGAGACCTTTGAGGTTCTCGAGTCCAACCATTAACCCAGCACTGCCAGGTCACCACTAAACCATGTGATACTTCGCTCCTGGTTTGCAAAGAGACTCCTGATCTAATTTAGATGCATTTAGACACCACAACAAGCTCTTCAAAATCCTCAGTGACCCTGTGAAGATTTGGGAGTCTCCCTGGGGCTCATAATCCTCCAAATATTTTGCCTTGGGCTGGTGCTGCTGGGTCCGTGACTGAGTGACGGGATAGAACTTACCTCTTTTGCAGCAGATGGTTCTTTCATTCCACGTGCAATGCAAATCTCACAGGGTATCTGCACAGAGGGAAGAAAACTCTGGAGTTACTTAGTCCTAGTCCCTGCTCGTAGCTGGGCTACGTGTGAGTTAGGTCAGGCCAGTCGGTGCCTTACCCACCTGAGTTTTGAAAACCCAGAAGTAGTTTTGCTGTTGTCAGCAGTACCGTCACCAGCTTCTCTTCGTTACGCTGAGTTTAAAAGCCTGGCTCTACATGTTCAAAATGCACAAATATCTTAAAACCCTCTTCCTGCAGCACGCGTGCTACCCGCCTCTGACCTGCCCTCGCTGTCCTGGCAACAACGCCGCCGTGAGAGCCTTTCTGAATCAAAAGATTCCAATAGAGACCTGCAAGGTTGTCCTTTCCTGCCTAGAGGTGGTTATGGAGATGTTGTGGAAAGGAAACTGCTTTTGGAATCTCTGTCCCCTGTTTTGTGCGTGGTTCCTTTGCACGTCACAGCAGACTGATGCAGCATCTCTTTGCCTTTGATTTGTGGGTTTTCAGTTATGCGGACGAAAATGTTCATAGAGTCACAGAATGGTTGGAAAGGGACCTTTAAGACCATCTGGTTCCTGACTCGCCCAAAGCGAGAGACTGTCTCCCACTGCAACATTCAAGCCTGGGCATTTTGTTATTAGGCAAAGTGTTGATTTTTTTCTTTATTATTTTTTTTCCTCCTGGGATGTGAAAGGAGTCATGATGCTGGCACGCTGCGATGAACGCTGCGGCTTTAAAGCCATCCTGCTGATGCCTTGCCCTCTAGAGATGTTGGATTGCGTTTCGGTTACATACCTTTACCAAATCAGATGTTTAATTTCAGCATTTTGTGAGCTTCAGCATGATCGGGAGACAAGAATGAGCAAGGGACTGGAATGGGTATTGGCAGCAGCTCCTCCATTTATGTTCACACTTTATTTCCCCACCCTGGGTGATGGTGAAGAGTAGACTTGGCTGCTTAGGTCCCAGCCCAAACCATTCTATGGTTCTATGATCCTGTGATTTGGGGTCATGAGTATGGCCTAAAGGTCTGTTGGTTTGCGAAAAGGTGGTCATTTCAACTCAGAGTGATTGATCTGGAGATGCTCATAGGACCAGGCAGGAGGAGAAAGTGGCTCCAGCTGATACATGAAACCCATGAAGACTCCCAGTGAACAAGGTTGATTTGGGCTGGACGCAAAGACTGCTAGGGATTCTTTGTATTAGACCCGTGTGAGTGGGCTCTGGTTTTGTGCCGGTCGTTATGAAAATAAGGGGAAAATCACAGAAGAGCAAGCGCTGTGTGGTTCCTATGTTTTATATAAAACGGGTCATTACTTAACGCGCCAGAAGAGCTGCAGATCTGAGCGCGAGATAATCAAATCAAATCAGACAAGTAGACCAGTCGCACCCATTTCGATGAGGACATGTTCAATCACAAGCAATTACTGTGATTTATCTTCTCATTGTCATGTACAAATTCAGCACCTGGCCAGTAAGTTGCATAGTTGTCTAATTGCGCTAAGAAGGATGCTTCAGGCAAGGGTGGTGTGAGGATCCTTCTCATTGATCTTTTTCATAGAATCACAGATGGGTTTGGGTGGGAAGGGACCTTTCAAGGTCATCGAGTCCAACCCCCCTGCAGGGAGCAGGGACATCTGCAACTAGAGCAGGTTGCTCAGAGCCCCGGCCAACCTCACCTGGAATCCTTCCAGGGATGGGGCAGCCACCACCTCTCTGGGCAACCTCAGCCAGGCTCTCACCACCCTCAGCAGCAACAATTTCTTTCTTCTCTCTCATCTAAATCTCCCTCTTTTAGTTTCAAACCACCCCCCTTGTCCTATCCCAACAGG
The DNA here is from genome assembly GCA_013400335.1 of Eurystomus gularis. Classification (NCBI taxonomy): domain Eukaryota; kingdom Metazoa; phylum Chordata; class Aves; order Coraciiformes; family Coraciidae; genus Eurystomus; species Eurystomus gularis. Next base: position 80,858 of record VZZY01002332.1, read on the forward strand.
CCCTGCTAAAAGATTTCTCTCCTCTGTTAATGATTTAGTCAGAATTCTGCAAACTGTTCCTCACGTGTCTCTCCTGCCCTTCCTGGCTGAGCTCCTGGCTTAGATGGTGACTCCCTCCAGCTGAATCCCTGGATTCCTGCAGTGCCTGGGGCATCGTGGTGCTTCTGAAAACACACACTTTCCGTAGAAAGTGATTTTTGGATTGTTAACTGACGTGTCCGGGGATCGTGGAGGAACTTAGTGTCTTCCTGAATCCTGATGTGCTTGAATGGCGAGATTTCTGGGATGCTGGCAGCGTTGTGCATGATGCTACGCACGGGGAAACTCATCTTGTGTTAAATTAGATCCGTCCCAGGACTGTATCAGCATTGCCATGGGGGATGATTCACCTCCTGGCTTGCCTTTGAATTCTGGGATTTTGCATTATTCCCTTAAAACTATTTATAACACGGTTTTCAAACAAAGAATGATTCTCTGTCTGGAAATGTGAATGAAATATTTGCCTTACAAGAGGCTCATAACTTCACCGATGCCCTGTTCTGTGGAAGCTACTGAGAGCCAGGAGAGAGGGACAGTGTGAGCAGGACGTGCTCTGGAAATGTTTTGACATAATATCTGAGAAATTCAGACAGATTTTTTTTAAGCTTCCCAATAAAATATACGATAATGTCATAGAATCATAGAATGGTTTGGGTTGGAAGGGACCTTCCAAAGTCATTTAGTCCAACCTCCCTGCAGTCAGCAGGGACATCTCCAACTAGAGCAGGTTGCTCAGAGCCCCATCAAGCCTGACCTTGAACATCTCCAAGGATGGGGCCTCCACCACCTCTCTGGGCAACCTGTTCCAGTGTCCCACCACCCTCCTAGTAAAGAACTTCTTCCTAATGTCTAATCTACATCAATATGATAGAACCCCAGCAGAAATGCTAAACTAAAAATTGAGTTTCTTCAGAGGCTCAACTTCTCATTGACTTTTCTGAACCTTCGTGCGCTACCTGGGTAAAAACTGTACGTATGAGCACCACGGACACATCTCCTGTTGTGTTGATGCCGCATACCAGGTATGAAATGAGACATCTGGAACTGGGCCACTGCAGAGTAAGTAAAACAGATTATTTTCTTTTAAGTAATTTTGCTCATGGATGAAGGCTTCTTTATAGATCTTGCTAATCGTAAATCTCTGTTTTTTTAGGCCATCAAGTAGCTTAAAATAGAACTGATGAGCTCCATGCCTGGAATATGAGTATTTAGCATAGCAATATTAAGTGTGATTTTTATTGATTTCATGCCGTAGATTCCTTTCCATCCATGTGCCAATTTCAAGGGAGGGAGGGAATTGAAAAGGCTTAACTTCAACTAGCCCATGAAAAGTTTAGTCTGTCACAATTTACTGACACTTAAAGTCAGATAAATTAAAATAAAAAGAAAAATGACCCAGCTCCTGGTACTACTGGGTTCACAGGGACAGGATGTTTCCCAGATTCCTGAAGGATGAGCTGAACTTTGGATCAAAGTCGAGTCTAAGCTTGTGGAGGACAAAACTTGGAAAACTGGCTAGCTTCATTCATCCTAGCTAATGCCTGTGGATTCCCAGCAGAGCTACAAGCCCTGTGGAAAAGCAGAGAGGACTTAACGTGACTGGAGTGTAGGCGTCTTAATCCAGTCTGGATTCAAGCCCTGTTGCACTGAGATGCTCAGGGGTTCAAGTCGTGTTGTGATGCTCCGAGGTTCAAGCCATGTGGCATTGAGATGCCCTAAGGTTCAAGCAATGTTGAGTTGGGGTGCTCCAAGGTTCAAGCCATGTTGCGTTGAGGTGCTCAGAGGTTCAAACTATGCTGTGTTGGGATGCTCTAAGGTTCAAGCCATGTTGTGTTGAGATGCTCTGAGGTTCTGGGAACGGTTGTGCTCTCCCAGAGAAGAAAGTCGGGTGATAAATCCATTTGTAACACTTTACTTTTGCCTAAGAGCTCCCCATATTTGTACTACTGGAATGTGTTTATTCTAGGATCAAATAAAAGTCCTAATAGTGGGGCAAGATGGGGTCATTTTCTCTTTTGAGCTCAATGACCTCATAGAGTGCTTTCTCCACAGCATGGGTTGACCTATGAAGCAAGTAATGTGTACTCTGGAAAGCTGTAGTATTGATTTAAGGTAACAGGTAACCACCGACTGGCCTTCACTGACTATCGCCTGACCCAGGACAACCTATGCGCTTCCTACTCAGCTTCTGTCCACTGTTGGGTGCTCCTCCGTCTGGTGATACGGTTCAAATGGGTTTATTTGCAAGAATTAACAGACTCCCAGTTCTGTTAAAGCCTCTGGGCTGACCTAAAGCCCACTGCTGGTGTTGACCTCAAGCCCACTGAAGCATTGTTGGGTAGAAAAACCACTGCAAGGTGTTTACTGTAGCTCTGAATGAGCCATGAACGGGCAAAAAAAAATTAGTTTTAAGAAAAGAAGCTTCTACAGAAGTTTTCATGTCAGTTTTGTCCCCAGTTGCCTCCCTGAATGGCCAGGAGACTGAGCTAGAATGGGCAAATCTTTTTTTTTATAGGAAGATCTCCTTCTCTGTGGTGCTCGCTCCCAAGATGAGGGTAGGCAACAGCGTTGTTCCTGAACTGGGTGAAGGCTGATGAAGAAATCCATCTATGGTGTAAAAATCAATGCTATAAAAGTAATTTCACCCAGTGAAGTGGAAAAAGGAGTTTCCACGATGAGTAAGTAACAGCTCCTCTACAAAAACAGCGTTAGAAAAACCAAGGGAAGCCAGAACCAGCAAGTCTGATCCTAAATCCTTCTCTAGAGTTTGCTTCCACAGTGTTCTTCTGGTTTGTGGTCTGGGATCTGGTTTTGAACTGATCAGAACAGCGCTTACAGTTGGAAGGCTGAAATTCAGCCTTCAGTCACCCAAATCCTACCCTGACCCTTTAAGAAATCTGAATTTGAACATATATTCTTGGATCTCAGAGCCAGACCTGGATGGTGACATTCCCACCCCAGGGATGTCCTAGCTGGCTTCATTGGCTTCCCCATGGCTCCTGCTCATGGAGCAGGTGCTCTGAGAGGAAACAGGTTCTTTGAGCATCGTGGTGACTCTGGATGGGACTGGAAAAACCACATTAAGCGTTTTTCTGGTCAACAAATAGTTACGATTTTATTGAGCGGTAGAATACACAAGAAAAAAAAATTGTTCTTCTTGAGTTACTGAAATATTTTGTTTTTTTAAGAGTGAAATAATCAGGAGCCATCCTGTAAGGAATGTGGGTTTGATGTTTTAAGGACTAGAAATCATTGGAAGTGTTAGGGCTTTGTTAGGAAGGCTTTCTTAGGAAAGCATCTACTAGAAGAGGCCATGGCTAGGACATGGCACCTTGTTACAGAAAGAAGAGGATGTCCTTGCCCTAACAGAGACCTAAAATCCAGCCAGTGTGGGCAGCCCCTGTAGCAAGGAGTGATGGTGCCTGGAGATAAGTCGTGATGAAGCTCTGCTGGTGCTCTGAGCCTCCCAAGCCCTATTTCAGTCAGCAGTTGGAATCTTAGACTCCTCAAATCCCTGTTTAAAGGAAAAAATCTCAATGCAAATCCCTTAATCCCCTTTGTGCCTCTGCCTGGAGACACGGGGCTACATTTCATGTTAGTTCACAAAGCTGGCACAGACCCATGGCCTTCAGTGGGGTTAATTTTTGTTTCTGAAGGTCTAGGCTACAGCTTTAACCTACTTTAGCCAGGGTGCAGGAGAAGCACGTGCTTAGGACAGGGCACTGTGTTACCCCTGCACTGTCCCTGCTCTCGGAGCTGGGGGAGCGGGAGCTCAGTGCAAGATCCAGCTCACCACGAGATGTCCGGTGATGTTGCCTCTGATGTCTCCTCTGAGCCTGTGCTCTGCCTTCTCTCGCCTCACGTCTCCAGCCTAAGCTGTTATCCAGGCAGACACTAGCGATGAATGGGAGAATGTGGGAGACCCGATTTCATAGAATCATAGAACAATTTGCGTTGGAAGGGACCTCAAAGATCATCTAGTTCCAACCCCCCCTGCCTGGACTTTCAAAGTGGCTTTTTCTTCCCTCTCCACCCCCTTGGTGTTTTTCTTCCCACTCTCCTGCATCCCTCCCCAGCCTCTTCCCCTCCCACATTTCTCCCACTTCGGTTCCCCTCCTCAAACACGCCCATGCCCGTGTCTCTCCTGCCCAGAGGCTTCTCTTGCCTTTGCTGCACTTGCTTCAGTTAATCCCTTTCCCTGCCAGCTGTCTTTGACCATCCTCCTCCAGCTTCTACCCCAGTCCCCGCTAACAAGCAACCGAAGAGAAGCAAAGCCGGTCCCTTCCTGCCTATTGTTTTATTATCTGCCCTGAAACAAACTCTGTGTTTCCAACTCGTGGCCTCTCTCCGTTGCCAAGCGCTCGTGTAGCCAATGATGTGGTTTAGCTGGGTTAAATAAACCCTGGCAGGCTCCCAGCATGTTCTACAGATCTTCCTTTTTTTTTTTTTCTGGTGCGTTTGTGTCTCATTACAGCGCAACCGAATGACCTTTATCAAGAGAGGAAGGCGTACAAGATTCCACCTCATTATTTTCAGAGAAACTAGTTAGTTACGGTCCTCGGAAAGCCGGGCAAAACTCTATATTTCTGTGTTTGAACCATTTTGGTGGCTCCCTGCAGCCTGCAAAGGGACGCTCGTTGTGAGCGACCGCCGCGTTTTGCCCAGGTCGGAGATAAAGCCAAGCAAGGTCACGTGAACTTTATATCCACCGAAGTCCACAGTTTAACCGAATATTCTGGAATATCTCCTGTAAACCTGATCACACTTTGGTGCTGCTTAAAATTATAACAAAGCAGATTGCTCCAGATTTCCAGGGCTCCTTGTCAGGGATCGGTTTGAGCCGCTCCGGCTAAAGGATGGAGAACTTACACATCAAGGCACGCCTGAGCTTCAATTCCAAGATAGAGGGCCGGGATTTTTTGGAGGGAGAGGAAGAAACTACGTAAACCAGAGAGGCTTGACCTGAAAAAGTAACCAGCACCCTACCTTTTCACCGCACAAATGTTTCGCACGTGTAAGTATAATGAATAAGAAAAATACACGGCTAGGTACAAAGGGTTGGTGACCTGTTTTTTGCAGAACAGAGCTTTTCCTCTTGTGATAGCAAGGACAATGCAAGACACTTAGAAATTGGCTCTGACGAGAACGTTGCACGCTTTTTATTTCTGGGTTTGAGCCGCTGAACACTTTTTCACGAACAGGGAATTTTTCGAGCGTCTGGAAGAAGCAAGAAGCTGGGGAAGAGTTAATATCGAGAGCTCTCCTGTCCCCCCTTTCTTCCCTTTGGTACCGTGCGCTAAGGTCTTGGGAAAAAAAATGCCTGTTTGCCTAAAAGCTGGTCTTTTCTTCTGCAGATGGTTGCAACATGAATCATAGACCATGGTTAAGGGTTGGAAGGGACCTCTGGAGATCGAGTCCAACTCCCCTGCCAGAGCAGGACCGTAGAATCTAGGGCAGGTCACACAGGAACGCATCCAGACGGGTCTTGAAAGTCTCCAGAGAAGGAGAATGTTTCACGTTCTTTCAGCCATCAGCAGCAGTAGCCGCTGTCTCCTGAGCGCTGTTAGGCCAGGCTGTTGTCTCGGCAGTACTTTGGGTTTTTAGGAGAAAAACAGCCCTTCCAGTAGATCCGGTGGCTGGCAAAAAGGAAGCCAAGCTGCTAAAGCAGGACTGTTTACCTAGGCTGAGCTACCAGTTTCCTGCAGTTTCTCTAGGTGTTCAAACAGTTTCCCAAGAAGAAAAGTAAGAGAGAGAAGAGGGGACAGCGCTACAGAGGAAGAGGCATCTGTATCGAGAAAATATTTCCTCTGGAAATAAGAGCTTGGAGAGATGAAAAAAAATGAGCTGCCAGAAGGCGAAGCTGGATAGTAAAAGGATTGTGCTGCTGATGCTACTGTGGGCTTGTGGTCATCCTTGCTGGAGCAGAGACAGGGAGATACATTCACGGAGTCAGAGAGATGCGCATATTAAGGCAGTCTGAACTGTGTTAGCCACCATCCCAGGCTAGCTCATTGCTACCTGCCTGGGAAATTACAGCATCCAGAAGGACATTATTGTTTATGCGATTAGAAATCAACTATAAAACTAGTTCCAGGTCTGTGTGAGCTTCGGACACTCTGGAGACAGGTTTTCATCCGTACTGTTCCTAGTGATATTCAGGTATTGCCAGTGTAAGAGCGGGCAGGAACACCAGAACAAGCCCTTTGCAAACCTTAAGTATTACTAGCTAGCTTAAGTTGAAGTCCTGCCTATGAATTTCCTGTCTGTAAGCGAAGATACCAGCTCATCTTCTTCTCCAAAGAGGCTGGTGGTGGGGAGTCTATTTTTTGAGGTGGCTGGCCACAGTCCTGGAGTTGTCTCTGGTCATGAAGCACCTTGCAGGTTTTGTGGGACTCTGTTAGCATTCAAGGATTCGCTAGAGAAGATCCGGTTTCAGAGCTGAGCAAAGTAACGAGGCGTGCAAAAAGTCATCGCCTCGTAACGAGAGTAGCCCTATTGGGTGTTTTGAGCGAGCAATGAGACAGCTGTTGGAACTGGAGACGGCTTCTGAAGCCAGGGCCCTTTATCATAAACTAAAGGGGTTGTCTCTTCTGATGTATTACAACTGATTCTAAATCCTTTGATTTATTTGGGATCAGGTTGCCTGCTAGAGAAGCACCTGGAAGCTGTGCAACCATAGCTCCTGATAAGCCATGAATGGATTTTGGTAATTAGGTGTTAGGCAGAAAAGAGTTGAGAACCTGAGAAGAGGGTTCTCCAAGAGGTTTCCTATCACCAGCAGAGCCTGGTCAATGCTGGGATTGAAAAGGGCTGGGAGGAGCAGGTCGGATGGTTGGGCAGCTCCTCCTTTTGCAGGAAGGACGCTTTTGTTCCCAGAAGAAGGGTAAGCAGTGCCATTGTTCCTGGTCTCTGCCAAGCAGGAGCAGGCTCGGTTTCTGCCAGGCTTGTGCAGACAGGCAGAACCGTGTGTTTCCGCAGCCCGCTGCCCAACCGCTCTGGTGGAAAGACCGTTTGTGGTTACACTGGAGCACTCATGGGAAATTAGGAAGCTTTGCTTATGTGACTAATTTTGGCCTTTAACGTACTTTACTGACAACCAGAATGCTGGGCCAGACCCGTGGCTCGTTAAAGAGAAAACAGACCCTCTCCTGAAGGAGACTTTTTGCTGGTTAAGCCCAAAGATCTGCCACAGACCCCTGGAAATCGGGGCTGGTCATACAAATACGGCTACGTTAACCCTGCTGAGAGGTGGTTAGAGGTTAGTTGTGCAGGATCGGTATCACAGCTTTTACTAAAGTGAGTAGAGAAAGAAAAGAGGGAGAGGAAGGAGGGAGCCCAAGGTGGTGGGGTCTGGGCAGGGCTGGAAGCCCCATCGTGGTAGGGCTTCCAGCAGGGCTGACGGGCATCGCAGCTCCCTGCAGACCACCTTATTTTTGCCTTGATAACGCAATGAAACTCTCCTTTTTTGCACAAACACGGGAAAGAGGGAAGAGGCGTAAGCCGACTGAGGTTGGTCCTTGCGTTGCGAATACTTGCTGAAGTCTAACAGCTCTGATGTGTCTGTGAATCAGGAGCTGGTGTGGTTTGGGTGGAACTAGAATGAGTCTTGTGAAGGGAAGGTCAAGGCTGGATGTTAATGGCCCTTTTTTAAACGCTCCTTCTCTCCATCCTCTCCCAAACCTCCCGTTTTGTGCGGCGCTGGCCTCGCTTTTCATCCTCTGAAGCCCATTTTGAGTCTGTCTGGATTAACCAGGTTGCCTGAGCCCGCACCAGTGGACAAGACAGGAAACTTCCCTCCAATTGTGCCCATAGATATAGACTGAAATCTGAGAGTAAAAGACACGTGTGTGATTTCCGCCCCCCACGCACCCCCCCCATCCCTCCCAGTCACTCACACCTCCCCATTAAGATTCGTGTTCACTTATGGAGGTAAGCATCCAGCCATAGATCTCCAGATTTCTTTAGGGACCTGTGGAAAGAAAACAAAGAGGTGTTTGTTTGGCACGTGAATCTTCCCTCTGGTGGTTTGGTTTTTTTTCCTACAGAGAAGCCTGTTACTGAATTTGAACATGAACCCTTAGGACACGAGAGGTCTTTCCTCAGTATAGCAGATAGAGCAAGAACTTCACTTGATGCCCACGGTGTTATCTGTAGTCCTCCAGCCCTGAGTTAACAGAGCAGCATTGCCTGGGCTCACCACGTTGCACCTCTGAAGGGGTTTCCCCACTTTCTCCCAGGGAATTCTGCAGAATTTCCCATTTGCATCAGCTCTGCAAATATTAATGTGACAGATCTCAGCTGGTTTGAGTCCAAAAGCCCTCTGACAAACCATCAGGAGGCTGGAGCTGTAGCTTTAAATGCTTCACGGGAGATGATCCTTCTATGGGGAGGGCAAGGGATTGCTGAGATGGTTTCTGAGACGTTGTGTAGGGAGATGGGCTCTGTGTGGTGGGATGCTGGGCATCACCCCCCCGCCTCTCAGCGTTGCAATGCACCTTCCTGTGCTAATCAGAAAAGGGGACCAAAGGAGGGCTTGAAACAGCTTTCAGCCCTGCTGCGTGTTGGGGCCAATCTGCTGTAATTTGCATTGGCTTAGAATGGTTTGCGAGCAGAGATCCCTGGCCTGCAGAATGCTTTCTCGTGTTCCCTGCCATGAATTATTCCCCTTGGTGTAACTGAGACAGAAACGTTAACCCAGAGCCTGCCTGACAAGGACTATTAGAGCGGGCTTCAACTATGCCTACAGGGAATAGCCTTTTGCTGCTGGCAGGGCTCAAATGGGCACCAGCATGAGCTGTAACCTGACTCATTCCCCTTTGATTCATCTCCGTTTGCAGCCTGGAGATACGTTGCCAGCTCCCCACGAATCATCAGCTGTCGGAGGAGCATTAAAAAGGTACGTTCCTGCGATATGAAGATTTTCAACCTAGCGGTGCCAGATGACGACGTAGCGCCATGGTATTTCAGAAGGGTCCATAGTGTCCTGAAGTTATAGGATGTTTGTGTCACAATGAAGTGCAAGATGCAGATGATCCTACCAGGACTTCAGCTAGAAGAGGGGAGATTTAGACTAGAGAGAAGGAAGATATTTTTTACACTGAGGGTGGTGAGAGCCTGGCCCTGGCTGCCCAGAGAGGTGGTCACTGCCCCATCCCTGGAAGGATTCCAGGTGAGGTTGGCCGGGGCTCTGAGCAACCTGCTCTAGTTGCAGATGTCCCTGCTCGTGGCAAGGGGGTTGGACTCGATGACCTTGCAAGGTCTCTTCCCACCCAAACCCGTCTATAATTGTAGGACCTTACCCAACAATGTCTATGAATGCTTTTCCAAGCGGCTTCTCTTCATATTGGACTCCGTACTTGGCACATAATGACTTCACCAAAGGTTTCACCTTCCAGAAATTGTGCCGTGGCATTGTTGGAAACAGGCTTGAATAGAGAAAGAGAAAACAAACCTGAGGAGACTCAAGAGACTAACCCCAAGGGATGATCTTTTCTGTCTGCCCCCTCCTAGGGGCTAATTATCGATGCCTTCTCCTCAAGCTGTACAAGCAGACAGAAGAAAGAGAAGCACAGAGAGACAGCCATGCTTTGCAGTCCTCTGCTTCAAGGAGGCTTGTGAAAACCAAATGTATGAATTCTCCTGCCACTGCTGTGCCTCAAAACAAAGCTGTCTTCAAGAGAGACAATGAACATCAGTTCATGCGAGAGAGGACACCACAAGTGCAGTGTGAGGGAAGCAGGAGAGAGGAAACAGTCTGCTGAGATGGCTGCCTGTCTCCTTTGGACAATACTCATTGTTTCTTGCTGATTTGCTTTCCCTGTGACCCCCTTTTCCACCTCTGGAAGCTCATGGAACAGAGAAGCAGGTAGCAAAGAACCTGGGACCAACTTGCCCTGTGCTGTTCAGTGGAGATTTTCTAAGCTGGCTTCCAAACCAGTCCGCTTTACCCTCAAAGCCATCTCTTTTACATGTTGTGTTGTCACGGGCAACAGATTGTCCATCTGGCCCTGGTTGGAATATCTTCCCTGGGAGGTGGCCCGCAGCAGCGTGCGCAGTCCCACACAGCTGTCCCACGCTCAACAGCACCAAAGTGCTTTGGGGGAGAGGAGATTGCTGGAAGGGACACTCAAGTTCAAGTGGTTATTGAGACCATAGCCATTGTAACTGGAGGGTACGTACTGCTGACTCCTAATGAAACCCCAAATTAAAATTGTGAGAGAGCTGAAGTGTTTGGTAGGTAGAATCATGGAATCATCACCTAGAAGCAGACTATGACCTCCGAGTAGTCTGGGACTCTTTCCTTGGCATAAGGTAGTGCTCCAAAGGTCCTGCCTCATCCCACACGTGTCTTTAGCAGACTCTCCCTGCCCTCAAGACCAGTGCTGTGACAACCTGGTAACGGCCAAATGGCCCTGGGTCCATACTCACTGGTGCTCGATTTGAAAGTTCAGGTGCCCGGTGAACCAGTCGTTGAAAAAGGACTGCTCGATATTGCAAGTGGCTGCCATCTGTGAAGGCAAGAAGGCAGGTCAGTGAAGTCTCACCCTAAAATGAGAAGAAAGCTCCTCTGGCCTGTGGCAAGATGCATCATAAAACCACATCAGTGTCAAAGATAACCTCCCTCCATCACATCCCCATTTCCCCTCTCTCCCTCCCATCTCTGTCTCTCATAACCCCCCTCCCCAAATCTCTCACAACCTCTCTCTGTCTACAAATTCCAGTTGCAGGAAGCGCTTAAGCAAAAGCTTCAGGTGAACCTCTGAACACTTCAGGCTTCAGGGAACCTAGTCACCTGCTTGATTTACAACATGTGCTTAGGTGCTCTCGTGGATAGTGCTCTCAGCGCTTCTTCTTTTGTGTGTGCTTTTAGCACAGGGGAGAAAAATTGACTGTCAGGCTTTGAAAGCTCACCCTCAAGGCCCCATTAACAACTACAACTACTAATTCTACTAATTAACGCACGAGATTATTTCTTCTCTCGGCTCAGTCACACCAAATTCATATGGCCAGTGTCACAGTTGCTCTCATTATCTTCTAGGTCTCAACAGGACTTGGACCACTGGAAATAAGAGGTTTCCTATCAGCAGGGTGGGTTTTTCTGACGAGGCATTAAAAAAGTTGTAAAAAGCAGCTGGTTTTCATTTCAGTCCTTATTGCTGAAATAGAAACTTTAGAAATATATTGAGCTCTCTCTTCAGCTTTCATTTTCATCAGGGCTTTTCTATGTGCTCCTGTGTCTACGCCAGAACACACAACATGGGAAAATCAAAGCGTGCTTCTTGAACCTGCTGCTGCCTCAAATCTGAAGGAATTTTTTGATTGTCAAATTAATTACAAGAAGTTTGGGCTTCCGTGTCTTGATTTAGCATTGCTGGCCTTGGGGAGAACACCTTTATGGGAGGAGTCATGGCCAGAAACTAGGAGCTGGAGATAGTGGTAACCCATCTGCTCTTTGAGTAAATTTCTAAGCCGTTTTGGGGCGACTCATGGGAATTCTTTCCCCTCCCAGTTACCTGAGAGCTAAGCCAGTCTCTGTGCTTCTCACTATCAATTTCCATTGGAATGTGATTCATCTGGGTGACCCACACAAACCAGTGACTCTCCAGAAACCTTCAAAAACAGACAGAAAGCACGACATGATATTGCAGCTCGGGATACGAGGTCAACAGAGTGAGGTTTACAAGGAGAAGCAGGAGACACAACCTGCGAGCAAAATATTTCTGTGGTATGTAAGTAAATACTTCTCTTTCTATGGAAACCAGAGAGAATCGCTGCTGGGATGAATTTCTCTTCCCTAGAACCTATGAGTTATGAGCAGGACATCCTACTGGGCTACCCCTCTCCCTCAGAAGTGGCTTCATCTCTCACGCTACTTCTGCTTTCTGGTAAATAAAGATGATCTCCATGCTGAGACTTAGATGCCTGTTGACAAGGTAGTTGTCCAAAAGCATCCTTGTTCTAGTCTCTAGAACGAGAGTCTCTAGTCTCTTGTTTTCTGCAAGAGCAGATGATCTGAATTTGCAGTTTTGCTTTTCTTCTTGTAGTTTTGGTTTAAGCAAAAGACGGAAGTTTTGGAAGGGACGGGTTGGTTGTCATAAGTTTTTTGGCTTGATTCCAGACCACAAAGATTGGCTAAGCCCTCCCTCAAATTTTTTTAATTGCCTGTTTTCCTCAGTTCCAAAGTGTTTTGAAACAGTGACAAGTGAAGTCATGAACAGTGACATTAAATTCTGTGGAGGCAAAAGTTCTAATATCATGAAGGGGTTTGTGCGTCTGTTGCTATTTCTTTTTACTCAAAAAGAAGAGTATTTTAGAAAATGTTTTTCACTGTGATGAAATGTTTTCCTAAAACCAATGCTGGCTGTGGGACTAAATATCATTTCTTGGTACCAGTCAGTGTACTGGCCAGGTGGTCTCCCATACTGGGAGAAGTCATGAGCATTTCACTTACAGGGGAAGCATGTGGAGTGCTCAGGAGGCCTCACAGAACCACTTAGGTTGGAAAAGACCTCTAGGGTCATCAAGTCCAACCTTTATCTAACATCTTCCTGACCCCCTAGACGATGTCCTGAAGAGCCACATCTATGCCTCATGAATTACCTTCCCAGTAAGCTGGGAAGAGGGTGGCCTGAGGCACTCGGGAAGGGTCCAGCCTTGACCAAAGTGGAAAAAAATGCATAAATATGTTGGGATTGGGTAGCGTGTGAGAACAGGGAATGAGGAAAGGAAGGAGAAAATCGGTTGGACCATCACGAGGGCAGGGGAAGATGCAGGCAGGGGAAGATGCTAAGCACCAGAACCAGCTCTGCTGTGGGGAGGTAGAACTGGGAGATAAGAGGGAAGTGAAGCACTGGGAATAGCCACAACACCACACGGGGAGGTCAATGACTGCAGAGAACCTAAATAGGGAAGGTCTGTGGAGCACAGCAGAGACTTGGTTCATCTGGCACTGGAGGGAAAGGAGAGCAGCAGGGATACCCTTTGTCTCCTACCTGACAAAAGTGAGGAGAAACAGGGATCCCAGAACGCCATAGAATGGGATGTATGTGATGAAGTAGCGCATGTAGTAGCTGATGGCCCAGGCTAGGTCCTAGGGGAAGAGAGAAGACATTAGGCGTCACTTTGCTTATCTCATTAACGTGTCCTTGCTGGTGATGTTGGGGACACGAGGTAATTACTAGAGCAAAGTGCAATCCCTGCCCACTGGCCTCCCTCTCTACTCAAGTATGATTTCTTATGAGCCAGCCATCCCATAAAGATCGAGGAAATGTTTCACTCACCGCCCAGAACCTGTGCCTGATCATGGTCGAGATGATTTGGATTTGGAAATACACAGGGATGAGCAGAGGCGGGAAGACTGCAAAGCAAAGGGAAATGTTTTGGCCATCAGAGGGGTGGAAAGGCGTGTGACGTGAGCGAGGCAGCAGTTTAGGACTGGCTCTAGGGAAAGTCTGCCTAGCACTGGTGAGAGAGCTGAGGCGCTGGCAATGGGGATGGTGTCCTTTCTGTGAAGAAAGGAGGCTCTGCTTCATCTTGACTTATCAAGATGACTTATCAAGATCCATTTATCGTGACTTCTCAAAGAGCATTGACTGGCAACATGCATTTTTTCCATGGAGCCTCTCACACAAAGGTTATTTCCCTGACTCAGTTGTTTGCCTTGCTTTATATGACCATGCTGGCAACGTTCAAGATGCTTGAACCCATTTGGGGACCTGCACAGGGGATGATGGTCCTGAGGAAGGGTAAGATGAGTTAAGGAGTTAACACAGTAGGGGCTGGAAAGGTCAAATGGCATTTGGGGAAACGGGAGAGCGCGGGGCAGATACTCACTGAGGAAGAAGTACTCGTGCTGGTGGTTGTAAGGCAGGTACTTCAGCTTCTTCTTGCCATACTGCAGGACACAGAGGAGAAACTCAAGCTTGGATTATGACACTCACATGTAAAAGAAGATTTCCTGCAATACTTCTTTATTAATTGACCGAGAAATTTTCGCTGAATTCCCACCACCAGGTAACAAGTGTTTCATTATGGTTAAATAACTGTTGTGCTAGGTGTAAATTCTTTATTAAAGTCTTTTGGCTTGGTATTCAGATAATTTCTATTTACTTAGGAGCCTGATGACATTTTAATGCATTTCTCCACCTTCTGCTGTGCCCATGCCTGTGCTAAGAGCTGCTCTTATCTCCATTGTTATCAAATCAAACGTGAGAAGTATAAAGTCCAACCTTTGGTAAGTCACTACATGGGATGCCAGTGCGAGACAATGATCCTTGGGTAATCTTCCAACATGTCCCAACCAGTGGTTCTTTTTGGCTTCCACAGCCATCAGCCTCCATGAACTCCTGCCATTAGCCAGGTCGTGCAAAATCTTGCTTAACCAACGGCAGGAAAACCAGCATGGTCCTTAGCTGGTACTACAGCAAGTCCCACAGACGTGCTTAAATCAGTAATGTGTCACTAGTTTGACATGTAAGTGATAGGAAATCAGAGTGTTGTCATTGTGAGCTATTCTGCCACGACTCCTCTGGTGCACCTAGAGAGAGCAGATGCGGAGAAGTTTCTCCAAACACAGGTTTGGACCTTGGGTTGTCACATTTTTTGCAGGTGCCCATTTCCTTTTAGAGAAAAGAGGGAGCCAAGAGCAAACAGTCTCCTAACCTCATCTCCATAGCGAAATACCTAGAGAAGTGTCTTTTTTTGAGCTCCAGGAGTGAGAGACTCTCCATGGAGGATCTGGATTGCTGTCAGCTTGCATTTTTGCTTCCAGCATAGCAACTTCCCAGTGCAGGTAAGTCTTGTAGCACCGATAAATCAGCCACATCACGCACTCTGGTCTGAGCTCTGAAGGGCTGGGTGCTTAGCATCATCTGGAAAAGGGTTATATACAAGTGTGAAGGAGTAATGGCAGAGACTGCTGGCCTAAAACTTCAGATATTTTGCAGGAAGTCTTCCTAGTTGTCATAAATGTTTACATTCTTAGTTTTTCCTTTAAGTAATAGAACCACGGTCTGCTTTTAAACCCAGTTATCAGGCACAAGGTTTTCCAGTGGGTTGTACCCACGCGTTTGAGAGTACGATTCTGATTTACATCTTCTAGATAATGGCAAGAATATGTTAATGGCAGGATAATATGCAAGAACCCTTCTGCCTCTTGGAAATTCTGTGTGCAAGACGTTCTCTATACATCTCCTGATACCTGTGTTTATGTCCCCTGCATGTGCCTGGAGTTACTTTCTCAATAGTATTCAAGCTGGCTGAGAAACCATTAACTTCTTTCTTTGATTTGTTTTTATGTTGATAAAACTAGAAATCCTTGTTTCACTGTAAAAAAGACCAAGGATGGTCCATGGTTTAAGTCCTTTGTGCAGATTTTTGTATAGCAGATGGTAAATACTTTGTCTCTAGAAGGACAAATTGAATTAAAATCCCCTTACAGCCTATTTCATGTGCACATATCAGTAATTTAATGTAAAACGTGAAGAAAGTATTGCTTGTGCAAGCAATATCCTGTCAACTGCATGGCAAAGGCTTCAGTGGAGAGGACCTTGGACAGATTGTCTGGGGCACAGCTGGACTGATTACTATTGGAAGATATTTTCTGTGGAAATGGAAGATCTGTTTTGAAATGTTCTTGAGTAAGTGCTGAGGAACACCATCTCTTCCCCTTATGTTGCTATTTCAAGCCAGCAGGATGAAGTTGTCTTTTAACAGCCTTCTACTCTGCAATCCCACCTTCACTGCTTTTCCCAAGCTACCCCGAAACACTTTCTCCTGTGGTCGGTATGGGAAATGGATATGGAATTATATAGTCAGTCTGGCTCTTCAGCCCAAGGTCTGGAAAGGTGTGAAGGCCAAATTCCTGTCAGACAACATAAACAGATGAAATCCCTGGATGAAGCATTTCCTTTTTTAGCATTCTTGGAAGTCTTGAGGGTGTAAGTCACGTCTACCAACACTAGCCAGCTCCTGGTTTTGCACAGGCATTCTCTGAAGCCCTTTAGGACAATGGTTTTTCATGCTTCTCCCCCCTTTGCCTTACCTCAACAGGCTGCGTATCTCCGAGGACAAAAATATGCAGCATGTTCACATCTGGGTCCTTCTTGAATATGTTGGGCTTGGCATGGTGTTGGAAGTGACGATGGTTCCACCAGTTTGCAGAGGCACCCTGGGCAGATACAAGAATAAGGGGTTAATCCATGGAAAAGAACAGTTCTTCTAATGGTAGGATTATCCCTTCACTTCTAGAAATTAAACCAGTGCAACTCAGATTATGGCCAAACTGTTACGTGCTTGTGAAACAGCAGTAAGCAGCCAAGCTGTCAGTTGCTATGAGACTGCTGCTTCCAGAGGGCTGGTTTGCCCTTGCCAAGGATCATCCATACTGAAAAATCAGGGAATAACGATGCTCTGAGTTGCATGTCACCATGTCTTCCCACATGGGAAGCCATTATTAGTAGCTGAATCATGGAATCATAGAATTATTTAGGTTGGAAAGGACCTTTAAGATCATCAGGTTCAACCACCACTATAAGTTCCTGCTGCAGGTGGATGCTGAAATGTCTGGAATGCATTGGACCTTGCTCAGGACAGAAGTTCTGAAGGCATCTTGAATGGATGGGATGTAGCAGGATGGGACATTTGAAAAATATTATACCTTGGTGGAGTGGATGGTGAGGACATGACAGGATGTTAAATAGGGGTTTAAGTGATTTAATCAGCTTTGTCCTCAGCTGCTATAAATGGGTGTGGTTTCACTGAAGCTTGTGGAGCGGTGGTGTTCTGTAACAGCTGTGATGATGGTCTCTTATCTCCTCCGCACAACAGCTCCACATGCAATGGGCACTAACTTCTCCTCTGTGCATCTGCTTACTGCGGAAAGGCCTAGAGCTGTGGTTTCCTACTTTAACATCGTCAAAGTGAGGGCAGTTTTTTCCACCGTGCCCTGGGTCCCTAAAGTTCTTTACCTTCAGGTGTCCAATGACAAACTTGTGAACGATGTGGTTCCAGGAGGACTTCTTAAAGACAGAGAGGTGGCCAAAATCATGTTGCAGCCACCCTGCCTGGGCCTGGGATGAAGGGAAACCAAGTCGTTAGGAAGCTGTTTGAAATCAGAGCTAAGCACAAAAGGGAATGGAGATGGAAGACAAGTTGTGAGTGTGAGGAGGAGAGGGAGTTAATTGAAGTGAGAAGGTGAAGATCCGTTTTTGTTCTGGAGGGGAACATAGAATCATTTAGGTTGGGGAAGACCCTTAAGATCATCAAGTCCAACCATAAACTTAACACTGCCAAGTCTACCCACATGTGGAAGGAAAGGCCAAAGAGGTGAGAAGAACGTGAAGCACAATTGGGGTGGCCAGAGGCACCGTGGTGGCAGGTATGTTGTGAATATTTTCATTGGTGTCAATGTTTAGCACTGGTCATTAATCTAATATGCAAAGCCCAGTGCACACTGGCCTTCTCCTGAGGGATTTGCGTAGCCACCATGCTCTGTGCCTGCGGCTTCTCACCTGGGATGTTGTAAGGATGCAAGCGAGGATGAGAGTTGTGATCCAGCCAGTACCAAAGTATAAAACCATTAACCAAGCCAACACTTCCATCACGATAATATGGCCCAAGTAAAGGGAGAAGAACAAAGGACTTGCTCTGAACAAGTTCATGTCCTCTGCTGTCTTCCTCAGGGTCCGGAAATCCTCCACCAGCTGGGACTGCAAAATAGACATGCAAGACACAGTCTGAAGCTTGTAGGTTTGAATGTGTCTGTGGAAGGAAGGCCAAGTTCCATACTAAGGAGCCTGGCTGCTTCTTGCATTGCTTGGCTACTCTAGAAGTATGGAAGGACCTGCCTCCACATCCACCCTATTTTTTAGCTTTTCCCAGCACTTCCCTATGAATAAACACCCTTGCTGCTCTGATCCCACACCCTGACCTTTTGCACCTTCAGCTAGGAGAGTGCTTCAAGCTTGCTGCTGTGAATCAGCTGCTCTACCTGGCTCTGTTGAGAGTCACGTCAGCTGATGACTCTCGTCTGAATGAGCTTTACAGGTATGAAGGAGGCAGCTGGAGAAGGAGAGAACTCGGTCCTATTACACATAATTCCAGAGCTCTGAGGATGAGCACCCAATATCAGGGCACTCGTCTATGTGGGTCAGCCACTGTGCAATCATTCATGGAGAGCGTTCCTGGGTAAATGAGGGTTAACATCGTCTCCTCTATTGTGATACGGATATATCACAATCATGGCCCGTCACAAACAATGGGACAGGATTGAGTTTCGTGGCAAGAGCCAGTCATGCCATGCGCTGTGCCTGAATAATGGATGAACGGACTGTCTGGGAGGGACACGGAGCTGCCCTCGGGATGCTTGAGTGGGTGGAAAAAGTACTTGATGGGTTTCTGCTCCTGAAGAACAGCCCCTGAAACGAAGACAGCTGGTTCACCTCACCCATAGGTGCCTACGGCTCAAGCCATGCATGGCACAAATGTGGCTGCTCTCCAGAAGGTTGCTGATACTGGGCTCAGCAGGATAAGCCACTCTGAGTCTCAGAGAGGTATTTCCCTGGGAATTAATGTGTCAAAGGGAGCTGCAGAGCAAAGAGTGAAAGAGGGTTGAGTCTTGGTGAGGTGGTGAGCGACTTGTTTGGAAGTCTTCTCAGACTTCTTTGCCCGCTCCTCTCCTTTCCCCATAACAGGCAAGCGATGATGTGTTTTAGAGCTTGGTCACTAGAGGAGGTAGAGGAGAAGGGACACCAGTCACAAGAGCTGGTGTCCACATGTCTTAGTTCACGTCTCCCTTCAGTATGGGATCAGACCAGCCTGGGCACCTGGAATGCGCTGCTGGAGATGGGACATGATTGCCATAGCCAGAGCTGGTGGCTCGGCGGGAAAGGAAAGGCTCGTGCAGCCAGTCTGAATGTGTCATATCCCTCCTAGTCACGTTTTGATCTATACTGGGATGCGCACGTTGCTACATGGAGATATTCAGTCACTGAGCCCTTTTCTCTGGCGCTACCTGTAGTGAAGAGACCTTTATAATCTGCCTGCCTCTGACCTGGAGAACATCTCGAGAGGAAAAAAACGGTGGAACATACCCATTGTAAACCCCAGCCCAGAAACAAATACTCACGTTTTTATCTCGGTCCTCACTAGGCTCCCCTGGAGCAAGCTCTCCAATAAGTAATGGCTTGAGAAACTTTCTCACCAAGGTGGGGTTGATGTGGAAGGCCTGGAATGCATCCTGGAGAGGAAACACGAGTAACTGTGTGAGATCCAGGAGTAAGCTGTTGCTTCCTACTCATGGTGTCATTCCTATCCACCTCTAGCACTGTCCTCCACAGTCGTGGGGTGCCAGCCTGCCTTCCACCTCTGTGATCGCTTCTCCATGCAGGACTTCTACTAGAGGTTGAGGAATTTGCTTATCTAGTAGCAAGCGAATGGTGAGATCTGAGATGCTACATAGACATATGGTGAAAGACACTTAGAAATTTTTTTCTAAGCAACTAAATACCTAAATCCTGTTAATTCCTTTAGAAGGTAGGCAGAGAGGAATTTGTGCAAATCCCCACTAGGATATAAATACCCTTTGAAAGTCTGCTGCCTGGAGGCAATTCAAGAGAGGAGGGGCTTGTGGTGACTGAACCTGGACGTGACCACAGATACAAAAAATATTACTGGATATTTTGGCCAAACCTGTAGATTCCAGCACTGAAAAAGTGGTGACTCTTCATTTTGGAGACTGCCTTTCTCTTTTTGTTCTTTGAGATGAGTAACCGAATGCTACCTTAACTCTTCTTTATTCTAGAACCATATCTATATCTATAAGCAATTCTATCTCCACGCACATCCAAGTAGAACATCTTAGAAAGGAACCAAACCAAAAACTCCGTTGTATGCCAGGACTTTATGCTTGCTATCAAACTTTGCAGGGACTAGGACCTCATTCAAAGAGGGACCTACACCAAAAAGCAACTTTACTCATTACTCTTGAGATACGCTAAGGAGTTTGTCTTAAAGCTGATGATGATCTATACATGTGGTAGGACTTCTTTTCACTTCTGCTGAGCTGTGGTGAGGCTCATGAATCTTTTGTGAGACTGTTTGTATAAATTCTATTCCGTACATGCCTTGACCGTTGGGTATGTTTTATTGAAGCCTCTCCAATGTGATAATAGACAGAAAATAGCTTGTTAAGTTTCAGCAACAGAAGCTGGTTGAGAGATGAAACTCAATGTTGATGAAACTTCTGAGATAAATCCTATCCCATATACTCCCAAGCCTGGAAACCCAGCTGGAATATTATTTTTCTAATGTATTTTCGAGACTTATTCTAACATGGAAGGACAACACCTTGTTTGTAGAGTCTTTTTGATGCTGGCAGTCGTGACTTTGCCTGGCTTTTCTTGTTCTGTACTCCTTCCCCTTTCCACATGTTTTTGTCTGCCTATGTCCCACAGACACCTGGTGGGAGCATAGAGCTGATGCACCTGCTGCTAGCAGTGAGATCTTGCACACACCTCCTTTCACAGGGAATTTTAACCCTGAAGATAGCGATGGGGACAGAAAGTTGACCAAGATCAGAAATTCTTACTCTGTCTTTGCTCTTTTCTTACTCTGTCTTTGCTCTTTTCTTACTCTACAGAACTGGAGTCAACTCTAGAAAATCACCGAGGAGAGCTGTAGGGGTGTAGTTCTATGAAGTGCTAAGACTGGTACAGAAAAAAACAGTCAAGAAGAGACGTCAGGAGAACCACGCTTCAGCCTTCCCACCTTTGTCCCATTGCCTAACAATGAGACCAACTAAAATCCCCCATCTGGCTCAGAACAGAAAGGGCAGGCTGGCAAGTTCTCCCTGTGTCCTGCTGACCCACCTGGGAGTTGACCTCCATTAAAAGTTTAGCTCTGGTGTTCGAAAATACCAGCCGACAGCCTCGGTCCCAAAGTCCACCAAAATCAATAGAAACTGGCTCCTGACTCCAAGATTTTGGATTGAGCTCCAGGATAATCCTCTGACCACAGAAGTTTTGCTGTGGGAGGCAGGGAAGGAGGGAGGCTGAAAGCTGATCTGAGCCATTTCACTTGGAGCTACAGAAATGACACATGAGAAGTTAGAGAAGCAGCATTGGTGGGGGTTGAGGGGAAGAGAAGAGCTAGCTACAGGTTCAGGAGAGAAATGAAACTTGGTGGAATGATTTCAAGCTTTTTGACCCCGTTGGGTTAACTGCTGGTGGTACTTTATTGGTGCCAAAATAAGGTAGAACTCCAGGGCCAGCAAAGCCCTTTCTAGAGCCTGTGCCTCCCTGTGCTTGGAGGAATTTTATTTGCTTTATCATAATTTCTTCATCCTTCACCCTCTCTGGTGTTATCCTCACAGCCCAGCTGAGGTTAAGAGCTGCTGTCCTCTCCCTTCTACAGAGGAGATGATAGGCTAAAGGACCAACTTGCCCAAGGTTACCACTGGTAGCACACCAGCCTTAAGACTTTTTTACTAGTACTTCAGTTAATGTAGCGTTTTCCACTCTTGGCATCCAGATGGGTCCTGAAAGTCTCCAGAGAAGGAGACTCCACAGCCTCCCTGGGGAGCCCGTTCCAGTGCTCTGTCACCCTCACAGGCAAGAAATTCCTCCTCTCCTTTACTAATAGGTCCTGAATGTAAGATACTACCTGAATTTTGGAATCATCCTCAGTTCTGTCCTAGAGGAGATAAAAAGCAAAGGCACGAGATAGTCTCTGGTAAGTGATATTCACACCTGACCTCCCAACTTTGTGGCCTGCTGGCCAAGTAAGCTGAAGTGTCTTACGGGAAGTGGGTGGGTGGGAATTATTCCAGTTGCTTTTGGTGAAAAAATAGCTTTGTATTATTGAGGTATGAACCATGCCCGAGCATTTGAAGTTCTCAGTGCTGTCAGTACAAGGATATTCTTTCACATCCTTGGACATCTCTGAAACAGAGAGACTGCAAGGTGCCCTTGGGTACTCTTGCCTTCATTTTCTGAAGGCAACAGTGCATGATGTGATACCAGAACAGGTTGTCCCAGACTAATATGCTGTCTCAGCATGTTAAAATATGGCCTTAAATGAATGAATGTTGTTAGTACCTGTAGGGGAGATTGGTAAGTTAGCCTGGACACTCCTCACCTGACTGCCATGAGCTGAACATCCTGCACATAACAACATGGAAGCTTCTCAGCTAGCTGTCTTGTGAGCATCCTGAGGTGAAGTAGCTCACACATCACCAAGCAGGGTACCTTTTGAGTGGCCCAGCACAGGTGTGGAGCTCAGTGAGTGTGCCCATGGGCAGCTTGTGCTAGATGGATACACGTGATTGTCTAGAGGATTGGTCCAAGCTAAATGGACAAGGCGCTGAGGTTCCTTTGGTGCATGTTTGCTGGGCTGGAGGTCCTAACTACATGTGGTGTGCTGAGGGGAATCTGGGAAAGATGGAAGCCATGCGTGAACTAGCAATGTAAACATCTTCAACTGAATTTTTATCGTTGCCTTTTCCTCCTCCTAAACTCTTCCAGTTGCGATACCTTGCCACACAGAAAGCAACTTGTCAGTTAAGCCTTGACAGGGTCAAGGCCAAGGCTTTCCCACCCTGAATGAGAGGGATTTTTTTTGGCAGCAACCTGCTATTCACCACAGGGAAGCTGGAAACCAGGTGCCAATTCCGTTTCAGAGTTCAGAGGAGGGGTGAACAATTTCAGAGCATTCTTAAGACCATGCCTTCATGGAGCGTGCTCTGAGTACAGTGGGATGCAATGTACGCTGAGGAGGGGGGTGGGAGGAGGACCAGCAGTAGCAGAATCGCAAACGTGTTTTGATCTCCCTCATAAGGATTCGAGTCAAATGCAAGAGCAAGAGCAGATGCCTTTTGGTTTCTAGTGGGAATATTGGAGTTAAATTCTTGGGCATAGGAGTCAAATTCCTCCGGTTTCAGCAGGCCAGCATTTACGGAGCTGAAAGTAAAACCTGGCCCATCTTTTTGGGGAAGAAACCTACTCCTTCCAAGGAAGGGGGCAGGAACACCAAATCGCATCTCCGTGCTTCAAGGAAAAGCATGGAAAATAACCCTGGAGCACAGGCAAATGGTGACGGACGGGAAGGAAAGGTTGGTCATTCTTGCCAATTCTGCTGCAGGCAAGAACAATTCTGCTGGATGCAGAACCACCTCCTGGCTAAGGTGTTCAAAGCCACGGGAGGTGAACAGTTACTGCTACCGCTTGGTCTCTCCTGCCGCTTACCATGCACATATTCGGAAAAGCTCTGAGGCAGTTTAAATTTTATTAACTATGGGCTAATGCCCTGCGGAGAGAGCAGGCTCTCTGGATGCGCTGCTGGAGAAGGTGGCTTTGGGGGAAACTGCCGGCAACCATCTCTGAGGCAGTATGTTCCTTTCTCAAGGTCTTTTGGTTTGGGGTTTTATTTTTTAAGTCGCTGAGACATGAGAGGTGGCTGAGCCCAGCTTGGCCGTGCAGGAGCAGCTCTAGCAGCAGCCGCAAATGGTTTTCTTTTCTGTAGCGAAATTCTCCAGAGGATTCTCTCCTGGGGAAAAAACCTAAAAAGCTCCTTGTTTCAAAGCCTCAAGCTCGCCCTCCTCACAGAAGCGACTCTGAAACCCAGCCTGGCCTCTCCTTAACCCTTTCTGGTGCTTGGCTGCTGCGACTCCATGTCACAAGCTGTGAAGAGGGGGAAGCCTCGGGGACACCTTGCCCGTGAATTCCGAGCTCCAGGCGCAGCACAAACAAGAGACGAAAGACAGAACAGCGGGATGTCAGCAGAGCCGAGCAATCCCTGCCGACCCATCTTCCGAGATGCTGCGAACGGCCGAGGCTCAAGGGGGTGGGTGGCCGAGGAGCCGCACGGGTTTGGGGCCGAGCTTTTCGCTCCTAAAAGCGGCGAAAAAGAGACGAGCTGGGTGCGCAGCAGGTGTTAGAGAGATGGGAGAGAGAGGCAGGCAGCTGGCTCACTTCTCAGCGACCACCAAAGGAAGGCAAGGACCTGGCAGAGGCTGCTGGTGAGAGCTGGGGGGGGTCAGCCCGGGCGGGGGGTCCTTACCGTGGCATCTTCGCCGGCGCAGTGGCTGATCACTCGGTAACCCCCCGGGTGTCTGTTTGCCCAATTGGTGACATTATAAACCTTGCGTTCTATCACCAGCCACTTGTCCGTCCTCAGGGTGTGCTTCTGGATCTCCTCCCAGGTGTAGAAGCGGAGCTGCGCCTCCGGCTCCCCCGACTCCCCTCCTTGCTCACCCCCTTTCCCCATGGGGCCACTCGCTTCTTTGTCTTCTCGCCCAAAGCCGGGGGTGGGGATGGGGTGGGGTGGGGGGAGAACCTGTCCTGGCCCTTCTCAGAGATGTGGCGGAGGGGAAGAGCTTTCCTGGCGTGCTTTCCCTCAGCTGATCCCCTGCTCTCGCCCCTTGCCTTC
>VZZY01002332.1:113460-150958 GCA_013400335.1 Eurystomus gularis
CATCCCCGGGCGGCTGGTTTTGCGAGGTAACGGTTGGGAAGGAATAGCACAAAAAAATGCGTGGAAAGAGGGTGCCCGCCGCCAGCCGTAAAGCCCGGGGAGGGAGCCCGGTGATTTTTGCGCGATAAATGAGAATATTCGCATTTTTGTGCGTGTCAGGCACAGGCTGGATGCGAGCAGGGACCCCCCAGGCACGGCTGGTGATGCGCACAGAGCCTCCTGGTTTGCAGGTGTGCAAACGCATTAAGGCTCCTTTAACTTAAAAAAAAGACACGTTTCCAAGTGATGGCACTGGTGCAAAATACTCGTATTTCAGTCCTTTAAAAAAAAAAACAAATAAATCATTCATCTCTGAATGCCAGGCACTCTGCAGAGCAGAGTAAACGTGTGGGGCAATGTTGTCAGTGCGTTTTGTACTTCCTCCCTTGGTCTGCTTTTGTCGTTCATAAAAAAAAAGCATTTCTCCCGGTGTAGGTGTGCAGACCCATGGGCAGATATTGGATGTTGAAGCTACCTCCAGGGTGGTTTTGGTGGACTATGTTTCAGGCCAGTTTTGTCCCTGACCAGAAGGGATGGAACTGGGGATCGGGTGCTTTCCTTCACTTCATCACGTGCATATAACGTAAAGCCAAAGAGAAAACGAGAATTCACACGCTTCATGAGGTCGGGGTGTGCACGGGCGCTTTGGAAGCCCCATCAGAAGTGGGTCAGTCACATAGGGCTGAACTCAGTCCCATGGTCACACCGCAGCCATTATTTAGGTGCTATCGTCTGTGTCGCTGCTGACCGCTCAGGAACCCGAGCCAAGTCCTTTCTGATTTTTCCAGTAGCTTCACCCTGGAGGTGAAAAGAATCGGGCTCCTTGAAAACAGAAAAAAAAGAGGAAAGTAAAGAAAGAGCACTTGTTTGCTGAATGCCACTGGGGTGTTCTGATTTCTAGGACCAGCCAGCCGTCCTCTCCCCTGCTATTAAGATTGCACTGCCAGGTTTTACAGCTTCCATGGAAAGGATTGGTCTAAACATGTGGTACCATCCTCCCCGGATCTGCCCAAATACTCCTCCCCATTTTTCTTTTTTTTTTTCCCCTCTTCCAATGAGAAAATACAAATGTACACTCCCCTCTTCTCTTCTCTTCGCCTCCTTTATTCACGTGAGCGGAGAGGATGCTACAGCTGAAGTACAACAGGGCTGACCCCGAGCTGGCCACATCAGCCCGTGTTTTTAAGCCCTTTCTTGACTAGAGAACTTTTAAAAGGACAATTTATTTTAAAAGCGTGCAGCGATGAGCGGGTTATTACAGTGCTGGGCAGTGCATGGTGTGGGAAGCTTCCGGGGTGAACGACAGTGGGCAGATACTATTTCAGGAAAGAAAAAGCATCTTTAGGCTGAGGAAGAGTGTAAAATACATGCTCGTGTGGACTCCAGGAGAGGAATATGTAAAAGGAGGTAGATGGGAGGTGGTCTGTAGGAAATAGGTGTCAAACTGCCATGTGTGCTCAGGGGATTTGTCATCTAAATGCAGTGATGGAATCTATGGTGAGAACAATCCCCAGTGATTTCTTCACCTAGCTGCCTGGTCGCCATGGAGACTGATGTCACATTTCAATGATAAAAGTAACGGTTTTCCCTAACAGGGGTCTTTCTGAATGGTAAGGAGGAAAGAAAGGTCTTCTCATGGGACTCTTCAGAAACATGGGGGGGAACAGGAGGCAGATAGAAAACTTTTTTAGGAAGATGTGGCAGGGTGGGCATTGGGGATTGCCAAGGAACCACGTTTGGAACAACGTGGGGCTTTTGAGAGATTGGTGTGGGTCACCAGGAGCTGCCATCTCTAGTCTGTGTCCTGCTTGTCCAATTATTTTTCTCAGTGCAGCTAGCTGGTTCCATTTTTGTGCTAACCTCTTGTCCTTCTCCCTAGTCAGCATTTCATTTCAGGATATGGGGCCTGAGGAAAAATAAGGTGGAAGCTAAACAGAGAACAGAGTTAGAATCACAGAATCACTGTGGTTGGAAGAGACCTTTAAGATCATCAATTCAACCATTAACCCAGCACTGCCAGGGCACCACTAAACCATGGCCCTCAGCACCACATCTACAAATGTGTAGTTGTTGAGATGATGTATCTTGAGGTTCAACAGGATATGAAATTTTCAGATTCAGAAGTAAGAGGAGAGTGAGCCCGTATGTCTTGGTGACCTGCACTTAGATAGAAAATGATACAGAGAGTTCAGCTTCAAATGATCATTTATGGTCTGAAAGATTTGTGGCAGCCGAATCTGGTTCAGCCAGCTCCATTAGTTGGGTGGCATTCTCCTGAGTCCAGGATATCATGACATATATTTATTTTGCAGCCACCTGAATGGTTGTTTTTCTTGTCCTGTTCTTATCTGTATTTCAGGATCCTTTCATTGCATTTCATCTTGACAAGGCGCTGGTGAGAAAGTACATGAGACCACTCTTGATTGGGGAACTGGCACCAGATCAACCCAGCTTTGAGCCCAGCAAGAATGTAAGTATCTTAAAAGCTTGGTATTTGGGGTGAAATTGTGCTATTTAACTTCTCTTGCTGGCAGCCAGAATTCCCTGTACATAAAATAGTAGGATCTTCTGGAATCACTGTGTTGGTCTGAAGCTTCCCCTTGACTTCGTGTCATTATTAGTAGTCTTAGTGAAGATTTGTGTCCAGATGACCCTCAGCTTTTCCCCGTTACCACAGTAGCTCCTTGAGAGGAGGCATTTGCAGACCAACGGATACTCTTGGGTCTCCCCACAGAAAAAGCTGGTTGAAGATTTCCGTGAACTCCGTGCAACCGTCGAGAAGATGGGGCTTCTCAACCCCAACCGCACCTTCTTCCTCCTGTATCTCTGTCACATCTTGGTGTTGGACCTTGCAGCTTGGCTCACCATCTGGTACTTTGGAGCGTCCACTGTGACTTTCCTCTTCTCTGCAGTGCTGCTGGGCACTGTCCAGGTAGGCAGCTAGGCAGAAAGAAGCCCCAGAAACACCAAAAGCCCAACCCTTTGAGATTCATTGCTGTGAGCACAGGAGAAACCTTATCTTCATGGACTTCCCAAAATTCTGCTTCTCCCTGCGGAGAATGCCAATGCCATGACATGCAGCTTGGGTAGAGCAGGCTTTGCGCTGCTTTCTCCTTCCCTGTAGTCCTTCAAAGCCCTCCTTCTTCCCAGCCTTCTTCCTACAATGAAAGCCATGCTGCACTTCTGAGGTCCCTTGTGCCAGAACTCCAAGGCGCTGTGCAGGGGCCAAGCCACCGTGTTCCCATGGGAACTTGCAGCGAGCTAGAGGAGAGGGCAGCAGCTCTCAAAGCCCCAGCTATTTCTCCTGTGGCCAGCTGATCCCCTTGGAATTACAAGTACTTGGAGGAGGCAGCAGCAAGCAGCTCCTTAAAGGAGACTTTGTTGCCGATTTCTGTGCAGTTTTGTAAGAAAATAAATGCTGTTTCTCAGCTCTGTGACTTTTTGCTTTTTTTAAAAAAAAATTTTCTCTCCACAATGTTGTCCTCCCTCATACAAACAACTGTCTGGGACTAAAAGTCATTAGGCAAAGCCTGGCCTGCAGTGGCATATAGTAAAAGAGGAGTGTTTAGACTGGGTCTTAGCAGTGGAAATGCTCTTGTTCTCCAGGGGTGTGTTGTGAGGAGCGTGGGAGATGGAGAAGACAAAGCCCTTTTCCGATGCAGAGCCTCCCGACTCTTCTTTTTGCCCAGCCACACTGTTGTTTGGTTGTTGTTCTTTTTCATTCCAGGCCCAGGCTGGCTGGCTCCAGCATGATTTTGGACACCTTTCCGTCTTTAGCACATCCAGATGGAACCATTGGGTGCACAAGTTTGTGATCGGCCATCTGAAGGTGGGCATTCAGTGCGGAGAGGGGCCGCTGAGGCCTTGCCCGGGGGGGCTCTGCGGTCAAAACCAAGCTCAGTATAAGAAGAAAGCAAATACAAGGAGCTACTGGGGTGGGAGGACTAAGGGCAGAAGATACAACTTCTTGACGACACTCTCTTCTCATCCCTTCCTGCAGGGAGCACCAGCCAGCTGGTGGAATCACCTCCACTTCCAACACCACGCTAAACCCAACTGCTTCCGAAAGGACCCTGATGTTAACATGCACCCTTTATTTTTTGCTTTGGGAAAAACCCTCTCTGTAGAGGTGAGACCTGGTGAAGGCTGGGAGGCTACAGCATTAGGATTGAGATTTGGAAAGCTGTGTGATGGGTCGGTGAGCTGTCTCCGTCTTTTGGGAATTTGGAGGAGGTGTGGCTTGGCATTAACGGCCTTTGAAAAGATAACAGAAAAGATCCTGATGCATCCCTAGCTCCCGTATAATGTTGCAACTGGGGGTTTTTTTGTGCTTTTGGCCCTGACACAGTCTTGCTATGGGTTGAAATTTCCCAGATTTATTCTGAAGGTTTTAAAAAAACCCCACCAAAACTGCTTCTCGAAATGAGAAGTCCATCCAGCAAATGGTTTGAGTTGACCAGTTGATTTTATATTGTGCTGCTCTGCCTTCCACTAGTCCCTAATGTTCCTTAGTAATACTTCTGAGACTTTTATACTCTTACCATTTCAATAGAAGTTATTTTTGGTGTGTTTTAACGTAAGAATGAGATCCTTGTCACAATTACAAGGTCACACTTCTCTGATGGGAGGCTTGCAGCCGAATGAAGATAAGGTGGGAGGTTTTTTCCTTTACCTAGATCAGCTTTGACTAACTTTAGTGTTTTGGGAGATGAAGCAGCAGGTGACAAGCAAGGACAAGCTGGAACTTTTCCAATTACTGATCAAAGACGCTGTTTCAGTGGTCTCAGTCTGACAGCGAGTGTCAGATTGGGTCCCATCTGGGGTCCAACTCAACTTCTAGTACAGCTCAGAAGTTAATTGGATGGCTTTAGCATTTGCTGGTCCTTGAGAAAAAAAAAATAGTTGGATCAATTCAGAAATGCTGGCTTAAGTGCTCTGATTTGCATTGAAGTGATGGGCGGGCGGCTAGCTGGAATTGGTTTGAACACGTACAGGGATATAATGGAGTTCCTCAGGGAAGTCTCTGATATGATCTGTTATGTGAACACTGAGAAATCAGCAGTGTCGGGGAAGATCATCTATTCACCCCTCTTCCTGTGGGCACAGTTTAATGTCTAGATGCTCCTTTCTCTGCTTTGGAGATTAATTGCAAGTAGGTGGGAGTTCTACACACATCATCTTTATTAATAGCATCATAGGGTTTGTTTTTTTGTTTTGTTTTGTTTTTTTCTGAAGCTCTGTATTGGCAGCAAACTCTTCCCAGTGCTTCGTGTGGTTTTTGGTTAAAGTGTTGGGCAACTGTGCCCTCTGTAGGGAAAGAGCTTCCAGTGCCTGTTGCTGTCTGTGGGGCAAGGGACTACCCAGGCTCTTCTGCATCCAAGGCAGGGATGAAAACTTACCTTGGCAGTGAGAGACTGAAGTTCCAGGGGATGGTGAAGCCGGTGGCGTGGTGGCTGCTGGCATGGTTTGATAGGACATCTCTTTCAAAGGCTAGGAGGGATCTCAGGAAGCATTTCTTCGAAAGCATAGAGTATGCGCAGATGTCTTCAGCTGTCTTCCCGGCCTGAGTAATTTGCTTACTTTAACAGCTTGGTGTACAAAAGAAGAAATTCATGCCTTATAACCACCAGCACAAGTACTTCTTCATCAGTGAGTAACCCTACCCTTTCGCAGTTCTATGGACAGCATTCACTCAACCTCTTCCTTTTCCAGTCCATCTCACGGGGATAAAAGGGCACGGTTAATGTCTCTGCCGTCTATTTCTCCACTCTAGTCGGTCCCCCAGCTCTGGTGCCTCTTTACTTCCAGTGGTACATATTCTACTTTGTGGTACAGCGGAAACAGTGGGCGGTAAGTCAGCTCCACGTTGCCTGTGGTGACTTCTCCTTGTTTGACGGATGTGTTTCCGTGCAAGAAATTACTGGGAGGAACTCTGAGCTGTGTCTCTGTCTGGCAAGGGGTGTGGGTGTACGATCTGGGAAATAATGTTTGCTAGGGGAGAGAGGGTGCCTTCCACACAGCCCTTCTCCTCTGTAAAAGATCCATCCAGAGTTGAGTGACAAAAGATGTTCTCTGATGTCCTGGCTTAATGTGGGAAGCGTGTCTGGAAGCATTCCTTCTTCTACAGAGTTGATGTTCTTACAGAACTTGGCCTTAGATGGAAATTCTTCACTCGGAGGGTGATGAGACACTGGCACAGGTTGCCCAGGGTTAGTTGTGGATGCTCCATCCCTGGAGGTGTTCAAGACCAGGTTGGAGCATCCTGGTCTAGTGGGAGGTGTCCCTGCCATGGCAGGAGGGTTGGAACCCTCTTTGAGGTCACTTCCAACCCAAACCATTCTATGATTCAGGTAGCGTAAGAGTCTAGTTTAAGGTAGACATGGTCATTCTGGCCACTCTTTTTCTAATTTTCCCAAACCAATACAATAAAAATCTATGGGCACAGAAGAAGAGAAAAAGTAGCAGTTATCAGGGGGGTTGGAGGAGGATTCAGGGAGCCTGAATGATGTGTTCAGGGAGAAGAATGATGTGTTAAAGCAGATGTAGCTTTCAGGTAACCTAAAACAATCCTCACGGTTCAGTGTGTAGTGGAACAGGGGATGTAGCAGACTTTCAGAGTTGTTAGGAAGGCAGCTTGTTAGGGGAAAATCTAGGACTTGGGGGAGCAGTGTGGGTTTTAGAGACTTAGGAGCAGCACAGCAGAAAGATACCTCTTCTCTGAGATGTGGTGGTTAGAGACAAGTCATCTTGCTGTTTTATTCTTACCTGGGAGAGGCGGGACAGTCAGGAGAAAATGAACGTGAGGGAAATAAGAGATTGCCAGAAATGTGAAGAGGAGCAGAAATGGATGAGATGGAGGTAAACCAGAGCTCCTTATTCTTTTAATTGGCAAAGTTTGAGGGTTTCTCACTGCGTTCTTTCTCTTTAGGTCCAGAGGAAAACGTGATGCTTTAGAGCATGTCCTCTCTAGTGATTGCCCTGTGCTGGGCTCATAAGATCAGGATAATTTGTGATGGGGCCAGGGAAAAAAGTTTATCAGTTGAAGCTGTTACGGGAGGTTTTAGAGGGAGTGCCCCATAGAGTGGGTAGTAAATTCAGAAGCCAGTAATTCATTCTCTTAATGAAGTTTTATCTGTTCCCTGTACTACAGGACCTGGCCTGGATGCTGACCTTCTACATCCGATTCTTTCTCACCTACTTGCCCTTACTGGGGGTGAAGGGTATGTTGGGGCTGATCCTGTTAGTCAGGTATCGTTCAGCTTATAATTCCTCCATTTTCTTTACCCAGTTTATATCGATCCTTTGTGTCAGCTTTTCTTCAGCCTCCCGATTATCTTTCTCATCAGCTCCCTGTTCTTCTATCTCCTTAAGCCTTTATCTTTTTCATCAGCTCCCTCTTCTTCTACCTCCTTATGCCTTCCAGCAAGACAGAGGTTGTTGTCTGTCAGGCATGTGTCTTTAGAAGGTGTGCGTAGGTCTGATCTGATGTTTGGGGTTCCTGGTGTTCATTTGTCAAGCAACGACGAGCTCGTATGCGTCCAGGTGCTTTGTCCTGACTTGTTTTGGCACAGGCCTGAGCTCAGTGATGGTTTTGTGTGTGTTTGTACGCGCAGGTTTATAGAGAGTAACTGGTTTGTCTGGGTTACACAAATGAATCACATCCCGATGCACATCGATTACGATAAGAATGTGGACTGGTTCTCTACCCAGGTAAGACCTTCTTTCCAGAGACCTGTGACTTCAAAGGTGGGAAGCTGTAGTTCTAGGTATGTGATGCCCAAGAGAGCTGATCACAGAAGTGATGGGAACGGAGAGAGGGAAACAGAAGCAGTTTGTCCTCACTGTGTGAAGTGAGTGACTTTTGCGAAGAAAGAAGATGAAGAAATGGGATGGAGGCTTCAAACGCTGGGCACAGATGCCTTGGGGAAAGTAATCAGAGATGCTACAATGGTCTTCAGATAAGAGATGTCTCTTGTGTGACCTCTTCTCTTTTAGTTCTGAAACTATTACACAGGTTTTTTAAGTGAGAGACGTGAAAGTCGTGGTTGTCATGGCTTGTCTCATTGGGGAAGCCAAGTATGTTCTCCTAAATTATGTCCTTAAGAATCATGTATCACACCGTGGCCATCTCCTGTTGACTAGAGGTAGCTCTTGGAGTTCCTGCATTCAGCCAGAAGGCATGTGACAATAAGGGACTTGCACCTGCAAGAGAAGGGACATTCCTAAAACAACAATTAAATGTTACTGTTTTTTTTCTCTCAGCTCCAGGCAACCTGTAATGTTCATCAGTCCTTCTTCAATGACTGGTTCAGTGGACATCTGAACTTCCAGATCGAGCACCAGTGAGTTGAAGCATGGGATGGGGATGTGGGGGAATTTCAAGGAGCGCTAGTTACACTAGGTCTGAAGAGCCTGCAAGGTCCCTGTCTCTCTGACAGCTAACACAAGCACAAAAGAGAATGTGGGTCCATTTTGTGCTCTTTATATGGGCATGGAATGAGAACCCCAAGTGATGGGTCAGAAGTAAGTAGCATGGCTCAGGAGTGAGAATTACCAGCCTCCTGGTTAGCACCAATACCGCCTGAAGCAGTGTGAGAAGGACCACTACAGAGCGCTGATGGGCACAAGGGGAGGTTGAGGAACTCCCAGGCTTAGGCACAGAGGAGGGTCAGGAATTCTGTAGGGGACTAACGGGCGCCATTAAATCACCATCTTTTTTTCCTGCAGCCTTTTTCCTACAATGCCTCGACACAACTACTGGAAGGTGGCTCCTCTGGTGAAGTCCCTGTGTGCCAAGCACGGCATTGAGTACCAGTGCAAGCCGCTGCTCACCGCCTTCGCGGACATAGTGCAGTATGTATCAGCTGCATCCCCTAAGTGAAGGGCTGCCAACGTTACAGAGCGAAGGAGTGAGGGACATGGGAAGGGGAGAGGCAGCCAGCTTGGATCACCAAAGTTCTGTGAGGAGCTGTAGATAGTATAGATGTCTACAAAAGGGATTGTGCAGCCATGGGGCTGGTTTTGGTAGCAGCAGACAGAAGGTGTCAGTAGGAACGACCTGATGGAGAGCTCCTTTTCCTCGGCTCTGAAGAGTCAGAGGTCAGTAGGATGCCAGGTCTGGCACCTCTGTCTCCAAGTATGCTCCAGGGAAAGAGATGTTTACATAAAGATGAGTTTGGACTGTCATTCATTCTTCTTTTTTCTTCCCTTCCTGCTCTCCAGATAGTTCTTATTCCATTGAAAAGCCACGTGTCTGTCTTCTGCCATGCTTTCTCCTTCTGTTTTAGTTCTGAGTTTGCTTTAGCCTTCCAGTCTTTGTCTGACGTAGCCCCAGTGGTTTGGTTCTTCATCTTTCCAACGAGCTATAGTTACGTTGCCTTGCCTCTGAAGATTTCTGAGCAACCTGCTCTAGTTGCAGATGTCCCTGCTCATTGCAGGGGGGTTGGATGAGATGATCTTTAAAGGTAACCTTCCAACCCAAACCATTCTGTGATTCTATGATCTCCTTTGCTATAGATGGGAATTCTTCCCACAAGGCTCTGTTCCCTGGACGCTGTATTTCATTACCTTGTTTCTAAGAAAATGTGTTTTTTCTCTTGGCAGCTCTTTGAAAGATTCAGGGGAGCTCTGGCTCGATGCCTATCTACATAAATAAGCAGCAGTGGATCCTTGCGGAGGAATTCCCCACCCTTGTTGTCTCCTGTGGTGGTCACCATGAAGATACTGCACAGAGGAGAGAGAACTGGCTAAGCCAGAGGTGGGGAGGTGGCACTGCTTAATTCCATTGATGAATGTGATTAATATGATTTTTTTTTTTTAAAGGTGTGTTCTTAATTCTTCTTGTGCTTCCTTCATTCCTCTTCTTCGGTGCTGGGTTATGGGGAAAAGCTGAATGGAGGGGGTTGTGTTCCACCAAGCCAGAGGCAGCTTTGGGACTGGGAATGGGTTGGTGTCTGTCTGCTGATACTTCATTTGCTGAGTATATAGGAGGGAAGCCTCTTACCTAACGTAGGCGATTGTGAGGTGGCTCTCATGGATGTAGCAGGAAAGTGGAGACAGTATGAACTCAAAGAGCACGGGAGTTACGAAAATGTGGAAGCAAGAAGGAATTGTGTAGGTACAGTATTTTCAAATCTCTGTATGCAATTAACAGTGGCAATAGAAGTGCCCAAACCCAGGGGCAGTGGGGAGCACATGAGAGCCCAAACCAATTTGGATGGGTGAGGTGGAGAAGGTGCAGGCAGCAGTTCTGTAGAAATAAGCATGAGGAAAAATAACTAATTAGAGTCCTAATTGAGTTAGAGAAAGAGAGAAGTGGAGGTTATTCCGCAGGAATGTAGACGCAAGGGCTCGGCGTGCCATATTCTGTGGGAATGCTGCCCTCCACATCTTCTGTGGTGAAGGCCTCTGGATTATTTGCCCACTGGTGACCTCCCATGAAGTCTCAACAAGTGGGTTCCACAGTGCCATACTTCTGAGTGATGCTGAACCCATCACTGAGAGTCAGAAGAGACAGAAATATGGCACGTGTGTACTTGGGATCTCTACCACGGTGGCTAAGGAAGCAAAAGGGTAATCGGTCTGTGGTCTCCTGAAGCTTCACTCTTTTTTTTGAGTGATTTGTGAAGCGGAGAGAACTCATGACTTCTGGCCCATGGAGCAGGAGGTGTTCCTGTCTGAGCTGCAGACAAATTTAATGAAGGTGTAGAGTGTTAGGGGTTGGGATACTGTTTAAATGCATTTAACTTTTCAGTTGGCCAAAGTTCGTGGTCTGCGTACCTGTAGACGCACATCAGCCTATACATTGCTGGTCTTTCCCTGTTGGGTGATGTGCCTTCAAAACACACCCCGAGAGGGCATGTACGGTGTGTTTTCTTGGAACATTAATGAGCCTTACTGCATTTCCAGGTGTCTTTTCAATTACTACACCAATGTTACAGGTGCCAAACCAGGATATAGCACTGGTGAAGATGGCTCCTTCCATCTAGGACACTACTGTGTCCTACCTCGGTGACAGGTAGCTTAGAGTCCAGAGGGATGGGTTGGTTTTGAGGAGGATATGGTGCTTTTTCTAATTAACACCCAAAAAGAGGGTGGCTTGGGAGGGAATGGAAGAAGTGCATCTTTCCCAGCCAAGAGTGTTTTTAAGTACAGAATAAAATTGTAATGGAAATAATAAAATCATCATTAAATCTTTGGTACCTGCTCATACAGACCAGAAAGGAAATGGGCCTTAGTTACTCTTTTACTTTGTTTTTTCATGCTCCGTTTCTTTCCCTCTTATTATTAGAACTGTTTATGGAGGAAAGTCTAATAATAAAATTCCTTATCTTGCCAATTATTGCTGTCATCAGAGTAAAATACGTCTGCAGCACTCTCAAAAATGTGGAACAAATGCCGGTCCATGGCTGCGGAGAGAGAACTGCCACAAACCTCAGCATTTGTATTTTGGAGGAAGGGAATCAGCTCTGTCCTGTTTCACTTGGGTGAAGTGTGCACTAGAAACAATTAAACCAAAATGAACCCTACCAAAACAAAACCAATTCTTCCTCCAGAATGAGGAGGAAAGATTAGAATGAACCACCCCAGACTTCTGGAAGTTGCATTATTTTAGATGTAGCAAGGTACGGATGCTCTGTGAAATCAAGAGCTGCTCTGTAAGGACTTGAGTTGAACAGGCTGTCAGCTCTCGGAACTTCAGTGGCACTGCCAAAAGTTCCTTCTGAGCTTGGAGTGTTGACCCTAAGCCACAAAGAGCCTGAAGTCTTTTTATGCTAGTCAGTAGAGCTATTAAACATCTCAGCGCTCTAAGGAGCTCCAGTCTCCCAGGCTGGGCTCTTCATATGTATGGAGAAAGCTGGTCAGGTGGGGAGCTGCCTAAGCTAGGCAAGAGAAAGCACTGAAGACAAGGAAGTCTCCAAAATCCTCTGTAGGCATTGCATCTCCCTTACTCAAGCTTCATGACTCTGAGTTTTGTCCATTGGAGAAACCAACACAGACCGCTGTGGAAGCAAGAACGCTTCAATCTCGTGTTTTGGCCATAATTGTCAGGTTTGAGATGAAAGTTTGCTCCTGCTCTCATTCTGTGGCCTAGCGAACCTTCAACTTGGACATGCAAGCAGAATGGTTCCAACAGGCAAGGAAGGTCCTCTTCCTCTTCTGTCAGGACAAGTTTTCCATCATCTCTGTCAAAAGAGGTAACTGAGTCTGAGCTTCTCTGGTTACTGGCTGGGTGCTCATGCTCTAGCCACCGAGATCCTTTCTAAACAACATATTTTGAAGGAGCGCAGCTAGACTTCAGCTCAGTTCATGAAGCCTTGAAAGAACTTGCCAGATGGATTGTGACAAGTGAGGTAAGTAGAAGAAACACTGCTTGTAGGCCAAGTGGGCCGTAAGTGTTCGGCAATGTTGAAGCACTTGGTGTTGCCCAGCAAGTGGTTTTTTGTTTGAATGCCCAGAGACACAATGTTAATTATCTGGATGTTTAATTTTGAAAATTCAAATACATTTAAGCTACCCCCAGGGCTAGGATGATCTAAGAGTTAAGAGTTTTGAAGATAATAATGTGTCTTAAGTTCCACCTGAGTGCCTAAGACTTGGGAGATTCTGGTGTTTTCTCTGCCACAGTAAAAAGGAAACATCCACAATACAATAAACCAATTTGCTGACCTGGGAAAAACTGTGTGATGAACTGATTCACAGTCCTAAAGGGTAAGACTGAAAGAGGATCTGAAACAACAGAGCGAGATCTGCACATGCTGAGTTTGCTAGATGTTCTCCAGGCTCAGGGAGAAAAATAAACTGTATGTCAGCTTCTTCAGCTTCTGCGATTACTCTGGGCTCTTTAGAGTCCACAGTAGCACTTACTCTGAGAGTTCAAATACTGAAATTTTACAACAGTATTTAATTCCAAAACCCCTTTCAGGTTCCTCTTCCAGGTTCTCTGAACACACACTGGGAGACATCTTTTTTGGCACAACGCCACCAGCCCCAAATTTGCCATTTAGTGGAAGGCCTTTGCCATTCAGTGGAAGACCTTTGGCTTCGCACTTCAACCTTGACATGGCACCTGAACATGGTGAAGTGGCCACAGGATGGCAGTCAGGCGTCGGCAGGGAAGGAGAACATCCAGCCTCACTGGGAACCAAAGCCTGAGGGTTTAAAGGCTCCAGTCTTGCTGTTATCCTACTTTTCCATTCACTTTTAAGGTTGCTCAAAGCAACATGTGGCCAGTGTGAGAACATAACTCCTAAAACTTACTGACCAAAGCAGCAGATCCCCTCCTGAAATTGGTAAAAATGTGTGAAAATAACTTTCCTCCATAAGCAGGAGTAGCTTGTGGGGCCTTGATTTTAGTCCAGCCTAAACACTAGGAAATGAAAGGTGTGTTAAATATCTAGAGCACGGATTTAATAAGCATAAAAATTTATTCTCTCTGAAGATCTCTCCAGTGGGTCTGATCATGAGGTAGGGGAGGGTGGTTAGTCTTCTGCTGTCGGTAGTTGTGCAAAGCCAAGTGACCACTAAGATGGTAGTTCTGAGGTTCTGTCTGTTGCATCCACATATCCTGGGCTCACGTGGTCTTTTTTTCTGCCACAGTTGTGGCAGGTTAGGCAATGAAGTATTTGAATTACACGGTGCAAGGAGAGATTTAATGAATAGGAGAATGGTTAAAAAAAAAACCTTGTAGCAAAGCTTCTTTAAGGATGAAGACAGAGCATTTACACTCAAGGTGAAGCCTGTTAGTCTTCAGCCTCTCCATGGGATTTGGATGTTGGGAGGGGATATAGTCCCCCAAAACGTTCAAAAGAGAACAAATTCATCTGGCGTTTGCACGGAGTCTTAAGAACGGCAGTATGAGGTTCATAAGGCTTTGAAGATTACAGGTAAGTGAAGCATCATTGGACAAAGAGGTGACTCCAGCCCACAATAAATTACTTGTTTCAAATTAGTGAGGAACATCTTCAGCAATGGAGTAGTTGGAATTATAAAAACGTTAGAGTCGTGTTAAAACAGGTAAGGTTGATGGGGCAACTGGAAGAGGACGTCTTCCCCTTCCCAACACCCACTCCTTTTGACTTGTTAACGTAATGAATGATCTAGCTTTGCAATCCTTGTCCAACCCAGGCATGTCTTTGCTTCTATTATCCTGAATTCCTGAAGAGGCGAACGGTGTTGTTTATGGAAATTTCTCCACCTTTAGAAAAGGAGAAATGAAGATGGCTGTAGGTCCGTACAGGATAGATAATGGATGCAGCTGAGCCACTCGGAAACAGGATGAGTTGTTCCTTCCCAAGGTAGGTTCTTTTCTAAGGAGTATAAAAAGGTTTCTTAATAGGTCAAGTGCAGAAGGCTAATGTGTTAGTGCAACACTAGTCATGGGTGGAGAAAGAAAAAGGATTACGTGCCTCTGGAAGAGAGTGCGTTGGCATGAATGTGGTTTCTGTGCGATTCACATCTGCTACAGAGACGAGTATTAAGTGCTCAGAAACTGATGAGAAATTTCCACAAAGACAGTTTTGAAACAGCAATAAAAGCCAGCGCACCAGTGAGTGCTTGTATGAGAGGCTGATTATGATGGTGTCCAAGCAAAATGGTTTTCTTCTGTGAGAAGCAGCAGTTTCGTAGAGTTGGTGGAGCAAGTAACACAAAGGTTGTTTTTTTTGCAGGAAAAGGTCAGTCCTCTTGAGCACATGAACACGCTGCTCACTCAAAGCACTTCTGCATGCTCCCCTTGTTTACAGAGAGGTGCAGCCCATTTTCCTCATTAGACAATGATAGTTCTTACCAAAAAAAATTTAAAGTGAAGCAAGTGCAACAGAAAAATACCAAGGAATTGGTATTGTTGCAGTCCTTGGGTCCTGAACATGGTAGACCTCTGCCCTTGGACATTTGCTGTGTACCATGGTCCAGAACTCATCTGATTTTGTTCCGAAGTGGTAGAGTAGCTTGCGGCTAAAAGTTATGATGTGCCACCAGAGAGAAAAGAGCTGGCAATTTGGAATATATAGAATCATAGAATAATTAAGGTTGGAAAAGACCTCTAGCACCATCAAGTCCAAGTATATGCGTGCATCCACATCAGAGCTCTGTGCCCCAGCTTAGCCACGCTGCACTTGAGTCTTTGCTGCTTTTAATCAAGAGGAAAGTTTGAAAAATGAAAGAAACAAATCATTACAGTCAGCTGAAGAGCTCTGACAGGAGCATGGAGGAGTCTTAGAGTATAAAAACATCATAGGACTTGTATCACTAGGAAGGAGGGGAGAAATAAACTCTGGAGAGCACTTTGGATTGATAAGGAACTACCTGTGAGGCAGATTGGGAAGGCAAAGATGAAGGAAAAGTTCATAGAAGTGCAAGTAGGAATTGCTGAAGTGTCAGAGAAAATTAAGCTTTGCAAAAGAAGTTAAATGAAGGAGCAAAAGCTCCTTCAGCCATACAAATGAGAAATACAACTGACTTCCTCATGGAGAGGGTGGGATGTAGAAGTTTAAGGTTGATGCACATCTCTAATACTTGCGTTGCCCTGCTAAGATACGCATTGCAATATGTGTCTGAGGAAGGATGGTGTAGGAGGCAGGTGGTGAAGGCCAGAGAATTGAGTTATGGTCTAGCAGTGCAGCAGACAAGTTGTTGCAGGATCCCTCATCATAAGTTGCAGAAGTTGGAAGGGGGCCTAAGACCCACAGGAAGGACAGAAGGAAGGAGGTGCTCTGTGTGTAGGCCGTGTTTTAGTGGGTGTTTTAATCCTTGCTTACGCCATGTTGTTCCTAATTGATGTTGCACAAGTCATCTATTAAAAAAAAAACAAACTTCCAAGCATGGTCACCTTTTGTAGAGCTCTTCTTTTGTGGCTGCACAATTTCAGGTAGCCAGAGCATTCAGGAGTGTGTCTGTAATCGGCCCTGCACTGACCACTGAAAATGCTATAAAAATGCTGACGAGGCTGAAAAAACACAACCCCAAATGTACGGAAGTGGGAAAACGAGTTTGTTACAGGTTTTTAACTACTTTAGCTTGAATAATGCTTATTTCTTTGTAACAGTATGCGCTTCAGAGAGGGGCTTTGGAAGCTGTTACGTTGAGAATTTATGACCTTAGATCAGCTGAGTTTAGGTCTTAAAGCCACAGAAGAGCCCCTGGTGTTCTGACTTCCATGAAGCTGGAGGATGTGAAGGGGATAGATCATAGCAATCGCAGGTTAAGTGAGATACACAAAGATATGGGGATTTTTTTTAAGAGATTAATATCAGCCCCGTTTAAAAATGAATTTGGAGTGTGTAATTAGAGATGACGTGTGTATGAGCAAGTCCCATCAGAACTGCAGTAGCAAATCGTGTCGAGTTTTACAGCTTCATTGTGCAGCAGCTTCTGTGTAGGGGTTTTAGCAACTTAGAAGTAAAAAAAAAAAAAACAATTCTATAATATCATTCAGTGTCTTAAATGCAACTTATTGTCCTGTGGGCAGTTTTAGATGAGAAGTTTCACAGTGCTTATTACAGAACCTAATCCTACACCTCATCGTAATTAACATGGCATCCCTCTCGATTTTTTATTGTTTACCCAAACAATGTATCCCAAAGCTAGGAGTGAAAGCAAAGTTTGCCACCCCCTGAATGGGGTTATTTCACAGGTGGATTTTTCTCTTTTGCTTTCACAGAGGAAAAAAGCCCAAGTGTTAGCTTGCTGCTGATACATGGATTAAGGAATGAAACAAAGTTAATCAAGAAAAATAGGAAAAATTTCTTTGCTGAAAGAGTGATGAAGCATTGGAACAGGCTGCCCAGGGAAGCGGTGGAGTCACCATGCCTGGAGGTGCTCAAAAAACCTGTAGATGTGGCACTTCAGGACGTGGTCTAGTGGTCATGGTAGTGTTGGGTTGATGGTTGGACTTGATCTTGGAGGTCTTTTCCAACCTTAATGATTCTATGATTCTAAGACTTTGAATATTGGAGCAAACTAAACCCCTCAAGGCAGTGAAGAGAAGAGGATCTCTGTTGCAAACTGGATTCACCCAGCTTGGCTTTGCTTTTGGTTTCTTCTCCCATTTCTGGAAGTACATGATGTTGCTGAAAAGTAGCCCCATCTGAGGTACAGGGTGGTGTCTCATTCATTTAGAATATACTAATGAAAGGAAAACCTGGTCCTATTCTCCTCCTGACTGACATGGCATCTTTTAACGTTCTTATCAAGCAAGTAATTACTGGTTTGTTTGTTTTTTTCTTCAAAACAAAACTTTGCAGTCTGCAAAAGTTACTGTCTCTTGAAAAGATTGAGGAGATGTTTTGGAGTGTAGCCTTGTCCTGAACTACAGATTCCCAAGTAAGTTTCGTGCTGGAGAGAAAATAATTTTAATGATTTGTTTCCTTGCTGTGTTTGGAAGGAGACACATCATAGGCATAGAAGAGAGAGTTTTGAATGAGGGCCCATGAAACCCACAAAGGAACAGAGGCTCTGTCTACAGGAGTTGGGGCAGAGGGATGCAGGTCAGGTCCCTGCTGGAGGTCAGAGCCGTGTTAGGTCAGAGCATCCATGAGCCCTCCATGAAGG
The DNA here is from genome assembly GCA_013400335.1 of Eurystomus gularis. Lineage (NCBI taxonomy): Eukaryota > Metazoa > Chordata > Aves > Coraciiformes > Coraciidae > Eurystomus > Eurystomus gularis. Next base: position 131,050 of record VZZY01002332.1, read on the forward strand.
CAAGCTGCTGTTCCAGCACAGCTTCAGACCAGCCAGGGCACGGCAGAGGACTTCAGGTTTGTCTACATAGATACGTGCAGCTGTAATTGTAGATGTTTATCTCCAAGGTCATGCTTCTCAAACCCTCAGTGCTGTTGACAGCTAACCCAGGAGACATGTACAACCCATAGCTGTCTGTCTTACAGCTAAATTACCCTTCTGGGTGAGACTGTACAGCTCGTAAAGTAGATGTTCTTCATCCAGTCTTGTCAAGGAGCCTCACTTGGTAGGTGTTCTCGCAGCACGTGTGACAAGCTCAGTGCAAAATTTACTTTTTGTAGAAAAGGTGGCCGAAAACCCCATAGGTGGCATTCTGTATGACAAAATTACTCAGAACTCAGAGGACTTCTCTGGAACAAGAGATACGCTTAGAAAAACAAGATGCCTCACTGTGGCTTAGTACTAGATACTTTCCTGGACCACTCTGCGCCAGTTTATCTCCAGTGGATTAAACACAAACATTTACATGATACCAGATAAAAATGTTGATGCAGTAACCACCAGCTCAGCAGTCACGTACTGGCTTTCTGGAAATTTGGAAAACTATGTCAAGTGCCTATGCAAGGAGACTCTTAGTCATGAAAGCAGGGATGTAGAGTGGCTCTGGGCACGTGTACTAGCTTCCAGACGCATATGACATGGGTTTTGGCAGGTGTGTGGGCAGTTGTTGCAGAACACCCAGTGTGGTGTAAATTCACTTTGATTATTTCTCAATAGTTTCTCTGGGTGAGCACAGCTGTGGCTTTCCCTACCCAGCCAGGCTTTGCCATGCAACTCTGAAATGGGTTTGGTGACCTGGATAATGTAGACAGAGACAACTTCTGCTTTCAGGTTAGGAAAGGACTTGTTTGAGGCTTTTTAATGTAATACAGTATCGATGGGCATGACGGGAGCCTCTGGGTGGGCTCTGATGCTCAATAAATTCATAGAATCAGAGAATGCATAGGGTTGGAAAGGGCCTTTCCAACGTTATCTAGTCCCACTCCCCTGCAGTCAGCAGGGACATCTCTAATAGATCAGGTTGCTCAGAGCCCCATCAAACCTGGCCTTGAACGTCTCCAGGGATGGGCCTCCAGCACCTCTGTGGGCAACCTGTTCCAGTGTTCCACCACCCTCCTAGTAAAGAACTTCTTCCTAAGGTCTGATCTAAATCTCCCCTTCTCTAGTTTAAAACCATCGCCCCTCATGCTTACCATGCCCTGGTAAGCAGCCCCGTCCCCACACTATGTGCACTGCGAATGTGGACATCAGTTATCTTAGAGTTCCCAAACTTAATTCACCTAAGTAACAGCAGTGGTTTGGTGGATACTGGTGCTCATAGTGTGTGTGCTTGGTGAAAGTTGTGATTACTGTGTGTGTACAGACAGAGACATCCTCTACCAATGCCCAATAAGTTCCTGGCTCCATATTCTCCAGCTCCTTGTAGACCAGGATCTAAATCCCCGTTTCCACCTACACCTTTTCAGGTAGCTGCTACATTTACAAGTCTGAATATAGGGCAGTTGGAAGGTTTTTTGGACTTTTCAGCCAGCTGTGGAGTAACCTGAAATTTTTTGCGCGTATATAAAAAAACCACATGCGCAGAAATCTGCAACAACTCTTGCATATTTTATTACCACCACCGCAGGTACTGAACATGATTTATTATGTAAGACTCTACACATATTCCACACTAGAACACGAACACGTCGTTAATGTGGACACTAACTTTTATTGAGAGCAAGACAAAGGGTTACAAAATGCCTTGTGACAGCACAGTAGAAATTATTCCTCCCATTCTTTTACTGCTACCTTCTCATGAATGCCAATAGTCACATTCCTCTTCTACCCAGGGTGGTTCAGCCATTGCCACATGTCAGGAATTTTTAAAAGGTTGTTTGGGGCTCGACTGATTAATTTACAAGATGCTTCATGATTTAAAGAATTAGAATTACATCATTTACCATTCTGCCAGCCAGAAAGACTGTCCAATCCCTGCGGGGCTGAGGGCAACGCTGGTGTCTCTGCTATGTGAGGTTTTAGTTGTCTCTATCCTTCTGGGGTTGGGCTCTGGTTAATTCACTGGGAAACACAAGGGAGACAAAACCCAAGAGTTCCATTCACCACTGTGTTTGGAGCCTGAGGCGTGCACCGAGCGTGCTAAGAAAAAGACTTGGGAGCTGAGAAGCTTCGGCATCACTTAGAGCACAATTACCCCGTAAACCCCATTCCAGAGTCCCTCAAGAACAAACTCTTCACTATAAAGTTACGCTGTATAAATTAAATGGTGCCTTTTTCCTGATGCACAGGCCTATCAGATCATCTCGGCTTTGATCAGCTCTTGCCTGGGCTTCCTGCATGGCATCTGCTCAGGAGACAGGGAACGCAGCCATAATTTCACCTCACCCTGCTGAGATACCTCTGTCAAGAACGTCATTTGGCTTTCTTATCTTTCTGCCCTTCCTGAAGTCTGCAACTTCAGCGGATTTTCTTCAGTCCTTCTCAGAACTGGGAGCTTGTCACAACAACCACTTTTTTGTTGAATCACGGTATGTGAACTGCCTGTGAAACTCACTGTCACAAGAGACAGCTGAGACCTACAGCCTGTTAGGCTCCAGGCAGGGACTGGGCATCACTGTAGGCAATATTCGTGGTTATAAACATATTTATAAACATAATTAAAAAGTGGGAGGTAAGGAATAAATTCATGACTTGGGATTTAACTCGGTGTTGCGTTATAGATAGGGTAGAAACCTATTGAGGACGGACAATACCATATCTGCCTACTGCTTGTACCTTCCTCAAAAGCACCCAAGGCTAGTTATTTAGATTAACAAAACCCCACAAAGTCAAGAGAATCCCAAATCTCAAGCAGGGCAATATTTCATATATGTGGGTTTAGGTGTTTCTGGGTCACCTACAAAATCTGTAGGCGCTTCAGGACATGGTCTAGTGGTCATGGTAGTGTTGGGTCGATGGTTGGACTTGATGATCTTGGAGGTCTTTTCCAACTGTTATGGTTCTATGAAAGTCAATGTGACTTTGTAGGAAACATGGCATCGCCTTCTCTTTGTTATTTATTACAAATCCTCTCTGAGCACCACAGATATTTAGACTTTGACCCTACAAGACTAATACCTCAGTAGAATTAATTAAGAGTAGGAACTCCTAATCTACAGCCAAAATTAGTGTTAACAGTTATTATTACTATGATTATTATTAATTATTCTCAACCCCAAAAATCTTTTCATGCCTATTTGTGACTTATGAATGAACTCCTTGAACAATGAGATGATTGAGTGCCTGGAGTACACACAGAGGAAACTCTGAACACGACTGAATGCGAAGTATTGTCAGTGTGCACGCCAAATTAACTGCAGATCGATAATGTTTTCTTAGTGTGTTTTCATCGCTCTGATCTGCTGATATTTTGATCAGCAATACTCTTAGTTAAGAAAGACACACAAATTTAGCATGGGAGGGTCAACACGGAAAATTCCAAAGGTCAAAGACAACCTGAAGTTTTTGGGTGGTAACGAGACTGTTGGATATACCTGGTGGAGAGATTGCAGCCCTTGGAGCACTCCGCTGTTTCCACTGCGCTCGTGTACAAGTTGGCTCCATGCCCTGAAGGCAGAAATTGCAGTTGAATGAGAGATGTTAGCACACATATCTAACAGCAGCTTCTGGCTCTCCACACAGGCTCCTTCACAGCTTCACATTCCGGCGCTGCATAACGTGATGAAGCTCCACCGTATGGTAATGTAGGATTTCCTGATGTTAATGACCGATTAAAGGATTATAGGATGCTGACAGTGCTTCAGTTTTCTAAGAAGGCCATTAAATATCTGCTGCAGAAGAGCTCAGATTTCTCTTCTGGCTAATCCCTGGATTGACTCAGCAGTGGGGAAGCAAGTTAAGAGTTTACCTTAGCCAGTTCTAATGCTCTGTGAAGGTGCTCAATTAATAGTCCTTTCTGTCATTTTGCCATCCCACTTAACTGAATAACAGATAATCTTCCTAAATTTTTCTGTTCATGCATTTTTGTATTCAGTCAAGCTGTCTACATCTCTCATGAGCAATCAAACCTTCCAAAGGCAACTCAGAAAGGACAAGAAGGAACAAGGCTTTTATTCAAGGGTGTGTCAAGGTGTCTGATGCGAACGTGGAAGAGGAGGGAGCTATGGAAGGGTGTGTTGGAGCGAGGGGAACCAACCAGCCCTCGAAGCATGGGGAGTGGCCTGGAGTGGGACTGTATAACGGGCTGGCAGAGATGGTTCACCCTCTGCCTGACACAGTGCTGCAAACAAAGCTTGGACCAGTGAATCTTGGTGCTGACTGCTCACCTACCACTACAGATGGCTCCACAAACTGGCTCCACTGAAAAGGAGACACGACCTGTTTCAGCCTTTCTCCAGCTTTTCACTTGGGATGAGATCAGAATCCACAATGGCCATGGTCAAGGTCAGGAGCAATGGCTGGTGATTGACAGGAAGGTTTATGATGTCAGCAAGTTTTCCAAACGACACCCTGGAGGCAGCCGAGTTATTAGGCACTATGCTGGGCAAGATGCTACGGTAAGATCTAGGAGGAGAGTGAAGGGAAGGTGGTTCTGTTGTCAGGGTGACATGATGGGACTCCAGTGGAGAGTGCTCATGGTAGTTAGCACTGAGCTGGGTCACATAATGCAGGGGACTTGTCTGGGCTTATAAATGCAGTGCTGATCAATAATTAAAGGGTGGGTGTGAAGATGATGGGGCCAGACTCTTGTCAGTGGTGTCCAGTGGACAGGACAAGGAGCAACGGGCACCAACTGGAACCCAGGAGGTTCCATGTGAGCAGGAGGAGAAAGTTCTTTGGTGTGAGGTTGTCCAAGCCTGGCCCAGGCTGCCCAGAGAGGTTGTGGTGTCTCCTTCTCTGGAGAGATTCCAAAGGTGCCTGGACACGATCCTGGGCCCCCTGCTCTGGGTGAGCTGCTGGAGCAGGGGGTTGGACAAGATGATCTCCAGAGGTCCCTCCCAACTCCTGCCAGTCTGTGATACCATGATTCTGTGCCCTGCTGTTTACCTTCAAGGTCAGAGTTACCTGCTGTGCAAATTGTAAAGCTCTATTTGGATTCATTACACCCTTCTATACAGAAAGCAATGTCCATGCAGGTTGTCCTGCCACCAGGCACGACCAAGTAAGTTGCGTTCTAGATGCTCAGAAGTGTCTCTGTTGTAGCAGTGAGAAAGAGAAGGGGGTAGGAAGCAATAAGCTCCGTGGGCATTTTTACTTCAAGGGCTGCTCTTTCAGTGTTACATGGATGTGTTCAGTGATAAGCAAATGATAATGATAAATGATAAAATCCAGTAAACCATGGGGGTGGTGAAGCAAGAGAAAAGGGTACTCAAGGAAGTGACACTATTTTGGAGAGGTGAGTGGAGGAGAAGAGAGGCTTGAGGAAAAAGGCTGTTTCAAAGGAGAGGGGGAAAAAATAAATAAAGTACTGGGAAAATGGCTGAGAAAGCAGCAGGATGACATTTGGCTGCAGAAGAGGAGGAAAAAAAATCTACAAATAATCACTGTTTGAAAATAGATTTTCCAGATTCCTGCAAAATTATCTTAATTTACAGGATTTCTCTAAAATAATCTGATGCTTGTTGACAGAAACCATCAGTTCTAAGCAGACCTCACAGACGATTTGCTGGAAGCAGACTCTGCATTTCTGAGCTTTCACATTTCATTCCTTTCACCCTGCTGGCGACTGAGGCAGAGAAATACCGGGTGTTCTCAGGTGAAGGAAAAGCCTTGTTGGTTTTCACCTCCAGCTCCCTGGCTGGCAGATACAGCTCTGATTTAAAGAGAGGGTTGTGTGTCTGTTGATGATGTGAGGTATGGTGCCCACCACACCGAGCCAGCCTGGAGAGCCCTGGTGCCAGCTCCTACCATTTCTGTTACTGGAATTTTACAAAAGGAGTCAAGGAACATGGAATGCCTGGAATGACGTGTCTCTGAGCTATGTCCTCCCTGCTTCTGCAGCCCCCGGGGACTTGCACCGAGATTGTTATGCTTTATAAACACCCGGGGGTTTGAACCGCACTGAATTTGTCTACTATTAATGAGTTTAAAGCACGACCTTTGATCTTGCTTGTGTTTGTTGTTACAATAACATTACAATCCGGTTTTCCTCATTATTTCTTTTGTACATTTTAAACCTACTTCCTGATAATTTAATTACTGTGTTATGAAAACAGGGAATAAATTTTCCCATCATTTCCTCATAAAACCCTTAACTTGTCATCTCTTTTCCAAGGCAGTCTCCTAGCATGAAAGCTGTTCCAGAACTCGACTCTTTTTTTTTCTTTCTTTTTTTTTTTGCTACATATATTTGTACTACATCCCTTTGAAGACAGAAGGGCCAGAACCACAGGCAGTGGTCAAGGTTGTGGATTTATGTTGCATCATAATGATGCACCATACTGATGCAACATCCTTCTGTCTTGCTCTCTATTTTTATTCTGCTAATCCGTATCATTCTTTTTTGCTTTACAAATGCTGCTGTGGTCATATGCGCTGAGAAATACACACTCTTGCAGAAAAGAGGATGGGAAGGTATCTCAAAAGATGGTCTGATGCGTGACTTTATCTAAAGCCAGGATCCAGGATTTTTGCCAAGTACTCTTGGCTACTCTGGAGCTCATAATTGTGTATGTATATATATATATATATATATATGGGCTGAATTATTTTCACCTCAAGCTCATAATTCTATATGGGTGATGAGAATCATCTACCTCTAGAGCTCATAATTCTAGATATAGTAAGAATTTTCTGCCTCTGTGTGGATTACTTTGGAAATATCAACAGTATGCATTGCAGAACACTTAATACTGATGTCAAATGTTGGATGTTAAGTGGGTTGCAGACAATAGTCCTTGAAGTTAATCTCTCACAAGATGATAATCAGGGCCCAGGAGCAGGGAGGGGAAAGAACAGGTTGCAGAACTGAAAGGCGTGTGTTTCTGTGATAAGAATCTGCGATGCTGATAATGTGGATAGGAAATTCGACTTAAAAGGGTCCTGTTTCTGCGCTGCGGTATAGATACAGCTTGGCTCTGAGAGTTCCTGGCAAGAGAGAGATAGATTAAAATGTATAAAAAAACTGTAGGGTGAGGGGCACGGAATCTTTATGGAAAGATTTCCCCAGTCCGCTCTATCTGGACAGAGTTACTCATTTGTCACTGTGACAAAGGGCCACTGGGTATCTGTAGAGAGCTCGTCCATCCTAAATGTCACCTTGCTCTGACTTCTTCTAGCCTGGAGTACTCAGAGATAGACTGTCCCTAAACAAGAGACTCCAGAGGAATGTCAGGCTGCACAAGGGATGTCCTCTGTCCTCTTCCAGGGATTTAATCCTGACCAGACCCTGTGTGCAGGACTTTTTTGTGTCATGATCCCCCACATTGATTTTCATGGCCAAAATCAGCAGGTACTTGGCTACGCAGACACCGAGGATTTTGTTGTATCTGCTCTTTCTGGAAGACAAAAGAATATGGTCAGTCTCTTTAGCTTTCTTTTGGAAAATTCACTGAGGACATGAGCTAAAGAAGAGCTTTGCTTTACTTGGATTTTCATCCTTTATTCTATAGTTAATATTTGGTTTTGAAATTGGTATTTCAGAAGGTTCTTGGACAGACACATTTGTGTCACTGGTGCTACCCACTTGCCCAAAACATCAATCAGTCTGAAAACCTGCAGATACCTCATTAGTCCTGCTGCATACGGACCTTCAGCAAAGATTTCCCATGGCCCTAGTGTAACAAAGACAGGATTTTAAAAACATCATCCTAAGCATGGCAAAGGCACACCTCACTCCTTGACGTGTTCTCCTGCTCCTGGGTCCCATCCACAGGGCAGAGCTGCTGGCTGGAGCCTTCTAGGGAAAGACTGGTCTGAAACAAGCTGATGAAGGAGCTTCCCTCTGCAAAGAGGTTTTCATCAAATGCTTTCATGATTAGTTATTACCAGCCTCGCCCAGATACTTTCATGAAATCTCATTTCTTGAAACTTCTTCAACTTCCTTGGGCCAAGCTCTAGTTGGTGGCAAAGAACAAGAGCAACCAAAGGGACAAAGGAAAGTGGATGATGTATTACGTCAAAGACCTGGTGAAAGGAGACGTTCAGCATCTGGTGTTTAGTCCCCTACCCTTTCTGACCCCCTTCCTTTGTGTGTTTCTCAGGATGCCTTTGTAGCCTTTCACAGTGACAAGTCTCTGGTGAAAAAATACTTGAAATCTCTGCTGATTGGAGAGCTGGCACCAGATCAACCCAGCTTTGAGTCTAATAAAAAAGTGAGTCTCCCAGAATCTGGCTGTGGGAATGGCTTGGGGTTCAGAATGGGAGAAGGGCAAGAAGAGCGCTGGCAGGAATTATTTCTGAAGCAGCATTCCTGACACTGTGCCATAGGCTGGGTGGTGGGGAGGGAGCTGGCAGTAGTCATGCATGGAAACATGCACTGTCCCAGGATCGCTACATGAACGCCTGGGTGTGAGAGACGAGTCCCAGAGCCCCAGATCCTGCTCAGTTCTCCCCCACTGGGATGTCTCGGTAATAGCGCCTGTCAGCAACTTGTTTTCCAGTCTCAAAGCCAAACCAAGATCTGTTGATCTCATGCTCATTTTTGCACAGAGGCCCCTCTTGATAGAACATCTCCTTTGACTTCCTTAGCTACTTTGGGATTCTGGGTTTGCTGTATTTTTGAAGTAGACAAGGCATTAACATGCACTTTACCCACAGAAATCACTTCTGGAGGATTTTCGTGAGCTGCGCTGCACTGTTGAGAAGATGGGACTTCTGAGACCAAACTACAGCTTTTTCTTCCTGATTTTCCTTCACCTCCTGCTGCTGGATGCTGCATCCTGGCTTGTGGTCTGGTACTTTGGGATATCCTTAGTGCCTTTCCTGGCTGGCATTGTGCTCTTCACCATTGCTCAGGTAACCTGCTGACAGCTGTTGAACGCTGCAGACGTGTTTGGTTCTTCCAGATGGAGAGAGTTAATGAGATGTTCATACCCCAGTGGTTGCTTTGTTATCCAGCTGAAGACAACAAGCACATTCTATGTCACAATTTTTGTTGCCTCCAGCAAACCTTGTTTTGCTGACAAGCTGCTCGCTAGGGTTGGTGGGGTGTTGTGGAGCTGGCAGTTTCATAGGACAGGATGAGCTGATCTAATCACCCCAGCAAAAGAGGGAGTATTTCACTCTCAGCTCCTCTTTTGGCTCCACGTTCCTTCTGCTTACTGACTGGAGGCTCTGGTGTTTGTTGGGTCCTTTATGAGCCAATAACATTCTGCTGGATTGGTAAACTGAGCTGTAGAAGGACACGATACATGCCAGGGTCGGTGTAGGAAAGGAGGGAATAGGACGTTGTGGTCCTTAGGTGGGAGAAATTGGAAGGTGGAGGGGGGAAGAAAGCAAGATTTCCTTAGCGCTGAAGTCTTAAGTTGGCTCAGACATCCATGGAATGAGTGCAAAGTAACTAATTTTTTTAACAACCTGTTCTGTTTGCCTAATATCTGCTAAGGCAGATATGCCTCAAAGAGCATTCGTGTGTTTCCATGGGAATATGAAGCTATGGAGTTGGAAATCGTTACGCTTTCCTGCTGGTTACTCGGAAATTACATATTTGTGGTGGGAGCAAAAGAATTCCAAGCTGTAACAGTCAAATTAATGCTAATGATGCTTTAGCTGCTATGATAAAATGAGAATCTGGCATTGACCACCTTTAGCGGACAGTAGCCTGGAAGGAAGGTCTCAGCATTGAGCACGTAGGACAGCAGGCAGCGTTTCTTCCCCAAACCAGAAGGAAGATGCACTCACACTATGAAGCTACAGAGGTTTCCAAGGCAAATTAATGCAGCACCACTGTGATTCTGTTTTCTCAGTGGTCCTTCTGTCTTCCAGATCCAAATGGGCTGGTTCCAACACGATCTGGGGCATTGCTCTGTCTTCAGGAAGCCTAAATGGAATCGGTTTCTGCAGATCATCGTGATAAATGTTCTGAAGGTAATTGCCTCATGGTGGGAATATTCTCTGGGGCTAATCTGGACTAAGCAATGACTGGGAGTGTCCCGACACTCAGGCAGTATCACCTCAGAGGGAAGCATGGTGCAGCTGCCAATGATAGGTGGAAAAACAGTGATGTAAGTGTTGATCTTGTTCAAGTTCGAATCCCTGGTCTTCAACTCTTCCTGCAGGGGTTACCAGCCAGCTGGTGGAATCACCTGCACAACCAGCACCATGCCAAACCCAACTGCTTCCGCAAAGACCCCGACCTCAACATGCACCCTTTCCTGTTCAGCTTGGGAAAGACTCTCTCTGTGGAGGTGAGCATGGATGTGTCTGGAGAAGCAAAGAGCCGTTGGGACAAAAGCTCTTTAAAAAGACAGAAACCTGTAGAAGGGTGTACAATCATAACTCAGATTGTGCCATTTTGCATAAACTCGTGGGAATTTCCAAAGCATTCCAAGGTCTGAGAGTCTCATGTACCAACTGGTTCTGATGATGTTTAGGCACCAGCTCCTGAGAAGCCGTCTTAAAATCAGTGCTTAAGTTCTCTGTGTCGCCGGGAGAGCAGGGTAAGCATCTGAAGGCAGTCCAAAGAGTGAGTCAGTCTACTTGCACTGGTGTTAGATGTTCTTAATGATCATGTAGCTAGTGAGTCAGATGTTCCCTCTGGGTCCTTTTGGCTGTGGGAGCTGTTTGGCATCTAAATCCTTCAGGATCAGTATAGCTGCTGTGGGCAAAACACAAGCGTAGCGGGTTCTATCTTAATCACAAGTTTTATGCCTTTTATAAAAATAAAAACCATGAACAGACCCTCCCTGCATCCTTATGACTCCTGGTATCATCAGGATAGGCAAGGTCTCTTTTGCCTTTTTTAATTTTCCCTGGAGATTCTGTTTACTCATGGGGTAATGAAATGACCTCTTTGGTAGATAACCAGCCTCTTAAGGTAACACCTCACTCTCCTTTAGCTGGTAACAAGCAACTAAATCACTGCTCTCCAAGACATGTGGGAAGTTCCAGCTCTGCTCTTTCAGGAGGAGTCCTGTAAAGAGAGTTTATGCAAAATACTTTTTCATAGAAAACTCTTAGCTTCAACTGGGAAGGATTTTGGCAGTGGTCTTCTGAAAGATCTCTCATGGTTAGATATTAGCATGAGCATCTAGAGAGGGCTGGCTGTGCCAGATTGGCTTTGATGGAAGTGGGAATGGGAGGAAATTAGGTCTCATCTCTTCCTGCTTTTTCACAGAGAGGAGTCAGGTGCTCTCTGGATGGGCAAAATGGATTTCAGTGGTTTCATTTAGTCCAGTTCATTTGTTTTGTTTTAGGTTTGACCCAGTGAAGGCATCGTTGAGGTGTTCAAGTTTTTTTTCTCTGCTGTAGGGGAGCTCTGGAAATAGTTTGCTTTACCTCCTTATTATTTTGTCCTTTGAAGAATCATAAGCACCAGTTGGCAGATGATGTTCCGAATCCTTTCGTGCAAATAGTGATAAAATAAACTTGTTTGTGCTTTTTGTACATATCTCATCTCTTCGCTGTTTCATGTACTCGAAGGCAAAGCATTCGACAAAACGAAAAGGCAGATGGCTTTATAGAGTGTTTACTACTTTGATCTTGCAGAAATGTTTTTTGCAGTCACTACAGGACAGCATCCAAGTGCTTATGTCATTTCTGACCGCTATCTCCTCTCTTAGTCAAAAATTTGGGATGTCTGCATCCTATCTCATCTGATACAGAAATTCAGCTGTAGCTTTCATCACAGCCAACACATCCTGCGTTCATCACCCCCCAGTTTTCCTTGTCAAGAACCTGTTCCTGCCTGAGCACCGAGAGTCTCAGCACCCTATGGTAAATGCATGGAATTGGCTGGACTGGACTTTCATTGCCATCACTAGAAACGTCTCCTACACAATTCAAATGACTTGTGAGCATTTTGGTGATTTTTGCAGCATTTTTGTAGCCTGCCATGAGTTTTGGAACTCTCTAAAACATGGCTCTGCTCTGACACGAGCGTGACGATGATATCAGGATGGAGAGGCTCAACCGAAATCTCCTTCTCTCCATTGCTTTGGAACTTCAGCCCCTGCTTTTCAAGAAGAGGGGTTGAATTAGAGAGATTAAGAGGTTCTTGATGTGTTCATTAGCCAGGAATAAGAAATACCTTAGGAAAGCTCCCAGGTCTCCAACTGGCCCATTACAATGTCTTTTCATTTTTCAGCTTGGGAAAAAGAAGAAGAAGTTCATGCCTTACAATTATCAGCACAAATATTTCATCTGTGAGTATCCCCGCTTCCTTGCAGTGCTGTAGGGACTTCACCTGTAAAGCGTGACTGCATCCCCTTCCCAAAACATTGGTTTTAAAGATCAGAAAATCATAGAGTCATAGAATCCCGGGTTGGAAGGGACCTCAAGGATCATCTAGAGACTCCCATTGAAGTAGCTTCAGGAAGCTTCACGTTAAAGTGTTCTTCATGTTAAAGTAGGTTCACATGAGGAGGAATTGCCCCATATGTCTCTGTTAGGATTATGGGATGTTAGATACTAGATAGGGATGAGTCGAGTGTGAGCAAGAAAGGGATGGGAAAGAAATGAAGCAGTAGTGAGATGAAAGGAGGATGGTGTGGATGCATGAAGGTTAGTGTAAATGAAGAGAGCAATTTTTCTTCCACTGTAAATAAGGATCTTTCTACTTACAGAAGAATATTCTGCAAGAATATTCAGAATATTCAGTAAAATTATAAATATCTCTGTGTTTTCATTCTTCCCACCAGTATTGGCCCCACTCGCGCTTGTACCCTTCTTCCAGCTGTCTATATTCTACTTCGCAATCAAGAGGAAAAAGTGGCTGGTAAGTGTGAAACCATCTCCACACTGTGGCCACATTAACCTTCACCTCGAGTGACCATGGGGTTTGAGCTCCAAAAGGCTGATTCTAGGCTTGCTGCAGCAGGAATGCAGTCAACAGGTCCAGGGAGAAGTGTTTTAGAAGAGGCTTTTTAGCTTTTAGCAGCTGAATAAAAGTTAAGGGAAAACTATCAGCACTACAGGGTGTGATTGCAGGGCTGTTTGCTGGGCTTTAGTTACTCATGGTAAAGTCACTGCTGCGGGAATACTTCAGGGATACACCCAACTTGAGTAGAACGATGGTGTGGAGCTTGCTCTTGGTAAGACATCACAGAAATAATACTTTTTATGCTGCAGTTCAAGTAAAGATGAGAGGAGAGAGTGGAGGGAATTCATCAAGAAATTTATTTATTTTATATATATATATACACACACACATATATTATTATTATTATTGTTATTATTATTAAAGAAATGTTTTATTTTATAGGACCTGTTGTTAATTGTATCTTTCAACATCCGAGTCTGCCTCATGTATATTCCTTTAATGGGATTTAACAACTTCATGGTGTACTACTGGCTGTCCAGGTAACACACAGATAGTATTTGTAAACAATATTGGGCTTCGATGGGAAGATGTGAAAACTTGTCATTCTCACTACGATTTCCTTAGAAATAAATAGCCAGACAAGAAAAAAAACAAACTTCAGGGTGGTGGTGGTGGCTGCTCAGGGACATCTGCAACTACAGCTTGAGTGGTTCTCAGAAGAAACTCCAGAAGGTAGGAGGCAAAGGGATAAAATGAAAAATCCTGAATTATGTAAAAGTGCTCTCTTACTTAAGATGAGACTCAGGAAAGTGTTTTAATGGCAAATTTGGATGAGATTAGAACTATGCTAAGTGTCTCTGTGTTTATCTGCCCAGGTATCTAGAGAGCACCTGGTTTATTTGGGTGTCGCAGATGAATCACATTCCAATGGACATTGATTATGATAAGAACAAAGACTGGGTGTCTACTCAGGTGAGGATCTCCTTCCTTCTGGACGAGTGGGTCTGCAGTTCTGAATTATAGGACAAAGACAATGTTTTTCACTGAAAGGTTTTGACACGTTTCTCACAACACATTTCCCTTCATATTATGAAAAACTACTGATGGAATAAGGGCCACTCTCCTTTTTAGGCCAACCAATGAGAAGCAAAGTGGGACTGGAAGCCTTTATTTTTTTTACCCTGCAAGTTTCATTTACTGCAGATAAGAGAAATCTGACAAAATTTAGGTCGGATAAAAATAAATATGTAAATATTACTTTACTCACACCTATACTGTCTCCAGCAGTACCCACATAGTTGGTTCTGAGCATTTTTCTTTATATAAAGGGAAAAAGACCCAGCCTGGTATTCATCTGTCTGAATCTGGATGTCTACACCTGAACACCAGCTACATTCATTGGAGAGAAAGAGCCATTTCTAGAGCAGGATTCACCTTACTCTAAAATAGCCATCTAAATCAGGTCAGATGAGTGGCACCATGAACATTTCTATTTTTCTCCACTGACTCTAAAATGATGAGCTCAGATGCAGATTTCAAGCTAAAGGTGTCTAAATCAGGTGAGATGAAGCCTGGGTACACAAAAGTTTGCCCTCTTACTTTTGCATCTAACTCCACTTGTACTAGTTGGAGAGAGCCAGAAGAATGGGGTTTGTTTCTTTATTGGGCATCTTTTCTTTCCATCCAAGTGCGAGATGTGAGGAGAACCTCTCTAAAGAATCCCAGCTGAGGTTGTGGTCATGCCAGCGAGGAAGCTCTTCTTTCTGCATGAAGAAATAGCTAAAAGAACTTTAGTTAAGAAATAGCTAAAATAACCTGTATCCCAAAAAAAACATTTCAGTCTAGACTTGGTTGAATTCTTCAGGGCAATGATGGCCATAATCCCCGACTCTAACTTCCCCTTTATGCTAGGTGAGGGTAGGCAATGATTGCTGCGCTTCAATTATGAGACTTGCAGGAAAAGAAAAGCTAAATCCTGTGTTTCTTTGGTCTTTTTCGCTCCCAGCTCCATGCGACGTGCAATGTGGAACAATCTTTCTTCAACGACTGGTTCACCGGGCACTTGAACTTCCAAATTGAGCACCAGTGAGTATGGTTATGGGGAGAGGAGCGGGAATAATATGGGTCATTTAAAAAAGGGAGAAAGGCCATGTAGTCTCATGTGAAACCATCTCAGGAGAACCTCTGCTTTCCTTCTGGGAGAGGACAGGGAAGTCTTTTGAAGAGAGGGGACGGAGCGTAATGCCATTCTGACAATAGCTCTCTCTGTCATTCCATTCTGCAGCCTTTTCCCCACAATGCCTCGACACAACTACTGGAAAGCAGCTCCTCTGGTGAAAGCCCTTTGTGATAAGCATGGCATTGAGTATAAAAGCAAGACTTTACTGACAGCCTTTTTGGATATTTTGCAGTAAGTATCAATTAACAAGGTTGTTTTGTGCTGCAACGACATGCAAAGAAGGGACGTAGGCAAACACTTCAAGTGAATATCCATGGAGAGGTCATGAGAATTTATTTAGGTTTTTCTACAGGCACTTTTAATTTTCAAAAATTGCCAAACTTTCAAAGATTATTTTCTCTTCCTGAAATCCTCACAATTCATCCCCTGTAGTCAGACTTTGCTATGAGATTCCACGCAGTTTTTAATCCATTTTCCCCATTTACGTCTTTTTAAGTTTAAACTACAGTTTGCTTCCCATCAAGTTGAATTTTGTGTCCCCATAAACAATTTTTTAATCTCTATCCTTGCAGCTCACTGAAGGATTCTGGGGAGCACTGGCTTGAAGCATACCTGCATGGGTAGATACTGGCAACTCTCAAAGGGGACCTTTTCACCAGAGAACTGCTGCAAAGAGTCAGCACAGACCAACATTGTGTGTGTGTGTCTTCTGGCATAAGAATTCGGGAGCTGGTCAAAGCTAATTTCAGTAAGAATGGGTGGGAAAGTGGGTTAAAGATACATTGTTTTCTTGTTCCAAACCACGAATCTGTATTTTTCCTGCTCTCAAACTCAACATTTAGAGCCATGATGAACTGGGCCTTCAAGTAGCTCTTGAATCAGCTTGATCAGTTTACTTCACTGGAGGCACCAGCTCATTGCTTATGGAAAAGGTTTGAAAGGAAATTCTTCAACAGTTGTAGAATGTTTCAGGTTGGAAGGGACCTTTAAATATCACCGATTTCTACTCTCCTGCCATGGGCAGGGACAGCTTTCATTAGCTTCATCCAACATGATCTTGAACACTTCTAATGATGGGGCATCCACAGTTTCTCCGGGCAACCTGTGCCAGTGTCTCACCACCCTCAGAGTGAAGAATTTCTTCCTTATATCTGATCTAGATCTAACCTCTTTCTGTCTAAAAGCATTGCCCCTTGTCCTGTCACTTCAAGCTCTGATAAAAAGTCTCTCTTCATCTTTCTTATAAGTCCTCTTTCAGCATTGGAAGGCCTCAGTAATATCTCCTTAGTGTTTTGGGCTCAGTGGATTGGTGAAAATGGGATAGGACAAAGTAAACTGCAAGGAGTCAGGACACATTAGGTCGGGGGGGATCTTTGAGGGATATTCTAGAATAGATAAAATAAATATGCAAAGAACAAGAAGGCCTAAGGCATGTCCCAGTCTCTACTGATCACATGTACTAACTACTTAGGTGTTACAACTTGTACTTCTCATGGATTGCAAAGGGAGGCAGGTAATGAGATGCTAAGTCTTACACCTGTAGTAGCTGGTTTGAACGCAATCCAAAGAGTCTGTATTGCACATATTATTTATATGCATAAATACATGTATATATTTTAATTACGTGGTGACTGTGCTGTCTCATTAGCTTTCTGATATAGACCAGCCTTGAGTAAGACTGAGAAGCCCAGGCACTGTGGAGTAGGTCCAGATTGCAAAGGTATTTAGGGTTGCTGTTACTGAGTTTTATATATATATGCATTTTTATCAAAATGTTTACTTCTCAGTCATTCCAAGGACCTGTAGACACCAACATTCGTTATCAGGCAACCCAGTACATTTGTGACCCTGCTCCTATATCTAGAAAAGGAATTAAATCGTACCTAATCTACCATCCCATGCAGGCCTCTTTGGGCCTTGCAAAGTTTTCTTCTCTTTCAGCATCCCCAAGATCCAACTCCTTTCCTGGAACCCTCTCTTACCAGTTTGGTACCTGGTACTTGGCTCTTTGGCCCCAAGAAGGACCTAGCCCCTCCATGCTTGTGGCCAAGGACAGCTTCTGCTAGAGGAAAGTGTAATGACCACCTGCGTAGAGGCACAGTAGCTGGTTTTTGAGAGAGCCCTCAAAATGAAGAAGCTAGGAGTGGGCCTATAGTCGAATATTTTCACTGAAAGTGCTTTAAACTTTACGAGAAAGGTAAACTGTAAATGAGGAGAGATGAGCGTTGAATAACAAGTGTGAAAGAACAAGGAGATGTGTGGGTATCAATTTCTAGCAAGAAAAAAAGAAGGGGGGGAGGGGAAGCTGAGTGATGATAACATGGTTATTTGGAAAATAAAGAGAAAAAGGAGAAATGGTAATAATATCAGTAAAGCGCCTCTTTATGATTTTCAGATTGAAAGTCAACACATGTTTTGGAAAGAGTGTTTGACCTCTGATTAATCGTGCTGATTTTGCAAAGGAATGATGAGTCAGTGATGACATTTTCTGATATCAGTTATAGATAATATAGTCCATTATCATAGAATCCTATTATGAGACAGTTGAGCCATACTGGCCAAACCTGTATTGTATTATAGTCACCTAGCTGACCTAAGACCATGAAGATGGTCTGTCATGTCAACTAATTAGACAATTTGCCCATAAAAGCAAAGATCACATAGCAGAAAAGTGGTTCTTCTCCTCTGCCATTCACATCCAGAACTCTATGCCCCAGCTTTCAGTGGACAAACCACCCAAAGGAAGAAAACGTGAAAGATCTTAAAGTGTGATACCACCGTGAACAACATGACCCACCTGCAACCCACTGATGAGCAGCATCTTTGTGTTACAAGCTACAGACACCAACGTTCTTCTAGGTAACAAATAATATCAAGCCCAATGCACAAAGCAGAAGGAGTTTGGACTTTTAATTTTTGCCTTTGTTTTTTAAGAACATCTCCATTTATTCTTTTTATTTATATACTTTTGTGTGTAGGTGCAGGTACTAATAGCACTGTTCCGGTCATTTCCTAATAATAGCTGACAGATGTCATTGAAAAGGGTCTTGATTTAAAGAGTAGTTATTAAAGAACAGCTTTGAAAGTCATTTGAAAATCCCTTCTAACTAGTACCCAGAACAATTCTGTGTTCCCAAATCTAAGGTTGTCAGAATGGTGATATCCACAATTACGTGCAACAGTAGTAACATAAGTATTTAAGCGATAGGATTTTCTTGAGGTGAACGCAAGTATTCAACTACATGCACTATTTGGTAAAGAAGTATATTTTTAAATGGATGTTTTGGTAAAAGTACTATAAATATTAAGGATTCGTCCTTTTTTTTACCAATGAGACTTGAAAGCTGCACTGGTTAGACCCCGAGTCCCACTGAAATCCTCTAAATACAAGACAGACACAAAACAGTTCCTTCTGGCTCGGTCTCATAAATCAAACTGATTAATTGTTGCATTTAGTTATCGTTCCGCTCATTTGAATGTAGTAATTTATTGAGTCTGCCTTTTTGCAACCTCGTTTTAATGAAAACATTCCTGTCTCTTTAATTGGGTTGCTCTGTGTGAATATTCATTTCTTTATCTGTTTCATAAAGGTTATTAACAATTAAGCCGTGTCAAATTCTACCACGGTTCCCAAAGTTCAAGGGCTCAGGGTAAGAAGCTGGCAAGCCACTTTGTTTTGTATTCACACTAATACCAAGCTCTCTAATAGACTGGTCCTAATGAGTCATAATTGGACTTCACAGAATCACAGGATCATAGAATATGTTGGGTTGGAAGGCACCTCTAAAGGCCATCTAGTCCACCCCCCTACAATAAGCAGGGACATCTCTAACTAGGTCAGGTTGCTCAGAGCCCCATCAAGCCTGACCTTGAATGTCTCCAGGGATGGGGCCTCCAGCACCTCTCTGGGCAACCTGTTCCAGTGATCCACCACCCTCATGTGGTGAACTTTTTCCTAATGTCCCACCTAAATCTACTCTTTTCTACCTTAAATCCATTATCCCTCATCCCGTGTCTACAAGCCCTTGTGAACAGATCTCCCCCACCTTCCTAAAGGCTCCTTTCAGGTATTGAAAGGTCGCTATAAGGTCCCCCAAGACCAGTTGTGACACTGGTGTAGAAGGAGAATAAAATGTGCCCGGTAAAAGCTTGTTCAACAGAAGATTTAGGTGATGGAGACTAAGACTGAAATACAGGCTTTGTGCTAAAACAGTCTGCTGGAGACTGTGACCTTCTTCATCATATTTTTCATAGCTGCCATGTTCCCTGAAAGATGATGTGTGCAATCTGGAATACTAGGAAGAAAGGAGGAAATTAGGGAAATAATCTGCAGAATCCTGCTTGCTTCAGGAGTTTATGCTGACGTTTTGCTAGTAGTGATTATTCCTATACAGGGAGACCAAAAGAGCAGGAGAAATGTGATGAAGTCACTAGTAGTGGTGAGGAACCAAATTGTGGTCGTGTAAATATGAGTTCTGCAGAGTAACGCAGCATGCTTTTCATTCTGGGCAGTCCTGTGCCCGGCTTCTCACAGTAATTCAATGTTAAATTCCAGTTGAAATAATGGGGACTAAACCCCTTGATATTGTCCAGCTTGTACGCCCAACTGTGTTTGCATTCTCAAAGTTTCTTTGCCTTAATTCAGGGATTTAATGTAGCTTTACATTCATGATTCATCAGCCTGTCAAAGAAAAATAGTTGTTTCAAGGCATCACCTTTCTGAATGGTCAAAGTTTCAAAGAAATCAGAGGCTTTTGAGAAAAAAAAAAAAA
>VZZY01002333.1:0-10564 GCA_013400335.1 Eurystomus gularis
CTGTGATTCTGTGATTTACAAGAACAAAAAAGACAGACCAGCATATGATAGGTAGCATTACCATGTCTACTTCACAAGAGGGCTGCTTGTTCTATAAAGGCTTAGGAACTAGAAATTAACCACACAGAACAACAGCAGAGCTAAAACATGGCCTTACCCAGTAAAATAATTGTATTGCTTTATATTAGGTATACTTGTCATCTGATATCATAAATAACCATTGTTTTTCTCAAGACCTTTCATTACAATTTTCTTACTGTCTGAAGTTCACAATTACTTTTATCACTTTCCAGCACAGGTAATACATACTAAGATACACAAAACCAAAAGAGTAAACTTTCGTTACATGTATTGCCTTCCAATTACTCCAGCACAGGTTCTCTAATACTCTTTTTGTGTTTTTTTTTAATTTGTGCTTTAGGTATAAAAAAGTAATCAACAAAACTAACCTACATTTGACATTTGTATTACACTTTTCAAAGCTATAAGCTCCCTCAAAAAAAATGTCAATTTTTATATAAGACAAAGAAAAAGGTATTGACACATATTTTACACAGAATAGTTCAAACAGAATGTCATTTTCTTTCATATTCAGATATACCAGATTTAGCTTATTGGATTTTAAAAGATAAACTCTATGTGCTTGTGGGGTTCCATAAAACAATGGTTAGACCCAAGCATGCACATGGCTGGGTAGATGATTTATCAGGCAACCAGTAGAGTTCTTCTGAATGTTTGCCACAGGCAATTTAGCTGAAAATGAGTATTTCATTTTGCTTGAATGTGTGTGCATTTCTCTGGAAAAGGAGACAGGCATCGATGTTAGTCCTTTGTATGGGTGTAGACATGGGAGCAGAGGGGGCCCTGCCAGTTTTGCTACACCCATTGAAATAAAGGGGGGGGGAGGGAAGGATTGGCTATCTCTTGTCTGTATTTTACAAAATTTAAAAAAACTTGTTGCTGACATCTATCAACGTAGAAAAGTAACTAAACTCTCCTTTAAAGTATTCTTAGGAGTACAGGATGGTTTAAACTGGCTGTAATTTTGCTCTCATTTATTTACATTTTTTTGCCTGCACAGAAGCAAATTTTTGTAGAAGTCACTTGTCTCAAAATTATTTCAATATGAGGTCTGAGGACTACTTCTGAAAAATCCCATCCAAATTGGTTCAAAGGTAATTGCATTAGAAAGGAACAAGAAGGAGACAATGGTGTTATTTTTTTGGCCAACAGCATTATTGTAATCACCTGCCCTTCAAGGAGTTAATTCAGAAACTTCACATATGGGTCAATCCAATTTCCAATAAAGGAAAAAAAAATGTCAGGAACTAAGGCATTTCAAGTAAATGGGATAAGGAAAATGGAAAAAGAAGATTAGGTATATAATTTTAATAAAGTGTTTCTACTTGTTTAAAATTTTAAGACTAATGACAAAACTATGAAAAATTATCTAATACATTATCATGTACAGACACCCTTCTATTAATTTATCTTTATAAATTATACTTCATTAGAAATATGCTTGGTTCCTGTAAACATATCTTGCTTTGAAGAGGAAAGCAAGTATCACATACAGATACATGTGGATGAGATCAGCACAAGCAACTTGTATCAGACACTGAAAGCCTTTTTAAGTACTTTAACAATCAATACACAACTCATCACCACTTCACAGATCGCACATTGGGATAATTATTATCCTTATTTTGCTCTTACCCAGACACATTGCACTTCACATCCTTGATCCTAAATATAAAACTTTCCTGTTTCCTGCACTCTCACTCATCTAAGACTATAACAAACCAGAAGAGCCATGATTCATGAGATTTTTCAGTTTTTCACAAATGACTAGTAAGGCATAAATACATGTAAGTAGGATGCTAGGGGGGAAAAAGCAATAGATTTAATCACATGTATGCACTCATATACATGCTATAACTTCAGCTTACCTATCTCAGCTTTACTTACTGTGGAGAACTCCACAAATAATTGCCACAGCTAAAAACATTACTACAGCTTTATCAGTGCTGGCAGACCTAGTGTACATGGCACCCCAGCAGCTGTCAGTAGCATCATGTCTATTAAACCAACTCAGTGCCAATCTAATTAACACAGTGCTGAAACAGCTGCTAGTGCTGGAGAGCTGTGAATATTGCATCTCCTCATATCACTAATGTCAGTGGACCTGCAATAGTGGGAATGTTCTGTAAATGTTCCCCAGTGCAGAACAAGCCTATGTTGGCAGTGACCTGGATTTCTGTCCTTGTTGGACATAATACTTAAAAGAAGGTGTCAAACTCAACTATGTACTTAAAATCTAATTTAAGACTCCCATCCTATGTGTTTCCTTACAATTTTTGAAGTCCTGGGTTTCTGATGACAAACTCCTTCATATATCTAACTTCAGCACTGTATATGATCCCCCTATTATAAAAAGTGATGTAAAGACAATGAAATCCATGCATTTGTTGCTTAGCACTGAAGAAAACCTTATGAAAAGGCCGAAACTACTCTTGTAACAGGTCTCAAAAGGGCACTATCTGGTTGTATCTTTTTTTAATGAGAGAAGGAGAATTCACTATTTTCAAACTATTACAATGAGGTACAATTGTATCTCAACAGAAGACACAGACAATCTTCAATGTTTGATGTCTCCCCTCTCTAGTCACTTCGATTAACAAATATGCTACTGTATCTTCAGAGAGACTTTCAGGACTTGCCTGAGGAAATCACTATAATCCCTTTTGTCTTTTAAAAGTGGCAATTATGGAATAGGGCTTCAGGATGAGAAAAATAGATTAAATACCAGCTAAGTATAATGAATCAGCAAGAGTCTGTCAAAAACCCAAATTGTTGTAAATGTGCTTCCTCCCTGGGAGAACGGCCTCCACCAATCTGCAACTCATCTGTTATGCAGAGGGTAGAGGGAAAAGTGTGGTCAATGAGCTCCTTGGAAAAGGCAGGAGAACCTTTTTAACTGATGTAAAGTCATTTGCTCCTTGAATAGAAGGTATTTTGGATGAAAGACCTGAATGATAAGAGTCCAGAAAGCACATGGGAGACTTCCTATTTTGCAGGATTGAATTAAAGAAAAGAAAGATCTGCCTGATCTCTCCAAATTAATCAAGACAACCTTTTCTCTTGGTGCACTGCAGAGATATAGCTCAGGTTTAAAGATGATTTATTGCAATGGAAACACATTCAAGACAAGCATTGTCTCTTTTCCATACTTGCATAGAATAACAGGACCCTCTTGAGTACTGCCACTACACAAACATCTGATGACCCTTTACTGTGACTGAAAGCTTCATATTTTCTCCAGTGAACTGCATAACTTAAGTGACCTACTTAAAACATTACTATGAAAATTCTCATCAAAATTTTCATTTATTTGGCAGTATTTGTGTGAAACAATGGTAGCACTTTCATTTACTTTTTAAGGGTAGACTTGATATGTGCTGTATCCACCTCCATAATATGGGAGTAAATGGCCATTTCTCACTCAGCAGCAGTACTAGGGTCTGTGAGATTTATACCCCTGCCCCATCCCCAAAACATGATGGATTCCTGGACACAGAGTGAAATTTCCATTCCAGTGCATTAGGAATTAAGAAAGTCTGTCCCCAAACATAGCAGCAGTGCAGATGGCCTTCTTCTAAAGCTCCTGCTGGCACAGAGTAGTAGCAGATTGTTCAAAGAGGGATAGATTTGGAGAGCGACAAAGAAGCGAAGGATAAAAGTTACATCCAGCTTTGTTCCATGTGCAAAAGGAAGTCTATTATGTCCTCCTTTTGTTTCCTCTGTTGCAGGAAGCAAGAGATTTTAAAGGACTGAGGTTTAAAGATGGATGCTATAAAAAGTAAATACTATTTTTCTTCTCTTGGCTCCAGAGAAATCTGGAGTTGTCATTCCATTGAGATTCCCTAGAGACAATTTTTAATTTGGGGGTCTGATGGTTATGCTACTTCACAGACATGAATACCTGTAAAGTTTGAACTCTTGTTTCAATTTTAATCCCTTAACATGTCCACTGTTTTTAAGAAAACAACCAAGTTCTTTAAGCTCTTTTGCATGGGAATGTTTGTCTGAGTTCCTTTTATGTATATAGAAATTAAATGCCCTTTTCTACTAGCTGTGTATTTTAATCACAGTTATGTCTGTGTGAATGTGTGGATCTATACATACAAATATATATGTCCACACTCACTGAACCTCTTGGTATTATACCCACAGAAACAACAGGGCTTACAGTGCTTTTGCCTGTGTGATGTGCAACACTCCCACCAAACTACACAGTAGACACTGTCTTTCCATGGTGTACGTACAGTGACCAGGGGCCTGAATGTAGTGGGAATTTAGGTACCACAACAACAGAAGTACATGTATATTCCAACAACACGTTTTTTTATTCTGATGCTCAAATCAGAATCAATGACAATCCTATTTCCAGGGACTTGCACACCATTTCTCTCAGTATATCTTCTACTATGTCAAGATTCTTTGAAAGTCAGAGGAAATGATGAAATTACAAAAAAAGTATCTTCTTTTTTTCCCTCCACTAACAATCACCTGCTTTTAAATCCAAGCTAATTGTTTTTGGTTTGTTACACTGACATATTTAAAAAGCAGTAATAGTTCATGCTCTAGACAGAACCACTTGACTGATACAATATGCCAAGAGCTTTTTCTAAAAATGATTCTAAGTTGTAGTATTTGTTGCTGAAGATAAATATTGCCTTACAGAAGACCACAGTAGCTACTTAAGAGCCTACCACAATAACAAATAAGAAAGGAAGTAAAGCATAACACATGAACTGCATCTGCATCCAACACACTGTACCATGGCTAAGCAAAGACAGAGCATTGCATCTATAATTCAGCTTTCATAAAAAAAGTATAGACACATGGTTACTCTGACCAAAGAAAAATACCCTTTAGTAAGACAAAATTATAGGAAATATATAACTAAAATTAGCATTAAATTGTGAAATCTTACACATCAGAAAAACAGCCATGAAAATTCCTTATTTTTGTAGCAGTCTGTCCTGTTTTGGCCAGGACAGGGTTAACCTGGTGCAGCTAGGCTGTTCTATACTATGCTAACATCATGCCCCAGTTNACAGTATAGCTTAATTGTAGATTTCTTTCTTACTGTTGTTATTGCTGTTGTTACTGCGACTGTTTCTTATGTGTTTCTGTATTAAACTCTCCTTCTCTCAACTCAAAAAGGCATTTTGAAACTCTCTTCTCTGTCCGTGGTGGGGGGAGGCAGCAGCAGCTACCGCGTGGTAGCCGCGTGTCTCGGCTGCCAGTGGAGACTGAACCACCACAGCTTTGTTTCAGCTTTGTCCAACCCTTTCAGGTTCACACTGATGTCACTTAATTAATTAATGATCTTTTGCTGTTACTTATAATTTAATCCATCTCTATTTTTAAATAAGTGTTATATAACTTTCATTATTAATCTGATGTGTTAGAAAATATAACTGCATTTGTTGCTTGTGTGATATTAAGTTAATTGCATGAAAGATAGATTTACCTATGATATAAGTAATAAAACTTAATAAGTAATTTTTTTATATTTGTATTACAGTTAGCTTTTATACAGCACAAAAATGTCAAAGCAATGAACAGCCTAAAACTAGATTTTGTCTTTTTTATTGGCAGATGTAAATAGAAATATCCTCCAGTAATGCCAAGAGTTGATTTAACACTTAATCTGCCAGCTAATCTTTAGGATAAGTAAGTCAAAATGTGGTATAAGAAATCTATCTTCAAAAACTTTTTCTTGCAATCAACTTGCATTTTGAATTATTATCCTGAATATAAATGTCATGATTCACTAATAAAGTACAAATACAGGCAGACATAATGAAAGCCTTTTACTTCTTTTGCGAGGAAGGCAATCACATTCTAGTGATTTGGTCACCATGGATGAAGGTAACACACAGATTTATTTCGTCCCCCCTTATGAAAATAAAAGTAAATTTTCTAGATTGCTTGGAAAAAAGAAACAAGCTAAAAGTGCATTCACAGTAACAAACACCGGATATTTGCAAAGTTTTTCTTTTACTAGACTATCCAGGAATACTCCTCGATTGTAAGGAGTTTTTGTTTATTTACTTGCCCTGTTTCTCCTAGAGATCTCCTTTTTACCTGGAATGAATGTTTATGAAAAAATTAAATGAGAGGAAAGAAGAAAATTAACATACAGTAACAAAAGGAAAATCAAGTACCTCTTGATTCTGTCTGCTACAAGCATTGAATCCAACATTCAAAGCCACTCTAGCTAAAGCAACCAGCAGGTAATCTTGCTGCAGTTGGAGCAGTGGAGCAGAAGTACAGGTGATGAGAGCTACAAATGAGTCAATGAGAGTGGATACGCACTGTGACTTACAATAAACATAATCTTCAGAGCTTATACAAGGGATTATACACTGTCATCCTACCATACTTCACTGTTCCGATACTCTGGAGCCAAAGTCAAGCTCCTAGTAAAATATCAAGCCATTTCAGAGTTCCTGTAGATTAAACCCAGAGGAAACAAAAGTGAAAGATGGGAATTACTGATATAGGAGCCACTTCCTTGTGGTCCCAGCTATACGTAGACAACAAGTGCACATGGACAGACAAAGCACGGTTCTGTGAGGTGCCACCTGGCTAACCCAGGTTCAGCAAGGGAGTATTTGGCTATGCAAACTATTGCCCAATATGTTGCCATAAATGTAATTGTCTCTAACAAGATATCAAGCCAATTCCCAGTAAAGCATCTAAGCAAGAGAACACGTGAAGTGGATAGGAAGAAATCTGAGCCTGCATAAGAAGCTGTCATGCAGCGGCAGCAGCAACCGAACCAGTTCACCAATCTGGTTCCACAGGCCTAGCTGATATTGTTTGCAGTGTTACTTATTGCTTAATAGTGGGATTTTTGTTTATATACTTCTATTTCCTACTCACTGTACCGCTTTTTGCTCACAAAATCTCATTCCTACACTTTTCACTCAGGCTGCAAAATGCATTACTTTAGTATAATTTTCCTCTCTTTCTTTATAAAATGCATTGCAAAAGTTATTCTATAAATAAGAACAATGCATTCCACTGAGTCATTTTCTGAATGGAACTATCACTTACAGGGCATTTTTTTGTTCCTACTCATGGAAGGGTGATAGAGGTTCTCTTCAAGAGATTTCTGGAGAATAGACTTATCTTGCTTTAAATTACCTGGTCTCTTTATAATTTCCCATTTAAAAAGACAAAGAACTTCTTGTTCAATATCCTTCCCTCAGGCTTTCAAAAAGTGACAAAATAGAAATAATAATTCTTTGTATAAATTAGCTGACTGTTGATCAAGGGAACTGATCTAATTTTGGGAACTTATTATGCACCTGGTACTAATAAAACATGTGTGGAAGGATTTTGTAACCATTAATCTATATTTTATTGTATATAAAAGTATAGTTCTGACAAAATAGTAAAGGGACACTCAGAGAAAGGTTTTTAGTTCTGAAGCAGTCCTCTGCAGACTCATCTAAGCTAGCTCTGCCTTTGGTAACCCAAGAAAAATACAGGAACTTGGTGGGATGGCTGAGGGTCAAGATGCCTGGACACGAGTTGCCTAAGATTTGAAAGTGTTTCTTGTTCTTTCCAAGCCTTAATGTATCTCAAGAAGTCCTTTTACATATTTCCTAGGAGGCCAAACTAATATGTACGGACAGTATGGACACTTTGTGCTAGTCATCTCAGCAAAGAAATCCCTTTCCAGGCTATAAACATACCCCAAGAAGCAGTAAAAAAGAAAGGTATAGATAAATCAGATGGCTGATATCGAACACACAGAATCAAGACTAATGGGCATGCACACCTTGACTTCCACTTACTAAGCACAAGAGATATTAAATTGCCTTTTGAATCATTAAAACCTGAACTAAAACATGGAAAAACTGAATGGACTCTTGCAAATACACAGTCTTGGGAAAGTAGAACTGGTAAAACCTATTAATTGTTAACTGAAGCAAGTGCTGATTATGAAGAACAGATTAGTTACCTACAGAGGACACATCAGAATTAAAATTTAATATGTGGCTATAATCTGAACACATTTCACCCAGGCATAACAATCACTAAATGTGAAGTGAAATGAAATAATAAGAAAATCATGGCTTTGGTCATTAAGGACAAAGTTGCATAATTTTGAAATTGAGAGGCCTGGAGAAATGTGTGGACAGATAGGCCACTCATCAGAGAAATAACAAATAAAGCGATAAAATTGTCACATTTTAGCCCATGATAGAGTACTTTTTTCAGTGCTGCAGTCCAAATATGGCAATATTTAGAGCCTTGAATTTTACACCTCTCTTCCCGTTGTCTTGAATCTTGGAGTGAGTTTGTCAATTTTTGTTGGCCTCACTGAAGTCAGGGCAGCCAGTCAGATGCAGATGAGTTGAAGAACTGGGTCTTTGCTTTTACCAAAACTTCTGTATCTTTACAACCACCCAAAGAAGAAATCATAGAATCATGGAATAGTTTGGGTTGGAAGGGACCTTAAAATTCATCTAGTTCAAACCTCCTTACCATGGGCCACTAGACCAGGTTGCTCAAAGCCCCATCCAACCTAGTCTTGAACATATCCAGTGTAGGGGCACCTACAGCCTCCCTGGACAACCTGTTCCAGTAACTCACCACCCTCTGAGTGAAAAACTTCTTCCAAATTTCTAATCTAAATCTACTGTCTTCCAGTTTAAAGCCATTACCCCTCATCCTATCACTACAAGCCCTTGTAAAAAGTCCCTCCCCAGCTTTCTTGGAGGCCTCTTTCAGATACTGGAGGGCTGCAACAAGGTGTCCCTTGAGCCTTCTCCAGGCTGAACAACCCCCAGTCTCTCAGGCTGTCTTCATAGGAGACGTGCTCCAGCCCTCTGATCATTTTGATGGCCCTCATCTGGACCCACTCTAATGTCCTTCGTGTGCTGGGGGCTCCAGAGCTGGATGCAGTACTCCAGGTAGGGTCTCAGGAGAGTGGAGTAGAGGAGGAGAATCACATCCCTTAACCTGCTGTTCATGCTTCTTTTGATGCAGCCCAGGATACAGTTGATTTTTTGGCCTTCAGTTGCACATTACTGTCTCACGTTGAGCTTTTCATCAACCAGAACCCCCAGATCTTTCTCCTCAGGGTTGCTCTCAATCCACTCATTGCCCAGCCTATATTTGTACTTGGGATTGCCCTGACACAGATACAGGACCTTGCTTGCACTTGGCCTTGTTGAACCTCATGAGGTTGGCAAGGGCCCGCCTCCCCAGATTGTCAAGGTCCCTTGGGAAGGCTTCCCTTCCCTCCAGCACGTTGGCCGCACCAGAAATAACAGAAACATCTTAAATTCTCATCTCAGCCTAAAGTAGTCAAATTGATAAGGGCCAGAGCACCTTCCTCTCAGAAAGTGTTGTAATCAAAGCTACATGGCTACAACAGTGTGTGTAAGGACTTCAGCAGAAATCTATTTAGTGGACTGTAGGTAAAGTACTGAGATTTGAAAAGTGCTGGATTTGATCTTGTAAATTATTTCATTTCAAGCTATATTTGTAAATCATTCTTCAGTATGCATATGTAAATTTGAGACTTCTGCCACGAGTCTAAACTCACCTGGCCATAAAAATGAGTGGCACATCAAAGTCAGGAAGATTGCACTGATATGAAAAGAAAATACATTAGTCTTTTTGCACACAGTTTAAAGGCTAAACGCTAGCCAATGTTCTCCTTACCTACAAAATGTCACTACTGCTCCCTCTCATCTCACAAGTGGATCATGCATTTATTAAATGAGTCACCTCTTTATGAGATGAACTACTTATGTATTAAAATCCAGATTATGGCTAGTTCTAAACTTTAAAGCAAAACCAAAGAAATATTATTACTGCAGCATTCCTGAAGAGATAATGATGGGATAAGTGATGAGAAGTTAGGGTTTGTTTGGCCATGCACACACATTCTTACGAACAAGTGAGCAGAGGATCTAGGGAAGGGGTAGAAAACACTTACTTATCACAGAATCACAGAATCACAGAATTGTTATGGTTGGAAAGGACCTCCAGGGTCATCAAGTCCAACCTTCTCCTAGCATCTCTCTAACCACTACACCAAATCCTGTCTAACCACTATACCATATCCTCAAGCACTGCATCTATTCGTTCCTTAAACACCTCCAGGGATGGTGACTCCACCACCTCTCTGGGCAGTCATTTCCAGTGCCTAACTACCCTCTCAGTGAAGAATTTCTTCCTAATATCTAATCTAAACCTCCCCTGACGCAACTTGAGGCCATTTCCCCTCATCCTATCATTACTAATTTGAGAGAAGAGACCAACACCAGCCTCACTACAACCTCCTTTTAGGTAGTTGTAGAGGGCAATGAGGTCTCCTCTCAGTCTCTTCTTCTCTAGACTAAACAAACCCAGTTCCTTCAATCGCTCTTCATAGGGCATGCTCTCCAGCCCTTTCACCAGCTTCGTTGCCCTTCTCTGTACCCGCTCCAGCACCTCAATGTCCTTCTTGTACTGTGGTGACCAAAAC
>VZZY01002334.1:3753-32754 GCA_013400335.1 Eurystomus gularis
TTTTTTGGCCATAGCCTCATATGGCATTTTATTTTGGCATATGACATAATACATAATTAACAAGAACTCAGTTCTTACGAATGACTGGGCGGGGGTGGCAGGAAGGGAAGGTGGACTGGCTACTGAATAGAATTTTGTCCAGTTTTTGCTGTCAAGATTTTAACTTTGTGTTCAGCTCCAAACAGTTTCTAAAGATGTATCTACATGGATTTGCGTGTTTACAGAACCAGAAAAGGTGAGATTCTTGGTAGATGCAAAAATCAACAAGGTGGTACGTAAGCTGAAAGATTCCCCATTGTGGTAATGTACTAATATAGGAGTTTGACTATGGGCAACAAGGCCAATATAAGGACATTACAATGAAAGTAACTGGACAGTAACAAAACCAGCCAGATAACTGATAAAAGGGGAAGAAAATTTTTGGTGCTTTTATTTGCCTTCTTATTCCTATGCTTCAGCCTTTTCCTAAGAGAGGCTATACACAAAGCTGTGAAAATGCAGTCATCAAAAAGCTTCACTAATTCATAGCAGTTTGGGGATGTGTGGTTAGAAAATCTTTTAAATAGTATCTGCACTCTGTAAATGGGAGGCAGAGATACAGATCTGCTCAATGTTATATAATGAAACTTATTCAATCAGGAAATGAACACTGGTCTCCTGAGGGCAAGTCCAGCACCTGACCTACAAGTCTTTTTTTTCAGAGAACATTTTCTTTCACTGCTTTTGCCATGTTTAATGCCTTGTGACAAATTACTATACCTCTTATGTCAGGTCAGTGAGCAAATCTGGGAATCTGAATGTTGCCTTTGTAGATAGGTTGTGGATTTTTGTACACAGCCTCCTAATTCTTTTAAAAGCAAGATGAAGAAACAAAAAAATCCAATATATGATAAAATTAGCATTTCCACTCAAGTTTTTAGCTGGATGAGAAGGACTTTCAGTTTCATCAACTGGACCTCTTCTAGTGTAGGTGATGGGGTAAAGTGAAATCCTTAGTGTGTGCTATTACATACTTGAAGAGAGAATGTTTCAGTGGTATGTCATGAAGGCCATGAATCTTTGTCCTTTTTTTAAAGAGAATGTTAAGAACTAATTGCTTGGTCTAATAGTGCTTCCCTTTATTTGCCTTTCCTCTAGAATATTTTATAAATAGAAATTATTGCATCTTTCATGGTCCCTGTGTACAGGTATTTCTAACTGCCAGACAAATGGGGAAAACGTGCTGCTAGTGGTGACAATTTTTTTCTGATGTTTCTTCATGTGACTACTCTTCCCATATATTTTTTGTTTCTTTGCTTTTGTGGGGTTTTGTTTGTTTGTTTTTCTATATTGTTCCTGTTCCAAAATGGGCTTCTGATACCAGGACAAATACTATTTCAACAGTCTCCCATCAATTTTATTCATTTGCTTTTAAAATTTTCCTTCTTAGTGTCCCTTCTCTATCTCTGCTGAACAGTATCCATTTGACACTTTTCTGTCTCCACTAGATTCCTCTCTTATTCTTCATACTTAAATTTATCACCTAATCTCATTTCTCTTTCTTTTCATCCCAGTTTTTTATTCAGTGAGTCCTAAATCCATCTCACATTATTCTTTGTCACAGTGGTCCCTGGTCTCCCTCTTACGTTGTCCTTCAGCTTGAGGTGCTAGGAGAGCTTGGACAAGCTCATTAAGGGTCTCTGAGAACTGCTAGCTTTATCAAAGCTTAGATTAATTTAAGAAAAATTTTAATGAAGAGGACAGATTCTTGACAAAAGTATTATATCTTGCAAAATAGAATTTGATGGTCTGGACATTATAGACATAAGAACATTCAAAGGAAAATGTCATCAGTATGTTTTTCAGTCTAAGGAAAAAATTCATCTCTATTTCCTTCTTAGAAATGGCTAAGGTTCTGTGAGAGAAATTCAGACAGTGTTGGATAACCTATGACAAAGAAAGAAAAAATGCTTGACTAAGTTGCATAATAAGTGGTGCTGGTATTGTTCCTACAGTAACTTCTTACAGAAAATGTCAGCATCCATGAATATTGTCTCCATCACACTGGAAGCTGAAAAGGACTGGATATCTACAAAATGGTACATAACACTGGCAACAACTGTATTAGCTAATGGTCATGTTAGAATTAGATAATTTGTCACCGCTTCAGATATTAGTTCTGTGGCTTCATGATAAAACAATTGTTGAAGTGAGACCATTACTGATTCCAGTCACATGAGATTTCAAGGAAAGATGAAAGCTATTGTCTCAGTAGAAATACTTGAGCCATCTGCTTCCTCAAATATTTAAAAAAAATATACTTAGTCTGTAGATTCCTGAATCTTAGGTTCGACAAGAAAGCACTGTGTTCCATTTCATTTTGAAATACTAAAAAAAATAAATCAGCATGGATTTTCATGCATGCATGTTTAGAATTAAGAAAGAGTTTTCCAGCTAATCATACAAATTATCTTGGTGCCACAGGAGGAAGATAAGATCCAAATAAAAGTTTCAGATTATATTAAAATTAATTTACTTCAGGGAAGTTGTCAGTGTTCCTAGATTTATAATTCAGTAGGTAATATGTTTAAAAATGAAATTAAGAATTCTTGCTTGAGGACATCAATACAAAGCAGTAGAAAGCTAGAGACGCCTAGGACAACCACCTCCATGTATTTGTGACTGCAGTTGCCTGAAGAACAAGGTATTTCCTGGCCCACATTCAAAGATTTTTTTTTTTTTCCTTTTAAACTTCAGCACTTCAGAACCTCTGTGCAAATTAGCTTCAGTGACAGAATAAGAGATGATTTCAACTCAGCTGGCTGTATAAAAACAACTTTAAATACTGAGCTTCTGCCATGTCATCATTTATAATTTTCAAGAGAATGGGATGCTTTTAAAGCTCAAATTTTGTGTGCTGCAGCTCTAGGAATGGTTGATGGTGAGTTCAACTACACAGGGAACTCTCAGTTCAGAGGGAAGGCACACTTTTATAAGCTGATTAGAGATACACTAGAGCTTGTAGTAAAGGTCCAAATGCTTTTGCACAATTCAAGATATACCGTCATGCCTGGAGTGCGGTTTTTTAATCTGCATCTCAATTCATCCTGTTCTCTTGTCCATGCAAATTTTATTCAAGACATTGTTACATGCTCTTCGTTAAGTATAACATTAGTGAAACAGAAAAAAAAAAAGTCTTTTCCAAATGTCAGTAAGAAAAAAGAAAAATCAAGAACTTTTATATGTGATAGATCTGAGACCTTATTATCATCTCATTTACGCTTCTGCTTCTGATGGACTGACCAATAAAATGGACAGCATTATGATGATATTTCCATAGGTAGAGAAGTTTTCAACTGATGGTTAATGGAACTTCCCAAGTTCATGAAGAACAACCAGGCTGCTCAATCTAAACTACCCTGAGTTTACTTATTACTTTTTGGTTTAACTTTTTTTAAAAAAATTATTTACTTACTACTTTGTCACCTAGCATTT
Organism: Eurystomus gularis; assembly: GCA_013400335.1. NCBI lineage: Eukaryota > Metazoa > Chordata > Aves > Coraciiformes > Coraciidae > Eurystomus > Eurystomus gularis. The sequence goes on from VZZY01002334.1 coordinate 7,228, forward strand.
CAGCCTTCTCACAGACTTTATTCTTCCTTGTTCTAGACACATGCTAGCAGGGACATAGCAAGAAGCGGCTGTCCTGGCAACCCTGGCATGCTGAAGGGTTGGATATAATTACTATTTTTTTCCTGAACATAGAGTAATTCAGTGTAAGCCAAAAGCTTGGCACATGATGGAAGCCTCCTAGGACACGTATAGATAGATTGATTTTCCTAGCCTGATAAGATAACTTCACTGGGAATACTGTGAGGATCAAGTTATTCTTGTTGCACTCTTGCTGACAGAGTGGAGAACCTGCATCTTCCAGAACAATCCCCTTAGAAAAAGAAACTTAACTGAAGTTCTTCCTGTAAGAAATGCCACTGGTTTGGTTTTACTACTAATCATTGCTCATATTTCCTTGAATCGAAATATGAGCACAATCTGTCCACACTCTTGAGCACCTGAACCTAAGTCTTCAAAATTTTGAAGAAAAAAAGGGATTTTGTGTTCAATATCTAGCCTTAGACGTTTTGTCCCATTTCATAATTTTTACTGTGTCACTTTAGGGCATGCATAATGCTGACCCATCTTATAATTTTGCAGTCGACATACCAGCATAACAACAGGCTTTAGGCCCATAAAATGTATGACCAAACTATTGCAGTTGGACTATGTGATTGTTGTAGGTCCCTTCCAATTGAACTATTCTATTCCATTTCGTTCCGTTCTGTTTGATTCTTTAAATGTATTCCATGACTCAGTGTTCTGTGTGTCACACTGAAATTCCTTTAACCGTACATTCACCACACAGAAATGCGATAAGGCTTATATTAAAACAAAAAAAGAATCCCATCCCAGTCTCAGCCCTCTCACCAGTAACTGATCTGTTTCCATACTGGTGAATGGCTACATTGGCTGTATCCATACAGATTCTGTTGCCCAAAGAGATCAAAATAGATACCTTTAGCATTAGAACTGTTAACCTTATCACCTGATAGAAATGGGTAACTGTTCTAGTGTGAACTTTTAAGTTATCATTACTAGGATGATCTCTTAGGTATGATCATATTCACAATGACTGTTGTCTGCACAATACGACTGCACAACATTGCATAAGTGCACATCTTAGTAGTGTGTGTCTGTGAAATAAAATCATAGAATCATAAAATGGTTTAGGTTGGAAGCAACCTTAAGGATTATCTAGTTTCAACCCCCCTGCCATGGGCAGGGACATCATCCACTAGACCAGGTTGCTCAAATCCCCATCCGACCTGGTCTTGAACCATCTAGTATTTGGGCATCTACAACCTCCCTGGGCAACCTGTTTGAGTGACTCACCACTCTCATAGTAAAAGACTTCTTCACAATTTCTAGTCTAAATCTACCCTCTTCCAGTTGACCTGGGAACCATACAATTTGTTACATTCACGGTGATTTTCCTGTTTTTTGTCAATCAGTCAATAGCAGGCTAAAGCATTTTTAGTTTATTGTAAATTCATTCTCCAGTGAAAATTTATCTCTGGCATTGCAGCTATGGAAAGTTATATTCTTAAATGTGTTTCTGCTCTTTAGGGAAAAACTGCCCTACCAGATTTCAATATCAGTGTTTAAGGAGTTTTATGCAGTATTTTGTAAAAGAAGATCCTTATTAATTACTCTCTTTTAAAAACAGCATTTCTTACTTGGAAAGACTGTAGATATTTGCATGTACTCCACTTTGCTTTAAATTGTTGGTACCATATAGTAACATTGGAGCTACAAAGCCAACTCAAAGTTTTGTACTAAGCTAGGTTTTCAAAATATTTTTATTTTTCAAGATTTCTTCCTGTTGGATGTTAGATTGCTATTGTTTCCACAATCAAAGGACGGCAGCTGAACACTCAGCACTGAAAAAGGCAGCTATTTCTTCAACTGCTCTTTTGTCTGCTATGCAAAAGAGTCCTGAATTAGTCAGCATTATGGAATTATTTCTTTCCTTGACATTGCTGCTTGAAAGCTTTAGTTAGTATCATGTTAAATTCAGTGGAAACTGATATGGGCAACACCCGGTAAAGGAAAATTCTTTGATTATAATATCTCAACTTTGTTTCACAGATGTTCCTTAGAATTGGCTCAGAATTCTGTCAAAGAATTTTGTATTATAGAGTAGAGTCCTAGAGAAGCAGTAGAAGTTCAAAATAAGTTGCTGTATAAACAGCCAGGTGAAACTGAAGCATTTCAAAGCATGACTTTTTAGCCTTTTAAAAAAAAGAACACATATTCTTTATTTCTCAAAATACAGAAATATATAGTATTCTCTAGAAATCAAACCAAACATTTGGAATATAAATCATTCTTGTGTTCTGTGCCAAAGAAAGGCAAAGTTTTTGCAAGCTGAATGAAAACCAGACAAACTGAGAAGTAAACTATGACTTTACACTTTACAATCTTACTTTCTGCTGCCCAAAGAAATAATCTCCACTACTTCTTTTGCTGCTGCCTACAGATTATTCTTTAGATTTTTGGTGTTTTGTTTGTTGTGGTTTTTTTGTGGGGTGATTTTTGTGGGTTTTGGTGGTGGGGTTTTTGTTATTTTGGTTTTTTTTTCCATTTTTAGTGAGTAAAATGTTAACAAGGGCAGGGAAATAATTTATTGAATTCCACCTATTCCCTGTCTATCCCTATACATGTTTATGGCATGGGGATATAACAGAGAACTTGAATGTACATTTCTAACTGTGCAGAAATGTGAGAGAACTCTGTGCATCCTCTTCCTCCCGAGTGCTCAGGCCAACAGATACACAATGCTGTCTTGTGCAATTTGGGGAAAATTACCTAACTTAAAGACATCAGTAGAATTAGACTGCTGGTATCTTGCAAACCTTCAAACTTTTCATCTGCTTTCTTACCTTCTTCAATGCCATTTCTTTGTCTTCTGTCAGAACTGGGATGCTCTAAGAAAAGTTAGAGATATCTCAGTCTAATCAGAGGCCATTGTTTCAGGAGGCTGCTAAATTGTAAATGATGTGAGGTCTTTATTTCATTGGATATTTCATGTAACACAAGTGACAACATTTTCCTGAATTAATTCTTCTCTGAACAAATTTTTGGAAAACAACTTCATTTCAATTGGAGCTTTTTTGTGGATGGAGAATCAACTATAAATCTCATAAATGCTGTTGAATTCAATAGGACCCATGAAGGACAGTACATAGCAAGAACAAAGTCTGTGGGAATAATGTATCAGTGCTGACTCATTGAAGTCAATTGGTGAGGGAAATGATTGCAAACAGGCTCACAGCTAAAGATTTAACTACACTTTCTGTTAGAATTAGTGTCTGATTTTTTTTGGGGGGGGAGAATAAATGGAGCATTACTCTCTGGTGAATGTATTCTGGTTATCACATTTTTCCACAGCCATATTTCTGTTCTGAATGTTAGTACAAACAGCTTATGGTCAAATCAATCCTTCACCTTGTTTTGTCATTTTTAAGTAGACTGAACCCCCTCGGGACAGTAACGACTGCTGACTTCTTCCTACCAGCATTGTTCCTATGCTCTCTATGCTAAAAGAGGTGAAAGAAACTGCTGATCAGAAAATTTAAAGCAGTACCTTAAGTGTAAGATTTATTATGTTGCAATAATTTTGTAATGTTTCACTATACTTATTTTTCAATATAACAGTGTCCTTCTTTATTTGAGGAGTACCGAGATAGACTTTATATTCCAAAGGACAAAGTCTGAATGCTGCATGGATCAAGTTTACATTAGGCTTTTCCAGCTGCAGTATGTTATTTCCTGTCATCCCCATGATTGTAGAGTTTTAATTCTCAGGATAGAGTTCCCATTTCCTAAGTATTCTTTACACAGTTGTCTCTAGATGCATAATTTTCTTTGTCTGTAAGAAAATAAATTGTTGCATCCTTCATGTCTGGTAGGTGTCAATTGCTTGTCAGGAACCTTTCCTTTTCCTCATTTACTGCTTCCTCAGTTGCAGTGTTATCCACATTTTTTTCTGCAATAATGCTGTTTTTTACTGGTGCTACAAATAAGGCAAAAAATACTCCTGGAATTTTATTAGAAAAGCACATGTTCATTGATGGTTCTTTAAATACAGTTGTATATTAAAAACCACATGTTAGAAGCTTTTATTCAGTTTAATATATATAACGTTGGCATTTGCTATTTCTTCTTTGTTAGCCAGCATATTCCGTATGAAACTAAATGACCTATAGAAGTAAAACAAGATCATCAGCATCATCCTTATCAGCCCAATGACAGCTTTTCCTGATCAGCTTATAAGCAAGTTCAAAAGAATGTCTTTCCTATAAGCCCATGCTGATTGCTATTAATTATATTATCCTCTTTTAATAGGTTATTCATCAAATCCCATATCTCTTGTTCCATAATTTGTCTGGGATCAATGTCAGGATGACAAGCCTATAATTAGATGTCCCATTTATACTTTTAAAATATTGGCATAACATTAGCTTCATTCCAGCCCTTTGGAAATGCTCCAGTGTTCCAAGACTTATTGAAAATCATCACTGATGATCAAGAGATCTCCTCAGCTGACTCTTTACAACACTAGGAGGCAAATTTATCTGGACCTGCTGATTTAACAACATCTATCATACTGTTATTTAGCAACCTTGTTATTTCCCATTACAGTGGAAAGCCTTTTATAATTTAAATTTCATGCAACTACATTATCCAGCTTTTTTCATAAAACCATAGATACTCCCTCGTTCCTAACGTTATAATTCAAAACAGCTTTTTATCTCTTTTCTAGAGTTTTTTCCTTCTATCATCTTGCTTCTACTCATCTTTTTTTCTTCTTATTTCCAATTTCTGATGTATCTGAATTTCTATACTTTCCATTTTTCTTTCATGTCTTCTACAGTCACAGATACATGCTCAATTTATACACATATACTGCATATAGCCTTCTAGGCTTTGGGGAATTTAGCTAAGGTTTTGAAAATAACCCTATGGCCCTGACTTTCTTAGGTAAACCATGATTAAATTCCTAATGTAATGTGTGTTTGAAAAGGGAAATTAATTCAGTGTGAAGACATACACAGCTTTCTTGAAATTTGGTTCTGTTAAATACCTCAAAACTAATAAGTAAAATGGATGAGGTCCTGCTTTCTGCAAGGTGTCTGATATCTTTATTACCAAAGTTAGATGTAAAAATAAAAAGATAATTTTTTGAAACATATAGAGTCCATTTGAACACAGAGACTCTGAATCCAAGTTAAGTTTCTCTAAAGAAAGACACTAATCACAACTTCCTGCATTTGGTCGTTTTGACTCTTAATTGTTTCCAATCTCTCTTTTTATTTGTTTTGTGTGTTTGTTTTCTAGTTGGAGTTCTATTAAAGGGAGCTGGAGATTGTTCTGTAAGAAGGCATTAGAGCAGGGGTCCTCAAACTTTTTAAACAGGGGGCCGGTTCATTGTCCCTCAGACACTGTCAGGGGCTGGACTATAGTTTGGAAAAAAATGAACGAATTCCTATGCACACTGCACATATTTTATTTGTAGTAGTGCACAAAAAAACAGGAAAAAGAATGCCGTATCCAGCCCGAGGGCCGTAGTTTGAGGACCGCTGCATTAGAGGATTTTTTCTTCTGTATTCACTAATTAAACTAAAAAACCCCACCTGTTTTACATAGTTTCAGAAACTTCTGAGACATCACTCAAGTAGCTGGAAGGTCTGTAGAAGAAAATACAAAGTCTTCTACTAGTGAAGTCAATAGAGGACAGAGATATTGGCTGTCATACAGGCAACTTCGTTCTACTCAGCAACCAGATCATGGTCCTTTAAGACATTTAAATATAAAACCAACCAATCAACCAACCAAAAAATCATAGGAAAACACAAATATTTTTGAAAAGTGAGTGATTGGAAACTGCTTTTAAACTTCCCATGACAGGCAATAGCTTAAGACTACTGAGTAGTAGAGTAACTATTGAGTAGAAAGGGAGATTATATTACCACAGTACATTACATTAGTGAGGTCACTACCTGAATACTGACTGTGTGAAGCTCCTTAGAGCAAAAACGACAGATTGGAACAGCTTCAGAAAGAGATATGAAAGTATTCAAGGCTTGACACTGTGTCTTAACAGAGATGCTTCTTGATTTACTTTTAAGATGTGACCTAATCATAAACGAAACATACAGAAAATTAAAATTTAACTATTCAGTGATTTAATGGACCATTGGAATAACTTTCAAAGGTCACAACACATTCTGCCCTATATGATGTCATTCATTCAGGAGAACACGACTTTTGGAAAGATATGGTGTAGCTGAAAGTAGTAAATACATCGGAAGAATGAGGTGGAATTATGTGCTCTACACTATGCAAAATACTGGATTATCTGATTCTACTGATCTCTTCATGCTTTAAAATCTGTGAGTTTAGTGAAGAATTAATACATGAAATATACAGCTAGAGAAGAGTATTCAACTCTTAAACAGTTTAAAGCAGTGGCAATAAAAATTCTACTTTGCTAGAGATGAGCTTGATACTGGACCATTGCTGTCAATGAGATTATTACTGCTGAAATCAGTGAAGCAGTATCAAGTCCTCTATGAAGCCACTCACTTGTGGACAAAAAAGATTACAAAAGCAGACACTAGGGTAATGGTAAAAAGAGCGATGTTGCATGGCATAAAGCATAAACTGAGTCAGAGGAAAATTAGAAGAGATTGTCAGATGGATTGTTTTCGGCTTATTAAAACTAGGTGCTGCACTTTGCCTGTCCTCTGACACTGCAAATTTGTTTAAGTTTATGCTGTCCATAGCCTATGCAACTTAATGAGAAATATTGCCTAAGTTGGATATTGGATATTCATGCTGACAAGATAATGTCACAATCAATACCAAGGAGCTTGGCTTGAAGGGTTCACCTCCAAAGAGCATGTTAACTTCTGGAGCTTTTCCATATTTACAGGTAGCCAAGATCTTAAATTTATACAGTGAGTGATTTAATTCTACAAATATTCAGGCTGTTCTTCATAAAGAAGAGTGGAAATACCTTTTTTTATTATGTTTTCCACTCACCTTTGGCAGAAAAAAATGGCTGCTACTCATGTTCATGTAGTGCAGACATTGGAAACAAATAGTTGTAACAGGCAGTGGAAGCTTTACTGTTTTACTAATAATTAACTAGTTGATTTCCCATGTAATGGAAGGTGAATTTTTCTGAGTGGAAAATAAATTCAAATCCATGCATTTTCTGATGCAAAAGAAAAACAAGCCTAGAGCTCTGATTCAGTAAAGCTCTCAGTGATGTGATTAACTTTGAGCAATCTGCTCTCTGTCCCAGAAAACAGTCATATCAAAGACAAACTGATGAATTAGTCTCAGTGTAGGAAGAATGTGAAAGTAATACTGTGTCCTAAGATTTTAGGACAGGAGGTGAAGCAACCTAGAAAAGCCAGTGTGTAAAGTTCAGAAAAGATCAGCCTTAATACTCATGTCACTTACTCCTTTTGGAAATCTCTGTCAGTCTCTAATTTGGCTGTGGTAACACATATGTGGCTATTTTATCTCATGATCCTCTAGGGAACAGATAAAAGATGTCTCTCTTGTGTTCTTAATTGTTGGAAATGTGGTAAGGTGGTCAACAGAAATATTATTGCATTTTCTTAAGACATGAAGGGAAAGGTGAGCACGAATAGATGAATAATAATAACTGAAATGACTGGTTTGGGACTTGTGGGCAAAGTGGTGATTGGTTACTGTCTTGGTCACAGTGACCATGGAGTAGTTGAGTTCCAAATAGTTGGTGAGAGGATAAATCTGCCAGCAAAACTTCAACCCTGCATATAGGGAGAGCAGACCTAGGGCTGCTGAGGTCTCCTAGGAAACTGCCTTTGAAGGTATTGAGATCTATGAAGCCATCTCATGAGAGCTCAGGAGCAGGCAATTCCAAAGTGTCAGAGGTCAAGCAGGTGGAGCAGAAGGCTGCCTTGGCTGATCAGGATCTTCTAGAAGTTACGTGGAAAAGGAAAGCATATGGACATCGGAAGCAAAGACAAGCAACATGGGAGGACTACAGAGATGCTGTTTGCTGCAGGGAAAAATTTGTGCAGCCAGTGCTTGATTAGAGTTCAAGCTGGCCAGCACTATGAAGGATGACAAAAAGGACTTTTTAACATATATTAACAGCAAAAGGAGAATCAGAGATCACACTGGTCTGTTGCTTGATGGGGTTGCTCTGAGTTTTCTTTTCCATAAGAGAAGGTGGAGACAAACCACGGCAGTAACATAGGCTAAGTGTAGATTGTGATGCAGATATTAAAGTGAAATGCATGTAGAAGCTGTGGACATCAGTCTAGATACTTCATCAGTAAAGAAAGTTAGTTATAACTGAAGAATCATCTGATACAATTGTAGGAAGAGAGAAACCTGCAGTTAAAAACAATGATGGGCTTCAGAAATGTCCTGTCCCCATCCCCACAGCTCTGCCTGGCCATTCCAGGGCTGCCTCTATCCCAAGGTACCTTCATCAGGCCAGATCCTGACCCATGTTCCTCACTTGACCTCAGGTCCACCTCATCACTATAAACTTGCCTGATAATCTGGTGTCTGGGCTTCCCGCCTCCCCAGTCTGCCCTACTCCTTTGCTAAGGGACAGTGGGACAGACTTGGGATTCCTGTCAAATCCTATCTCTTGAGCCCCTGGGGACAATATTTTGGCTATGTCTCTGAATATGACGTATTCGTTATGGTCTTTAATGTTCCAATTTGTCATTGCGTTAGTGTCTATCTTTAATATTAAACTCCCACATTTATTGCTACTAGAAGAATCATGGGTTCCTGAGAAAATCTGACAGCAGCTCAGGGACTGTGAAGGTTATTTTGGGTGCTCCCTTAACTTGAAGTGATATTGAAAAATAGTTTTAACATCCTAACAGGTAATTGAAACCACAGTGCTAGGGTGTATGTTGGGCAGAAATACTCTCAAATTCTGTACATTGGCCATCTAAGCCCTTCTAGGCTTCAGTAGGTAGAATGGGATGCTGATCCCTGTCCCCAGAGTTGCTATTGGGTTTATTTATTGGTGATCTCATATAAAATATAGCAAGTTTTCATAGAAGAGGGTCTAACTTCAGAAAGAGAAATTGAACGTATTTTTACAAGTCAAGTCAAGGTAAGGTGGATCTGAAATGTAGGACTCCTTTACCAAGCATGTTTATAATTAGTTAGTAGAAGGAAACAATATCCCTGTCAGGCCTATTTAACTAGTTATTTAGAATTAAGAAAAAGGTTAACTAATTTTGGTCCTTTGTGGGTAGAAGTATCTAGTATTTCTTAGGTACTCCACAAACAATACATTCAATGACTCTACCTGTAGAAAAGCTCAGAGACTCCTAGACACAGTCCATTCTACCACCTTGCTACACTGACACAACTCCCTTTTCTGTTAGCACCCTTCTGCAGAAAGCAGGATGTTGCTGAAGGATGATGTATATACTTGGTCAGGCAACAGGCAGATCTAGGAGTCTTGATGCACTCTTGGACCCTTTCAGGACCTGAGAGACTTAAGAGCTGAATCTCAGAAACAAGAAACCTCCATATGTTTTGAGTTCCTTTGATAGTTTAGAAGGGTAAGATTTAAAAGACAGAGGAAATTAAGCTGACCAGACAAATGATATCAAGATGATCTTCAGATCTGAATCTAGGTAGAGGTGTCTCATTATTATAAATATGATGGAAGTGTTCTTTGGAGGTGGCATCTTGAGCTCAATTTCTAAAATGACAAACAGTTATGGCTAGTCTCAACTAATAAGCCTGCTACAGAAAGGGTATCTCCAGTTCCTTGGAAAAGTTATTAAGAGATTAAATCCACAAGATATGTAAAATATTTATTAGGAACTGTCTTGAAAATTGGGAAAGCTCCAAAATCAAATCCAAAAATCACAGAATTGCAGAATTACAGAAACATTGAGGTTGAAAAGAACCTCTGGAGGTTTTCTGGTCCAACCCTTCTGCTCATGTAGGGCCACCTAGAGTCAGTTGCCAAGGACCATGTCTAGATGGCTTTTGAATATCTCCAAGAATGGAGATATTCTCTGGGGATCCTGTGCCAATGTTCAGTTATCCTCACAGCAAGCAACACAGAAAGATGCCTGGAGAAACATTTTATGATTGAAAAGACATTTTTGGCTTTTGGAACTTTGTCTTCAATAGTAGAAAAAATTATGTTTTAATTAATTAGCATAGCTTGTAGTGAGTCCAGTGAGAAAACTAGAAAAAGAAGGCAGATATTATAGTTTATTTTGCTTCAGGTACTAGATTTTGCATTAACTAATATGTATTTTTCTTTTTTTTTCCCCCTTGAATTTCTTAGCTCTGTATGTCTCCCATGTATACTACTATTGCAATTTCATTGAAAGCCATTCATAGCAATCTGCACAGAGAGTGTCTTTCAGCCTGGTAAACACTTGTCTTATGCAACCTAATCTCAGCTGAGTTTTGAAGTTTTGCCCTGAAGAGATTGCTTGCAGCTCTTGACATCCTGGGAGAGGTTGATTTACTTTCTCATATTTAAAGTAATGTTTGGGATAGGTATTCAGCTGGTGATATGCCTGCGTTTCATTAAGGTCAGGAGATCAACAACACTTTACACCAGCGTAGACATTGAAGTATATTAATCTGCTACCACATGCTTGTCAGCTAAGAGCATTTTAAGTTTGTTTACATATTAAAAAGGGTGGACACTTAGTGAGATGGGGCTTAATGTTTCTGTTCTTTCAAGATTACTCACCAATTTATTTTTTATATTCTCCCTACAGAAAGAGTGAAAAGGACATTCCAAAGTCTCCTGAACTGTATTTTGTTCAAAGGAATCTCATTATTTGAGTATCAAAAGTTTCTTTTAAAAGTTGGTATTGCAGTCTGCTAACCATTGTTGAAGGTAAAATATATAAGATAAATGAAGGTAGAATATATAAGATAAATGAAGCAATACGTCTTAATGGTATCAGTGGAAAAGGAAGAAATATGTTCACCTGTGCTCCATATCAATGTAATAAATCACTTAGCTTTCATAGTAGAATCTTCCACCATTTTATACGATAACATTTAAGAATTATATCTTGCACAGATTTAAAAGATAGGATTCTTTGAGTTGCTTGCTTTCATACTACCTAGCTCCCTGAAATGAGCTCCTACCATTGAAACAGATTCTGCTGTTAGGGAGAATGGCTGATAAATACTACAATCCTTTAAAATAATATCTGCTTTAGAAAAAATACTTGACCTTGTTATGTATCACATGACCTTTTCCCAGACACTATTGGCCAAGGGAGCTTATTACCTGTGCAGTTCATTGACAAAAGCATCACATTTAAAATCATATCAAACACACAAACTTTCTCATCCCTTAGAAAACCAACAAGCATTAAAGTGTGTAAAATGTGAAATGTCATGATGTTCATTCATTATTAATTTCATCAATGAAAATATTTAGAGGAAGACTTTTTTTGTCCATTTTCTCCTTGGTCCCTCTAGTATTAGATAATTTTTCTTTGACATATTTTACTTTTATGATGCATTAAAAAAAAATTATCTTTCAGACAAGGAGCAGGAGAGAGAATACAATATATGGCTATAAACAGCTAAATATTGCTTGGCTTGCTCAATCCCATACAATTGCTAAAGTGGTGAAAGAAATTAATGAGTTAGGCTGAGATGTTTTACATGACATACTACATGACAGGGCAGATTCAAAGCTGGTATAAGGTGTCGTTGATCTCATGACCTTAATGAAACTCGGGTATATCACTATCTGAATACTTATCCAAATCAGGCAGAACTGAAGGAAAAGAAATTAAGAAGTGCAAGAAATACAGCAGAAATTTTTTTTTCTTTCTCTCTTTCTTATCCTCTCTCCTATTTTATCTCTTTGTCCAGGAAGAATTATAAAGCAAAAAGAGAAAAAACTGTAGTTGCAACTAAATATAAACCAGTGAAACATTTCATAATTATCATCTCTTTGCTTTCGTGTCTACCACCAATTTTCTGTCAGATGTAGCTATATGCAATATCTGCCACACAGATTTTTTACTTCATACTTCATATGCTTTGTTTTGATTTTGTTTAGCTTGACAATGACAGCTTAGACAGTAACGTTTTTCTCTTATTGTTTGAGCGTGATTCTCTACAACATTTGATGCCTGCATGAGGAGGACAGCATTGGAGGCTATATGTGAAATTATCTCCTAGATTCTGTTAAAGGTAGACACCTGGATAATGAGATCTGCACAGGTAGAATTCAGGGAGGTTTCACTGCATATCCAAGAAAATTATCTGTAGATACAGTTTCATGTCCAGTGTTACCCGAATATTTGTTTAACAGCACTTTCAGATGCTCTACTCTGCATTTTTATTCAAGAAAGAGAAAGGCATGGTTCTATGTCTGGTGTATTTCTTAGAGGGAAAATTTCACAGAGTACCGACAATTTTAAAAGCAAAATTGTAGCATGGAAGTCAGCCTTTATCCTCATTGACTCAAAACCAGACAGACTTAAACACAGAATTTGATGTTTCAGCAAGTAATGGCCTTATTTCTCTCAAAGCACCTCAGAAGCTCGTAGTTACACAGTAGATACATGTTTCTGATTAAAACTTTGTGTTCTTGCTTTTTCTTAAAGTAAATAGCAATTTTTAAAATTAAATGATACGATTATCATAGAATGTATTGGGTTGGAAGGGACCTCTAAAGGTCATCTAGTCCAACCCGCCTACAATAAGCAGGGACATCTTTAACTAGATCAGGTTGCTCAGAGCCCCATCAAGCCTCACCGTGAACGTCTCCAGGGATGGGGCCTCCATCTCCTCCCTGTTCAACTTGCTGTAGTGATCAACCACCCATATATTAAATAACTTTTTCTTAAAGTCCAACCTAAATTTACCCTTTTCTAGCTTAAAACCATTACCCCTCACCCTAATGCTACAAACCCTTGTGAACAGATCCTCCCCAGCCTTCCTATAGGCCCCTTTCAGGTCTGTATATGAATGTCATATGAATATATAGCTGCTCTAAGTGACTGGAAAGCTGGACAATAGGCTCATTGCTGTGAATTCAGTAATTAATTCTTCATATGTAAGAGTTTTTTTACAAAAATGTGATCTTAAGCATATAACTTTTTTTTTTTGGTAGTAAGAGATGGTGCATTTACATCCATATAGATTGTATTGAAATTACTTCAGGTAAGTTATTGTTTTCTAGGAACAATATCAGGAGTATGAATTACTGAAGTAAAGCAGAAGTGTGAGCAACAGTTTTGAGTATTTCTTTATTATTCAGATAAATATTGGTTGAGTATCTGTGCTCCTGAGAAATCTTACAAAACATCCTTCTTTTTTACAATCTTTTATATTTAAATAACTACTCCAAAGTGTTCCCAAAGATGTTGAACATTCTATTATTAAAAAAACCCCCAATTTATATTAAGTGGATGATTCTTTTATATCCATTGTGTGGTGTGTAAGACAAGCTTTCATTCTGTATTCGTAGCTCAGATATTTTTATTTACATTTCTGGTTGTGGCTTTTAGAAAACAATGAGTTTTCCATGTTTTTGTGTATTGCTACAAGGGAAGTAAAAGCCTTCAAGATGTGATACATGCTCCTAGCTAATACAATAAAAGCAATTTACATTGTTTTGTCATGTCTTGCTTTATGATTTTCTTTCTTTCAAAAGAAAACAGCTTAAGGAAATACTTTCAGAATAATAATTTTGATTTTACTAGTAGCATCTTAGACAATCTTCTCCACAGAAAAACTGGCTGCTGCTGCTGCTACTGCTACTGCCAGTTTTGCTGATGCTTTACATCAAAGCTTTAAACTTGCAGCATGGAAAAGCTTGTAGAAGGTCACACAGGCTTGAGTCAAATGGCTCATATTGTCTTTAACTGTTAGATACATTGTACTGGGTTGACATGGCAAGATTTTTGTAGGGAGGTTTGCTGCAGGAGTGGCCTCTGTGAGAGGAGGCGAGGGCCTGTCCCATGCTGGTTCCAGCCAGCTTCAAAATTAATCCAAAGCTGGACATAGATGAGCCCACCAGGCAAGCTGGTGACCCCTCAGTGATGTTTAAGAAAGGGCAAAAAATGCTGTGCAGCAGATATGAGATAGAGGAATGAAAAAAAACAGTGAGAGAAATAGCCCTGTAGACACAAAGGTCAGTGAAGAAGGAGGGGAGAAGGCACTCCAGATGCCGAAGCAGAGGTTTCCCTGCAACTCACAGAGAAGATCATAGTGAAGCAGATTGTGCCCTGCAGCCCATGGAGGGCCTCAAAGAGGAGCAGGTTTTCAGGGAGGAGCTGTGGCTCCATGGGGGACCCATGCTGTTGTACACCATGGAAAGAACCCCTGTTGGAACAGCCCATGGGAAGGATCCACTTCAGAGAAGTTTGTGAAGGACTGTATCCTGTTGCTCCCACAATGGAGCAAGGCAAGAGGGTGAGGAGGAAGGAGCGGCAGAGGTGAAGGGTTATGAACTGACTACAACCCCTATTCTCCACCTGCCTGTGTCAGTTGCAGGGAGGAGGCATAAGAATTAGGAATGAAGTTGAGTTTGGGGAGAAAAAAGGGTTGGGAGTTGGTGTTCTTAATTTTGTCTTTGTTTCTCACTATCCTACTCTATTTTTAATTGACAATAAATAAATGTATTTCCCCAAGTCAAGTTCGTTTTGCCTGTGACACTAATTTGTGAGTGGTCTCCCTGTCACCCCAACCCATGAACTTTTCCATCTCTTTTTCTCCTGTCCTGCTGAGGAGTGGGAGTGAGAGAATGGCTGGGTGGGCACCTGGCAGCCAGCCAAGGTTAACCCACCACAATAATTCATATACCTTCTGTAGTTAAGGAAGGCTGATTTTGATTTGAATGTTTTTTTAATATTTTTTGAGTAAGCTGAAGGGGTATCTGTTTATGATCCATCTTGCTGTAATAAAGAGAGGCTTATGGGGAAAGCTAATGTATATTAAAAATGAGTATGTGAAAAACATTCCTGTATGAGCAGCCCCTATACTGCTTATATGTGGCAGGATATTTTTCTATTGGAAAGAGTAGCTGATGAAAATTCTGTTGAATTAATATACTAAAGCTTATACTAAGTGGATTCAACATTTTTTTTTTTACCTTGTGTTATTAAACTGTTAATTTCTGATAGCATCTAAAAACATTGATGTGTAGAAGAATTTCTATTTCAACAGCCAATAACTTGGAAGTTATCGAATGCAATTTCTCCTAGTACCACACAAATTAACTGCCAAAAAAAAAAGTTCCTATCCTCATATTAATTACCAAAGATATTCCTTCTGCCAGTGTTCCAAGGGATTACCATTTTCCTTAGTTCTTGGTTTTCTACATAATTTTGTGCCTGCACAGATCAGTTCTGCAAAATTTTAGGACAGGTTTTGCAGTCACAACTGACCAGCACCAGAGAAGAGCTGATAGCAATGTGAGGCAAAGTGTGCACCAATCACACATACATATTTGCTGTTCAGTAGACATTGCCAGCTTCCACAGGGCTATGCCATCTTGCACAAGATTAAATTTGGGTACTAGGATTCAGTCTTCCATCCTAGCATTCAATATAAAATACACTAGTCTTCAGTACAGACATATAAAAAGAATAAAATAAGTTGGAGATGCCCGAGATTTGACCAGCATGATCAAATAATCTTAAGAAATCTTTTTAAGACATCTCATTCCCTAGCACTACCATCAATGTCATACTGCATATCCATGGATGTACCTTCTGCTAAGGTCAATGACGGGAGTATAATACTGAATTCTCTTTGACTGCAACATTTGGGGCAGGGTCATGTGCTATGGATTTCTTCATAATGCACATAGTTGTTGTGGGTTGACAGGAACATTTCTGATAAGGAAAAGAAGAACTGTCTATTCCCTCTTCTCTCTCCACAGCGAGGCATTCCCATTTTTTAGATTTTGTAGCTTTTAAGAAATGACCCTGAAATACAGTTTGAGTATTCACATAGTTTGAAGCAGCGCTTTAAGAGTGGTTATGTATCTTGCAAAAAGCAACAACATAGAGTTTTCAACTTCCCTCAGATGTTCTTGGAAGTCAGTTAACATCTACTCTGGACATATGTCATTGAGCCATACTATGAATACTGACAGATCAAAGGTTAATTGAAAGAATGATTACTGTAATTTAATTTGTTGCTGATGAGTCTTCCAGAAGACGGGCTATGCACAGTCTATAGCACAGCTGTATTTAATTACAGTAAATTTGTTTGAATTCTAGCACTATTTTCAATGTAATGAGGTTTATGTTACTCAGTGCTGTAGCGTGCTGCCCACTGTGGATCACCCCTGCTAGGGTCCATCCTGTCATGGGTAGCAATTAATGCGTATGTTAATAGTCTTGTAGCCCACTAGAAATAATTTCTGTGTTCAGTCCCTTTACATGTGCAAGGAAACAGCGCTAATCACAGAGCATTGACCTCTGCAACCTTGAAGACTGAATGCACTAACTCATTAAGGAAAGTGAATTGTAACAACTAAAAGAATTCCCAAAACTAAACTTGTGTGGGTCCAATTGTTTTCAGACCAATCCCAAATGAAGCATCATATTTTTTACATTGTGTTTTCACCTGTTTTGCAACAACAGCTTACTTTACTGCTCCTTTGTTATCAAAAACTTTAAAATAAAAATAACAATTTAAGATAATTAATCCTCAAGATTTTAGAGATTCAAAGTCAATTTGTTAATTTATTACTTGCAAATAACCGTAATGAACTTTCAAATGTTCGAGGAATTTAGAGAAGTTACATTAGGTGACAATATTTATGTAAATTGTTACTGGTTACGGACTGTCCTGGGTTCAACCAGGGCACGGTTAATTTTCACAAGAAGCTGGAAGGGGCTGCATCCAGGATAACCTAACCAAACCAGCCAATGGGATATTCAATACCATACTGACCTAATGCTCAGTATATAAAAAGGGAGCTGGCAGGGGGATATATGTGCAGCTGGGTGATGTGTTCTGGGTGGCAAGCAGTTACATTGTATATCACTCATTTTTAATATTATTTTATTAGTATTATTTGTATTACTGTTGTTTCTTATCTCTTTGTGGTGTTCTACTAAACTCTCCTTATCTCAACCCGTGGGGTTTTACCTTTTTCTCATGATTCTCCTTCACATCCCAATGGGAGTGGGGAAGGGTTGGGGGGAAAGAGTACACGAGTGGCTGTGTGGTGCTTGCTTGCCAGCTGGGCCTAAACCATGATCCTGACCCATCATGTGATCACAGGAAATACACCTGTGGATGGTGACAGTACTCTGCATAGATTACTAGTGTTTTCAGGACATTTTATTCTTAATCTTTGAAGATAATACATGGACATTACATGAGAACTGCAAGACAGTTTTGTATTTACAGAAACTTGGATAATTGTTGCAGCCTGATGATGAAAAGAAAATCACTGACATTGACTAGATTTTTTTCTCTCAGGCCTAGTGAATCCAATTGCATATGATTTGCTAAGTGATGTAAATGGCTGATATGAGGGTTTATTTCATAAAACATGATTTATTTTTCAGAAACCTTTTCCTTTAAAAGAGCAATTAATTTGAAGTGCAACCAGATGCAGTAGAGAAAATAAAATTGATTACTGGGTCTTTTAGTGGACATTTCAAGATAATAAAATGTTTTGGAGAACAAAAAATGCCTGAAAAACTCCAGCTGCTATTAACATTTTAACTCTTCTTAAGGCATTACTAAAACTTATGACAGCTGAAATGATCAACCTTTCAGCTCAGAAGGGGTCTAATCTAACATTCAGTAAAGTCAATGAAAAGATTCAAGGCAATGGCTTCTGTTGCTCATGAACTTAATATAATTAAGCCATTGGCTAATGCATTAGCTTGTGGCACTGACAGATTTCAGGCTGAGTGAATCCTTTGAAGATTTTGCCCTGGTAGTTTCACCTCTGGTCAGTCCCAGTGGGTTCATGTTAAGTGTCTCAGCTGGAGCCGCGGCACACGGGTGCTTGCCATTCCCTGCATTTGTAGCTAAACTAAGGTGTCTTTGAAAAAGCTTGGCTCCCATTTTGGAGCATGTTTTAATGAAGCATAGTGTAAGAGCAAGTGTAGGTGATCTAAGAACACAGAACTGATATAAGCCTTCTGAAATACTCCCATTGTAACATGCAGTCTCTTCCTGCAAGACAGCATCATTATAAGCACACTTATACTTCATGCAGTTGCCGAGGGTTTTGTGACATTCCTGCTGTGTGGTTTTGTGCTCTCTTTTACTCACCAGCTCTCCCAGGTCTACCCTGTTTCTGGAGAAATTATTGCAAGCATCAATACAGTGTGCATTTCAAAGTGATCCAGGTCCCTGACCCCTGATGCAGACAAGAAACCAATGCATGTCACAAAAGGATCGAGCTCTGCAACTCTACACTCTACCAACACCATTGTTTTAAGTATGGTGAGCTGGAGCTCCTGACAGGCTAGTGTCATTTAGAAGCAGGGAGGGCTTAATTATCATCGAGCTCATCCCATAAGGACATATAGCTTGATTTCATTAGTAGAATATAATTTTGTACACTTCACAGTAGCTGCACAGCTTGCCTTAGTTACTCACTGGCTCTACAAAGTAGTTTCACAAATGTATCCCCTTATGGTAAAAAGCAATACCAACAGAAAGAGAATGAAAAATGGGTTCAGGTGAAGAGGTCTAATCAGGAACGTACTGTCAATTCTTTTCAGTTGCTTTCCCTCAAAGGAATTTAGGCGTTTCAAGTTAACTCTCTGTATACCCATCGCCCTTTTCAGAGCATCTGGAGAAGTGAATTGACACTTATGTAACATACTGTATATTTGGAGGACAATTTACAGATGTTGCTATGAACTACCAAGGAAAGAACATTAGAGGGGATGGGAGGTAAATACACAACACACAGACAGTCCTACAAATGCACATTTTTGTATATACGTTTATGTGCCTGTATGTATACGAGTTCTTTGTTACCTTTAATACTAGTTAGTATAGCTGAGGAAATATGTTTTGGCTGATATAAAAGTAGTTTAAAAATCGATTTCTATGTAGAATAAAAAACTTCATGAATTTGGATTATTCTAATGAATACTTTTATATTGGGGAAAGATCAAGAAAAAATATGTATTTGGAAATTCTGTAACAGTTTTTTTCAGTATCTTTTGAAGCAACCCTTTCTCATTTTCTGTTTTGAAATGGAATTAGAACAGAAAATTAAATAGAATTATTAAAATTTCTGAAACACAAAACAAACAAAAAATATTTTGCTTGACAAGCTGTGTGTATTTGCAGATTATTTTTTGTTTCCTGAAAGAACTAAAAACTATAATTAATTTCAAACATCAGTGTTCTATTGCTAGGTTTTTTGGTTTGTACCTCTCAGGGAAAATAATCTTAACGTATTAAGTTACTGAAAGCTGAGGCAACCATAAGATTCAAGAGCCTTATAAAAATGGCTTATAAAAAAGAGGCAACTGAATAACTTAAAACTATTTTAAATAGCATCTCCTTTGCTAATAATTCCCATTTTCTACTCTTCTGTTTGTTCTTGTTTCATTGTCTGCTGCTTGCCCTCTCAGTAAATTTGTTTGCTAGCCTAAGAAGACATTGGACCTGATTGTGAAAGATGAAGAAAAGGGAATCATTTAAAAGCAATAAAAAGGTATGAGGGAAAAAGAAATAGAAATGATAAAAAAAATAAATGTTTTGCAGTGTAGTGCTACTCAGGGATTAATTCCAACAGAATTAATCAGCCACAGTACAACAGGGGCTTGGTTTATTGCAGGCTTTAAGAGAGCCTTTAGGGTCTTGATTACTCAGGAAATGGGGCCTATCTTTCTCTCAGGAAAATCAACAGGACTTTTGACATTGACATCAGTGTGAGCAGTATTGGTCCAAAGACCACATATAGGGTAAAGATGCACTATCCTTTTTAGCACTGGGTTTGAGTTAATAATTCTAATGAAAGTCATTATGCTGAAATTAGCATATGCATGTAAATCATGGCATTCCTTGATGCTTACCTGAAACATGTCAACTACAGAGAGCAAATGAATAAATAGAGTTTATCACATTTATCATATCCAAATGAAAACTAATCTCAGAAAAGTTTATGTTATCTTACTGAGGACAACCAGAAAAGAAGTAATTTCTCAATGGTAAAAAATATCCCTATAGCTCATATATATGGATTGATGTATCACAGAGATTTTTTCCTCATACTTCTTTGTATCTTTATTAAAAGAACAAAACAGCAAAAATGAAGACTAGTTTTAAAAATGTGTTGGTAATAATCTAACAATGAAGTGTGAGCAGCTCTCAAATTCCTACTATTTGGACACTGTTGGTTACAAGACATCTCTATGAAGACACAGGCTCCTTTTTAGCAGTATTACTGTGGTTTACCATGCTGTTGACTAAGGAGTTAACTAAGACAGTAAACAAGGAGATGGCATGGCCAAGATATGCAATATACTCCCTTCTGCTCAAAGGACAGCATGGTATATCAGTAGCTGCAGGTGGTAATGACTTTAATCACCATAGCAAGATACTACTCTTCATTGATATTTTCAGAGTGCCTTTCTTCAGCTTTTTAAAGGTACACCACAGAATTTGCATCTAGGAGGACAGACACTTAAAGTAGCCCTAGCTGATGGTACACCTTCCCAGTTTTTGGTTTCTTGGAGCCTGGAGAGCCTTTGGAATAATTTAGGAAATTCTGAATATTTCTATTATGGCAGATTACTGAGGCCAGCTCTAGTATACACTCACATTATTTCCAGTGCTAGGTGAGCTTGTGACACAGGAGTTGTGATAAGGTTTCTGAAAAGGAATGTCATGGCTTTTCTTTTTGCCTAGCTTGAATAAGAAGGCTCCTTCTATCAGTTTGACCATTAGCACTGTTTGTAATAGAACAGTTTTTCATATTATATGAATTGATTAAAGTATGCCCACTGATGAATTTGCTGTTATTTTTTAGTGAAACAAATCTTAAAATTCTCTTTCACATTGTAGGCATTGAGATAAGCTCTTGAGATGAGCAGTTACATCTCATTTTCTTTTGTATACCAGGGTCACTTTTCTTAATGAGAAACACGTCAATGTCTCAGCTACACAGAACTAAGGGGTTATGTCTTTCTTTCCACAAGAGATCTACACAACTTTGAACTTCTCAGCTACAGAAATTGAAATGATCTATAGACGTCAATTCTAAAGCTATAAATCACAATGGCAGAGACTTCTGGTCAATAAGCTCATATGAACTTGTTTCCATTTCTAACCTGTATATACTTACATCATGTGTTCTCTACGAGTTCTTTTTTGTCCCACTTCAGGGGCTTCCAACACTAATCTGGCACAGACAGAAGATTAAAAAATAAAAGGTCACATGCTGTAGAATTTGCACCATGGATGCTGAGCAAAATCCCAATCAAGTAACAGTGTGGGTAATTTCTAGTGGTATAAAGGAATAGGAAACATTAATGAGAAAAATAATGTAGGACTACAGTGGTGATATAGCCATTGTGACTTCAGTAAGAGTTTTGAAATTTTGTAGACCCCAAATAAAGATAAAAGACCCCAGTTTAAGGAAGTTACATTTTAAAAGTTTAACATGTGGATATTTACTTCACAGTAATAAAATAATTAACATTTACAAGTCCAGGTCCTAATGACTGAGATCAATGATATAGCTCACACAAAATGGTCAAAATAAAGCAACACTCAATAATTTGCTGCTGTTTCATAAGGATCAGGCTTCTTTTGTCTTTATGTACATACCGTTAAAGTTTATAAAGAAGACTCTTCTGTTTTGTACTGTTTTGTTCTGTTTTGAGAAGGAATAGAGATCTTTCAGCAGGCAATATGCCATTGAAGATGATGGCTCTATATTAGAATGGTAAGAATTCTAATAGGTGATTTTGATATCAGTGCCAAAGGTGTCATTATATGAACTGAACAGGTTCATATATTTTATTTGGGTTGAGAATATATTTTATTAAATACATGCACATTCAATGATTCCTTCTTACTGTACATGACATTGCACTCTGAACTCAGATAAAGAAGTATATAACTCCTTTGGCTATAACATAAAAATAACAGCAGCCTTTAAACTAAACTGAGACGGGATAAGGAGAGCACCTTAAAATCCAAGAGGACTTCCCTTGTTACAAGTGCTTCTTGATTGCTTCATGATAGAAGGCTGCGTATTAAATTGATGATATACCTAAGCTTCTCCTTGTTTTTGTTTTGGTTTTTTTTTTTTCCCAATAGAATTAATCCCAAGATCCACACATGATTCTCCTTGAAATGCCCACTACTTCACTACTTCGTACTAAATGCATCCAATTTCCATAGGAATTATTATATTCCTAGACCTGTAGATGCACATGGGTTAGAACAATTTCTCATTCTTATTTTCTTTTTTTTTTTCAATCTTCCCTGCTATGGAAGTCAGAAGGTTAAAATCCATCTTGCCTTTTCACCACTTCTGCAAGCTTTTACATGCCTAAAAATTTGTAGTTGATGAGTGATTTTTTTCCAGAGTTAAATTCAGGCAGTCACATTGACTCATGAATGAGCAGGTAACTCTGTAAATATGTATCTTCTCTCTCCATGTTCTCACACACTGAGCACAACAGGGATTCTTGTTGCAAAACAGCAAGGACCAAATGGTGTTGAAAATACTCTCATCTAATTCTACCACTTTCAACCACTTAGCAGTGTAGTGCCAGTGCTCAGACTCAGCAGTTCAGCTTCCTGCAGTTCCTCAGGGAAAAAATCTTATGAAGTTACCAGTGGCTGGCTGGTAAATTATTTGAAATCACCAGGGTCCTATTAATCTACAATGGTTTCAAAAGAAGAATGATGGAGTTCTGGACCTGGACTTTCCTTTTTTTTCCCCCATGGAGGCAGCCATCTAATAAAGGTAAATGATTCTTGTGAAGTATTAAAAAAAAGTTGTCAAGTACCCTGATAAAATTTCGTTTATAAAACTGGTTTCAGATTTTGGTCATCATTCTGTTGTAAAATGGCCTGCTGCGGCAATTATAATTTAAAATATCTGATGGGCTGCCTGTTGGTCTCCTCATGCCAGAGGTATTTTTCATTTATCAAGGACATACTGAGGGCTCAATTTACAAGGTGAAAAAAAAGCCATTTATAGAATAGCACGTTCTTGCTGTTACTAAATAGCCAGCCCACTAATATATCTTGCTGGTTTTCAGCTCTAAGATTTTTGCCCCACGATGTATCATAAAGTATCTTTAAACTGAAATTACCAACAGAAAACTGAAAGACATTAAATGAGAAATGCAGAAAACTTTTTACACTATTTCCTCTTGACCTAGACACTGTTAATGATTTAGCTCCCTAATGAGAAATTACTTCGTCTGGTGGAAAAAGAAATCTGTTACAGTAGATAGAAAGGATCTTGTTCATTAAATTATTTTGTATTAAACTCAAATAAGATTCTGAAATAATCTGTTTAACAATGCCACTTGAATTGTTAAAAGTGAGACAAGTACTGTTCTAATCTTTGGTTTATGTCTTATGCAACCAAAGTATCTGTAATACTAAAGGAATATAATATCAAATCAGAAATTACCTCTAAAATTTGGGTAGCATTCTAATCCCCTTTGGAGAATTATAAATGACTTCATTAAAAGAAAATAGTTTGGAATCTGGCCTTAAGTCATTAAGAAATCTTCTCCTTAGTAAGTCCTCAATGGTGGCATTGTAAATGCCAGTAAAGTCAATGAAAGCTATAACTCATGTACTCCAATGACCAGCTGAAGTGCATGTAGCTCCACCTGGAAATGGATGAGGAGCCAAGTGAGAGGTTGTGGGTCAAGATTAAAGGGAGGGCAGGGACAGGAGACACTATAGTAGGGTTCTGTTACAGGCCACCAGACCATGAAAACCGAGTGGAGAAGGCCCTCTATAGACAGATAGGAGCAGCCTCATGTTCACAAGCCCTGGTCCTCATGGGGTGCTTCAACCACCCCAGTATCTGTTGGAGGGACAACACAGAAGGACATAAGCAATTCAGGAGCTTCCTGGAACGTGTTGATGATAACTTCCCTCTCCAAGTGATACTGGAGCAAACAAGAAGGGGTTCTATGTTGGACCTTATTCTTGTTCTCATGGGGAATGTGAACCTCAAGGGCAGCCTTGGCTGCAGTGACCATGAAATGGTGGAGTTCAAGGTCCTTAAGGCAGCAAGGAGGGCTCAGAACAAGCTCACTACCCTGGACTTCAGGAGAGCAGACTTTGGCCTCTTCAAGGACCTCCTTGGTATAGTGCCATGGGATAAATCCCTGAAGGGAAGAGGGGCCCAAGAAACCTGGTTAATATTCAAGGATCACTTCCTCCAAGCTCAGGAGCAATGCATCCCAACAAAGACGAAATCAGGCAAAAATGCAAGGAGGCCTGCATGGATGAACAAGCTATATCTGGGCAAATTCAAACACAAAAGGGAAGCCTACAGAGGATGGAAGCATGGACAGGTAGCCTGGGAGGAATACAAATAAACTGTCTGAGCAGCCAGGGATTAGGTTAGGAAAGCCAAAGCTATGATAGAATTAAATCTCGCCAGGGACATCAAGGGCAAGAGAAGTTTCTATTGGTATATTGGTGATAAAAGGAAGACAACATAAAACATAGGCTCTCTCCAGAAGGGAATGAGAGACCTGGTTAACTGAGATGTGGAGAAGGCTGAGGTACTCAACAACTTCTTTGCCTCAGTCTTCACTGGCAAACGGTCCAGCCATACCACCCAAATTGCAGGAGGCAAAGGCAAGGAATAGGAGAATGAAGAACCACCCACTGTAGAAGAAGACAGGGTTTAAGACCGTCCAAGGAACCTGAAGGTGAGATGCATCCATGGGTCCTGAGAAAACTGGCAGATGAAGTGGCTAAGCCACTATCCATCATATTTGAGAAGTAGTGGCAATCTAGTGAAGTTCCCACCAACTGGAAAAGGGGAAACATAACCTCCATTTTTAACAATGGAAAAAAGGAAAACCTGAGGAACTACAGGCCATCCAGTTTCACCTCTGTACGCAGCAATATAACGGAGTGGATGCTCCTGGAAACTGTGCTAGGACACATGGAAAATAAGAAGGTCACTGGTGACAGCCAACATGGCTTCACTAAGGGCAAATCATGTCTGACAAATTTGGCGGCAATCTATGATGGGATTAAATCATTGTTGGATAAGGGAAGAGCAGCTGACATCATCTACCTGGACATCTGCAAAGCATTTGACACTGTCCCATGCAACATCCTTGTCTCTAAATTGGAAAGACATGGATTTGACTGCTGGACCACTTGGTGGATAAGGAACTGGCTGGCTGGTCACACTCAAATAGTTATGGTCAATAGCTCAATGTCCAAGCAGAGACCAGTGATGAGTGGCATTGCTCAGGAGTCAGTATTGGGACTGATGCTGTTTAACATCTTTGTTGGGTGACATGGACAGTAAGAACAAGTGCACCCTCAGCAAGT
>VZZY01002335.1:0-11320 GCA_013400335.1 Eurystomus gularis
GCACTCTATCTCCTCATCAAGACAGTTGATAAAGATATGGAACAGAAGTAGTCCCAAAACTGAATTCTGAGAAACACCACTTGTAACTGGCCACCAGCTGGATTTAACTCCATGCACTTCCACTCTTTGGGCCTGACCGTCCAGCCAATTTTTTAACCAGTGAAGCATATACCCACCCAAGCCATGGGCAGCCAGTTCTTTCATGAGAATGCTGTGGGAAACAATGCTTTACTGAAGTCTAGGTAGACAACAACCACAGACTTTCCCTCATCTACTAAGCACGTCATCTTGTCATATAGGAGGAGATCAGGTTTTTTAAGCAAGACCTTATTTTAATTAAAGGTAAAAATAAGTCTCAACAATTTGTTCATTCACTCAATCAAAGAAGTTATTGCTTTCTGGGAAAACCAACGAAAGCTGAGACAGGGTGTCCTTTAATATTGGACCTGAAATGCAGTAAAGGAAGTTGTCTATGGAATCAAGTGGTAAGGCTTTCTTCCATGACTATTTTTTCCTAAGTAGTACATTAGAAAGATTTCTTCCTAGTTCCTCTAATTATTGGGCATTTTAGAATCTAAATCTTAAATTCTTAGAATTAATGTTACAGGACAGCTTAACTACATACTATAGCTGAAAAGCTTTTTTTTTTTTCATCACATTTGAAGGAAAGAAAGAGATTTATGCTAATAGCTTCTGAACTGATTGAATCTCAGCCCTCTTTTCTGGTGTAGCTTTTTTGTATTCCATTTATACTTGCTCATGTTTTTTCAGCAGGCTTTTTTCATTATGTACTTTTCCTCCAACTTTCTCTTTGAGAATAAATGAAATAGTTCACATGATGGCTACACCCCTGGCATCTCCTACTTGAGGCACGCATTCCGTGATGTGATGAAGAGTTAAGCCCTTTGTCCCATTCTCCCATAACTTCCTGTTCTTTATTTCAAGTACTGCTTGGGGTGTTAAGCTATTTTTTTAATGACTGGGTTAGAATACTAATCTTCCCAGTCAGGTGTTGCAGGCAGTATTATACAGTCTATGAAGGCCATTTTCTGCAAGATCTTGAAAAACCTAAATTTTGTTCAAGTATTCTAACCATCAACTGTCAGCATTGGCAAGTTTTTAATTAAAGTTTCATCATTTATAGGAGACCAACAGCTTTAGTATTTCTTAATCAGTTGTCCATATCACATGTACAAATATGTCTGAAATCAAATCAACTACAGTTCTATAGTTGCACAAAACAGTGAAATTAGTTTGATGTGATTGAAATGGGATCATAGAATATGGAAATCTCTTTTGATTAAGAGCATGAATAAATAGTTCAGAATTGGTTTCAACTTTAATAAATACAAACACAGAAAAATGACTTGCAGCAAACTATGTTGTGAAGTAAATGATTTAAGTTATCAATTGACAGACTGCTGTCTTTATAAACTTACTGTTCTATGTTCATTATTGGATGTTTTACTTTGTGTTATGCTATAGATGTCGTTGTATATGTCAAAAATTGCCAACTACTTATTACCAATTTAAAATGACTTTCAGAATTATCTTTTATTTCTACTTGTGATATTGGGGTGCTTTGGAACCCAAATGCTTTGGATAAATGAATACTTCTCCTTTTTGTCTTGCTTTCTGTGTATGATTTTCATAAATCTTTAGACAACTTCACTAGAGAATTCAGTATTTTAATTCATTCAATGATTAACTGGAACTGCTCAGACCTGCATTATTTTGTATCTCTATTTTAACATCATTGTATTAATAGAGGATTGGCAGAGCCATAGCAGTGCTTTTGTATTATCTGTTTGCCAAAGGATCATTGGACTAACTGTTTCACACTTACATACTTGGTTACTATAGATTGTTAACTGCAAAAGACTGCATAATACGTTTAGTGCATAAATTACAAACCAGCACTTAATAGACATAATCCTTATCTGCAATTGTTCAAAGTACATGAGTGTTACATTATCTAAGCTGTGAAATTTTAAGCTTAGTTGCTGCTGGTTCACCTTTATCTCCCAGTCATGACTCATGAGATATTATACCTTCGGCATTTTAATGGAAGGTCCATAATCACATGGAAGATATAAGGGGAAAAAAAGGACTTATATTTCTATGTTTTACAATATTGGTTGACACCAAAGATTTATTGCACTTTATAAAAATTCATTGTACTTTACCTGTTTGGTTCACTCATTTTCTTGGCTGTTTTTGAATTTGCATTACTAGAAAGTGCTAAGTAAGGGTATTGCACCTGCAGTTACTATGATTAATTACTGAACAACCAAGAGTGGAAATGGAATCTCTTTGAATGAGGTAGAACAGTTGCTAACCCTGTTCTAATTTCAGGAAAATTATCAGCTAGTCTCTTCAATTGTTTTCAAAGTCAAAAAAAACAGGGTCTAATTTCAGTTAAATTTGTAGTGTCAAAAAAACCTTGAGAAGAACTCTTAATAGAAGCCTTTGCAGCTTTTAACAATTTTCTGCAAACTCAAAAGTTTAATTTAGATAAACTATGTGGCCTTAAAACATAGTTTGCAGCTTAATCACTTAGTGATCGACTTCCTATGGGAGATCTATTGTGTTTTAGGGTGACTGTCGAGATACTTGTGTTGCACAGTGTCCCTCCCCCCACAGGACCATCGGCTGATAGACCTTTTTTTGTCATTGTTTTCTGTTCATCTTGAAAGTACTCTGTTGAAGCTACTACATTGTTAATGAAAACACAGTGTGTAGTGCCCAAGATACTCTCATTTGAAAAAGCAAATTAAATTTTAAAAGCTTAATTAAGATAATGTTGAAGATCCAGTTTACCTACAAACAAATGGTATCAGAGTTAAGAGACTGAAGGTTGCTGTCAAAGAGATTCCAAGGCAGACATCTTTAACCCAATCTTATGCTGTTTCATTTGTAAGCAGTTGTGTAACTTTCTTATTTATTGCTTATTATTAGGGAGGTAGCAGGTAATTTAATTTGTGATATCACTGACAGAGAGGCTTACTTATTACCATCAAGTTAATATGTGTTATTAAATGTGTCTGTTACCTTCCCACTCATATTTTGAGCCATTATAGGATGTGTCCTACTGCAGAGCAGCACCTTCCGTCAACAGTTGCTAATTAGAGAACTGCAGTGCAGCTTGTGATTAAAGTATTTAAATTTCAGAGTGTTCTGAGGACCTAGTATGAATTAAGAAAATGCTGAGTGAGCTTCATTTATGGGAATTTTGTTTAGTCCTCAGTTTAGTCCTCAGTTCTACTGAGGACTTCTGTTGTGATTTTGTCTGGAATGTACATACTGATATGATATTAGTGATTGGTTTATGAAGTGAATGATGCTTAGTGTCATATCAGTACACATTTCATTTTAGACTCATAAAGTCAAGCCTTGCTCCAGGCTTTCATCTTTAACTTCCCTACAGATGAGTGTCTTAGTCCAAGAAGTCAATTAGGCTTTACGACAGTTCCACTGCTTCTTCACCTGTTGATTTAGGGTTGTCTGACAGCTACCTGATAAATCTGTATTCTGAAGGACCTTAGAACCCAAACTTCTTTTACTCATTAAAATAACATGGGAAGTACATAGACTAATTCTTTTTGAAGTCGTGTTCAAATACAAAGTATTTTTTTAATCTTTAAAGTTTTTTGGCTCATAATAAGAGTATTACTCTGATCTTACAGAACATCTGAGTGCTTTTAAGTAGTGTTAAAAGGTGGGAGAGAAGAAGCTTTGTATATTAGATAACACTTACCAAGATCCAGAAGTAAAAGTAGGATGCACATCCATGTAGAGTTTGTGTGAACAGGATATCTAAACTTTCAGGCTGGAACAGGATTCATAATCATCAGACTTTTTCTATCCAGAATTAAAACTTCACTAAGATGGATGAAGATTGTCAAGTGTGATTTTATAGAACAGAAACAAACACAAGTGAATTGGGGGAGAAGGAGGACACAAGGCAAAGGGGGAATGATAGGCCTTTTCTACATTTCATCACTGCATTCCACACTGAATTTAAGCATAGAAATATTTAGAGCTCCATTCTCTGCTTGCCAAGGCTTGTATTCCTTGTATTTAAGTCTTTTAGCATCTAATCTCCATTACAACATACTCTTTAAGAGGAGTTAGTCATAAAAGAGCTCCCTGAAATAGAAATAGTAGTGGGTGGGGATAGTTAAACCTGACACAGCAAGCAAGGAAGAACTTAGGTTAAAAATATGAAAGATGCAAGCCATTTTATGTGACACTTTTGAGGTCTATCAAAAGACTTATCTCTGCAGAAGCAGATGCAGAACTGGGAAGCTGAGTGGGAAAGCCTTCTTATGACTTCTGAGCACATTATTATGAATTTCACCTGTGCTTCTATCAGCTAGGATTTTTCAGGGAATATGTCAGTGACATTAAGTGAGAACACCTGGAAATATACCACATTATTAATGGTAGGCAATTCTTGCAGGCTGCCTTCTTTCCCTGCATGCTCTCAGACAGACAACACAGGAACCCTCTCTGACAGTGGTCACAAATAGGAGTCTAAATCTTCTTATTTTGAAAAATGTTCAATGTCAATGTGTCTTAGCCAGATAAACAGTATCAAACAGAATTAGATTTAACATGAGTGAATGCTGCAGTCTCTTGTGGCAGGACATAAATGCAGGCTCTTAGTTTTCTGCTCAGAGAGGCCTCATGTTCACGAAGTGCAACTCTGCTCCATTGGACATTCCTTTCTGTGGGGCAAGCCAAGGTTTCAGACCCTATTAAGCCTTAAGTCGCTGGTAAAATGAGATTTTCCCCAAAACGAAACATTCTCCCTTGCTTCCTTTTTTATTCAGGCTACATTTAAAATTGCAATTCATTTCTCTGTCTTTCAATTGGTCTTCTGGGGTCAAACCAGTCTCTGAGTTGTAAATGCTTGGCTCTAAGAGATTATAGCTGATGTGTTTTCTGATTAAAATATTTCAAAATTTGGCTCTTTAGGAGCACACAGAGCAACATGAAAAATCCAAGGGGAAAAAAAAAACCCAAAGTTAGATAGGACTCACAGTTCATGACTATCTGAGACTATATATTGATGGATATATGAAGAAAGCAGTTTTCATGTACCAGCAGTTAAGCAAGTAGGAAGTTTTAACTACATGTGCATGTGTGCACACAGATGTTGTTCATTTCCAACACAGCCTACAATTCAAGGGTGCATAAGATTAGAACTCTGAGATTAGGCCCTCTGATCCCTATCCTTCTACTATACCCTCCTCTGGACTCCTTCCAGTAGCTGCTCTACAGATGTGCACCCAGTTCCTAGACACTGCCCAAGATAGCTGAGCATGGTGGGTGCCACACAGACGCTCTCAGAAACCACTCTTTCTCTTCCCTTGCTGTAGCTTTAGCCTGGGGGTGCTTTCAGTGATAGTGACCTTTCTTCTTTTACTTGAGCATGGGATTTAAGTGTAAAGAAGTAATATTTTTGCTTGCCTAAGCTTTGTGAGTGATGGGTCTTGATGGCTCTTTGCATAACCTCTGTAGGGAATTCTCTTACGGTAAACAGTAGTTTGGGGGGTTTTATAGTACTGAAACAGCTTACTCTCTTGAACTTGTGTGCATGAAATATTACTGGTATTTTGCTTTGTTTGCAGGTTTTGAAGGCTAGGGAAGAATTTCTAATGCAAGTCAGACTGACAAGAGGCTCTGTGGACTCTTCCACTTTAGGTTAATTGATTGGGGACTGTGGGCAGAGTTAAAGCACAGTATGCCTGGCTGTAATTTATTTCTAGTTTTTGGCTGGTATGCATCAAGCTGAGAGTCAGAAAACAACCACTTCCCACAAGTATAAGTCCTTTGTCCTCTTAAGTGTCCTGGAGGGGAAGGAAATCTGAGGTTCTTACATGCATACCTTCAGGACACACATATGCTCTTTTGCAAGAAAGCGAAAGAAAGGTTTCAGTGGTACAGGGCAGAGGGTGGCCAACCTAGACAGTTTGTTCATTGGTAATTGTTAAACAACATGCAAAGTGAAGGAAGCAGGATTTTAGCTGTCTCGCTCAAAAATATAGCTGTGCTTTTCATTTGAAGTGTATCCATTTGTCTAATTCTCTTCAATCCACTGTTCTCTAGTTTATACAGGACTCAGGTATTTGTAGACATTCCAATTTATCTTTCAAGAAGTAATTCTCAGTCATTCACAAATGGTCAATTATGAATATGCATTTAAAGCATGCAGCAACTTTCCTGTCCTCTGTTCAAATGACATATAACTAAAAGCAGTGTGAACCACATATCTGAGTGTACAATTCCTCATTTGCAATTTGAGTATAACATATTAAATCTTTGCAAAGGCTTGTGCTAGGAAAGCTTTTTTACTGGAGTATTTGGGGAAAACAAACAAAAAGGAATATGAACAAAGAAAATGTATATTCACAACATATTTTTAATGTGTTCTCCAGGCTGTCTGCAGAGATTCATTTTTTTTCTGTTTCATTGATCTTATATATATAATAAGCAACTGAAGTTATGCTTGAGACCAGATCAGGTTTTTTGTGCCCAGCCACACTTGTAGGTCTTGTGAGTAGATTTTTCCACTTTTGCTAGTTCCAACTAAGGATTCTTTTAAAGTAGAGAAATCCCAGGTGACCAGAAGCAGAAGAGATTGATTTTTATATCTTTTTTCCAGGACCAACAAGTAAAAGTAATGCCAAAGGAGATGGCAGCTGATACAATTTAGAGTGCCCTAATGCACTTCCAACTTGACCTGGAATTGAAGGCAAGGGTACAGGGACTTTTTATTAGGCTTTCTGACAGGCTGGGTCAGCTATGTACATTGTAATACTTAATCTGGTTTTTAGTGTACTTCAAAACATATTCAAAATTATTTCCTCCAAACAACATAGTACTATTTGGAAATCTAGGAACATGCTAGGAAGAATACTGAAAGGAAATAAGTGAAAAGCTCCAGTATTTGTTTTCTTGCAATCAGAAAATATGTTTCCTAAACAATTTATGCAGACATCAATAAACCTCTGATAGAGTGTTAAATCACAAGAATATGGATCAGAATTACCTTCCTTAACCATGAAAAAAATTCAAGTTGTATGGAAAAGTTAACAAAATCTTACAGGTAAGAACATCAAATTCATATATCAGATAATAAACATTAAATAGTAGAAAAAATGAACGTAAACTTGTCATTAATTTCTAAAGGGAGACCATAAGAGTCTAATGTATGATCAGTCATGTACAGCTATGGCAATGCTCATGCCATCACATCCAACTGGGGAATAAGCCAGGCAAACCAGAGCAGCAACAAATGTTCCTTAGCTGCCTTCCAAGATGACAGCCAGAAGGCCAACCACTTCAAGGCTGGGTATGATAGGGTGGTTCCTCTTGCACCCCTTCAGGGAAACCTTCTTGCTCAACAAAGTTTCTGAAATGCCTGTACACCAATGCATGTAGCATGGGGAATAAACAGGAATAACTAGAGATCTGGGTGCAGTTGTAGGGCCATGATCTCTTTGCAATTACAGAGACATGGTGGGATGGCTCGCATGACTGGAATGCTGTCATGGACAGCTACATACTTTTTAGGAAAGGCAGACCAGCAAGGCAAGGTGGTGGAGTTGAATGAGAGAGAAACTGGAATATATTGTGCTCCGCCTAGGGGAGGGTGAGGAATGTGTTGAAATCTTATGGGTAAGAATTAAGGGGCAAGCTAATATGGGTGATGCAGTTGTGGGTGTTTACTAAAGACCATCCAATCAGGAAGAGGGAGTCAATGAGGCCTTCTAAAAGCTGAAAGCAGCTTCATGATCCCATGCCCTGGTTCATGGGGGACTTCAACCACCCTGATATTTGCTGGAAAGGCAACACAGTGAGGCACACATAGTCCAGCAGTTCCTGCAGTGCACTGATAATAGCTTTCTGACACAGGTGGTGGAGGAGCCAACAAGGAGAGGGTTGCTGCTGGACCTTGTATTAATGAACAAAGAAGGTCTGGTTGGGGACAGGAAGGTTGGGAGCAGCCTTGGCTGTAGTGATCATGAGATGGTGCAGTTCAGAATAATTTGAGGAACAAGCAGGGCAATAAGTAGGATTGCAGCCCTGGACTTCAGGAGAGGTAAATCTGACCTCTTCAAAGACCTACTTGGAAGAATCCCATATCGGTTAAGACTCTAGAAAGTAGGAGGGCTCAAGGGAACCGGTTAATATTCAAGCTCCATCTCCAAGCTCTAGATAGGTGCAATCATATGAGTAAAAAAATCAAGTAGAGAAGGCAAGGAACCTGCATGGATGAACAAGAAGCTTCTGGGAAAACTGAAACGGAAGAAGGAAGTTTACAGCATGTGGAAAAAGAGACTGACCACTTGGGAGGAATATAGGAATGTTGCTAGACTATGTAGTGATGCCATGCAGAAAGCTAAGGCCCTCTTGGAATTAAATCTGGCAAATAATGTAAAAGACAAAAAGAAGGGCTTCTTCAGGTATATCAGTAGTAAAAGAAACACTAGGGAAAATGTGGGCCCACTGCTGAATGAGGTGAGTGTCCTTGTGACAGAGGATGCAGAGAAGATGGAGTCCATAGGGACTAGATGGCGGTCCATATAACCTGAATTTTCCTCTGGTCATATCCTGTAGTGCAATACATTAATGAATCCAGAGGGAGGGAGCCACAGGGAGGGAATGAAAGGTAAAAGACATACAAACAAATGAGGTAGTTCACCTAAGATGGAAAAGATGGATGGTGCCTAGCATCTGTGGAAATTTGAACCACTTTATAACAATTTTTAATGTGGACCTCACGGAAGTGTGAGCATAGATCTGTAGTTTTTGGGAACCTGACTGAGAACCAATAATATTAAGTACTTTTCTGTACCTCTTTTTGAGCTGTAGTTTTAAATTGAATTTGACTCATTTACATCCTGATCTTGCCTTATACTTGAGAACTTTGAGGTTAATGTTGAGGGCAACAGGAAAGAGACATGGCTCAGCAGATGACTGATGTATATATAGACAGAGTAGTAGACCATTATGACAGAAATGAACTACTTAGTACCTCTTTTCTGTTTGGCTTTTTTTTTCCTTTCTTTTTTTTTTTTCCCCCTGCAGCCCTGACACCTGATGACAGAAATCTCACTGGTGGAAATTAACTCTCTTGAATCAGAAAGATGTTGGAACATTTTTTATTGGGGAGATTATCAGTTATACAACTACAATTATCACTGTGTTTTATATAAACAAAAATGGTGTACCAGAAGATGTTGCCGATGTATGATTATAGTTGGCCAATGGAAAAAACATGTAGTATTGATAATTTGATGTATGTCAGCTGCAATGTCTGAAAATGGGTTTAATTTCCTCAGCTTTTAACCCCTTCCTAAGTTTAAGATCAAATATGAAATATATGTTGATGCTTTCTGAAAACATGAGCAATGCCCATTTTCTCTCTGAGCCTGCCTGTCTATAGCTCTGCAAGTGTCCCCTTCGATCAGGCAGAAACATCACTGTGGGGGAATCCAAGATACCGCTGATGACAGCAACATTGATGTACTTTTAGTTGCTGCTGTCAAGTGAAAACAAATTACCTTGATTTTATTTTTTTTTTAGTGGCAATTCCACTTACCCAGAGGTGAGCGAGTGGAGAAATGACATGCTCTTTTCACTGGCATGTTGTTGTTTGTCATTTTAAAATCCACAGTCAGATGATAGCTGAAACCCCATGAGCCAAGAGCTTGCACCATTTTTGTAGTGTTTTTCCACTGATTTCCACTTGTGACTTTTAAATAAAAGATAAATTTTGGCAAAAGGAAAAAAAAAAACCAAACACATATAAACCTTTAATGTCTTTACCTGAAAAGAAAATGTTTCTATAGAACCTTAGTAAACTTCAGCAAACTCTGAAAGAAGCTATCTAGCTCTGCCTAGATTAAAAAAAAGTAAAACAAGGCTATAAATGCATTGATGATTATTATTAGTATTACACTTATGATTGCTCTAATAAGTAATGTAGTAAGCTTTAGCCACGTAGATTGAGATGTCGTAGCAGAACTGACTAACATTGCTCAAGAAAAGCATGCATTTGATTTAAGAGCTATTGCCAAGAGTTTCACTGATAGCTTATAAAGCAAGCAAAATAATGTTTGTGCCATTTTATGACCATCACAGTCCCATAGAGTACATAATCCATGCCCTGCTGGGAGTATGCTGGGAAGTAGATTCATGAAGGAATTTTTATTTTTTGACAGTCAATTTTTCGGACCCTACTGGAGATAATGGAAGAGTTCTGAGCCTCTAGATCTGTGTGCAAGGGGAGTTAAAGGCTATTAACAAAAGAAGGCAAGGCGCTATGGAAAGCCTACTTAACCAGTAGGATGTGGAAAGAAGATGAAGAAATAGCAGGATCATTCAAGGGACTTTAGGAATACATTGTGAATTCCCTTTCCTGGACATGAGCTGTTATTGTCAAGACAAAGCAGTTAGCAAGCAGGAGAACCTAAGACTTAGATCCTCTGTTTTGTCTAAGAGGTTCATTCTACGCAATCTTAAACTGGACCAACTCTACCCTGTACTCAGAATTTTCAGAGAAAAAGCAGTATGAAAACTTGGCATTCCCACATATCAGTGCTGAGTCCAAATCACAGAGGTTTAAAACCAGTAAGGATTTAGCTGCAGGATTTTCTAGTTGCAATGTGGTCTGTGCCAGCTAGCAGTGACATGAGAATCCAGATTCTCTTGCAGGGGTTATCAAAGGAATCTCTGCTGCAAAGTAGGGAGAGTCATAACAGCTTCAGGAGCAATATTATTCTTGTATTTCTCCTCATACAATGTTAGAATAAAATTACACCTTCCTTGCTTCTTGTATGACAATTAAGAAAAGCTATTCTGCTCTGCTACACTCAACTATTGCCTGGAAAACTCAGATAGCTACAGGAGTGCAACATTACTTACGTAAAAGTGGACTGACAGCGTTGAGGGATTTTGAAGACCCTAATGCTAGGAATTAAAATGACAGCTGATGACCTACAAATGAAAAGAATGTGGCATTATCCCCCAAGATATAAGCTACATTTATGCATTGGTTTATTATTTATGATGAATCTGTCATGTGCATTTGAGAAATTGCACTTCAGGATCTATAATAATCATACAGAATATTTTGTAACCTGTGGCTACTAAATTGATAACCTTGGGTTCTTTACTGACTCAGCTTTGCTTGCACAACCCATCCCATCCTCTTACTCACCAATTCTTGTTTGGAAATAAGGAGATGTTTGTCTCTTAAAATTACCACTTTTGAAAGACAGTGTACTCTCTGATTCATCTAATCAAA
>VZZY01002335.1:11342-70712 GCA_013400335.1 Eurystomus gularis
AAGGCACTTCTTTTTTTCCTTCTTTGCCTCATTTAGGCATTTCTTGTCAAATACCAAATCCAAGCCTAAGTGACTGCTGGCCTGGGAGCTCTGTTTCTTTTATGCACTCTGCCAAACTCTGGCATACAGCCCGGAAGGAGCTTAAAACAAACTTATCTCATTTCCACTGAGGTTTAATAGGTGTGGAATTCCCCTGAGGTAGTACAGAAGTAATTTTCTCATCAGTTGTCAATGGTCCCAATCCACATGGCACAGATAATTTAAGCATCTCAAAAGGGTAGCTTTAATTTAACAGTGGCTCAGACTGGGTCCATGACCTTGAACAAGAACATGTGTTTTCTCCCTGGTTTGTGGCACTCTGCTGTGTTTTACTGACTTCCTCTTTATCTTATATTGTCTAACAGAAGCGGTCACTTTCGTAGGAGAAACATATGAAGTATTCTGTGAATTTCTGCAAAAACATTCTTGTTGGAGGCCAGTTTTATGTGTGTAGAACAACTCTGCTGTTGCATGGAGTTCAGCTGAGGGGAGAACATCCTACAGAAACTTGTGTCATCACCTAATAGAAAAAAAAAAAATTATATTTTTGTCCTGTCTTCAGCTTTGCCTGTCAAATCACAAATCCACCCATTAGAGACTGCTGAGTGAAGAGCTTTTACAGAAAATTATGCATGTCATACGTTTGTAGGTGACATCCCTGGGATAATATGTAGAATCATCTGATAAATGTGCACTGTACTTTGCCTCTGTCCAGGGTTAGTTGCAATATTCAGTTTAGTAACTGAACAAAGAAATGGGAAAGGAAAACCAAAAGCACCCAACCTGGCTGGACCTGAATTGTTCTTCATTTGTTGGTTTTTGCTTTGCCTAAGTGCTTTCTTGAGAAGGGGCAGAAGAATATAGTCTTAAAATTACTTTTTGTTTTGAGATATTTTAAACTATTTTGTAAGTGAAGCATAGGAAGCAAAAGAATTTGGGCAGGGATTTTAAACATTGTTCACAAAGCAGTGAGAGCATTAATAAGTTTTGATAGTTCAGAACTGGGAGAATAATGCTGAGTTTCAGTGAAGATTCCAACAAAAGTGTAATGAGGGAGCACTAAACAAAATGCATTTATTGGGAATCAGAAGAGCATCACTTTCTTACTGAACCAATTCTAGTGTAAGATCAGGTAAGGCTAGATGTATAGAGGAAATATCTTATAGTTGGATCAAGCCCTCTTTTATTTCAAGCAAAAGAATGGTTGGTTAAGTATCACACAGAAAACACTGAGAGAGAAACACAATGTTTTTAGTCAATATCTTCTCATTCTATGTCCTAAATATATCCCTTATCATATTATTTTCCTTCTGTTTGACTTGTTATAACTATGAGTTTTTTCCTTTACAAGAGAAAGGCAAAAAATAGAAGAGCTCTTGAAGACACTCTAAAATGTTATTTTCTACAAGAGAAAGTGTATTCAAAACACACAGCAATGTAGAGGGTGTAAAGGAATTTATTGGAATTTAGTTCTCCTTCCTTGAGTAACGCAGCAATCCCAAACTCATAAAAGCCTTCCTGCCTCACAGCACACTGTATCTTTTGCGGGTTTATAAACTTCATAGATTTATATTCTGGCAGGTAGGTATTATTAAAACTCAAGTGTTTTCTTGGTTCTACTCTAATTGTTGTATTTCAAGATTCTCAGGCAAATATTTTCAAGCAGGACAACTTGACTGTCTTGGGAGGCTGAGGAGGAAAAGAAGAAATAAACGGGTTTTAAGACAGAGCTTGTTTGGTATCTAGTAGGTGCCACTAGAGTTATCTGCGAGAGGAGGAGAACAAACACACAAAGTCTATTCTGGTCAGATGGTTGTAGCATCTGGACTTGATTTGTAGCAGCAGAGACTCATTCCAGAAAAGGCCATTTTTGATGGAAAACATCCTTGCTTCAATCCAAGCTAAGAGTTCAGGTCCAATAAATATCAAATGGTCCTAATGCTCAGGATGTTTACTCTTTGATTGACAAATTCAGATTTCCAAATTTTTTTTATTAATTAAAAAATTCAAGAAATCAAATTTGTTTTTCCTTACCTAATTCCTATCAAAATGCGGTGCACTGAAATAATTAAAACAAATATGTTATTTTTAGCTTTTGGAGTCAGTGTCACCAAAGTAGGATTTAAAAAATTCAGGCCTTTTTTAACTATCTAGACTCAGTTTTATTGCTGACTTTTCTTCATACAGAAATCAATCTCTGCAGAAATGAACAATGTGCTTCCTATGCAGGATCTTCGAAGGAAGAAAAACAACCACCTAGAAACAGAGTTTTACATTTGTTTACACTTTCATTTGTGTTTTCTCAAAATTTTAAATTGTGCTGCTTTTGATTTGGAAACATTCAGTGCGAGCTTTCAGTTTTCAGAAAGTCTCTCATCTATCTCAACAATTTTGCTCCTGCTCATTTCAGAGTGGAGTGTTGTTTTCCCAAACAATGTCGTAAGTCATATAGTTGAAAGGTAGTCATATTGATTTCTTACTGTTTAAATTTAAAGGTTTGGTGTTTTTTTAAGATGAATTTGAAAACAATTATCTCTTTAACTTTCCTAAAAATAAGTAACTGAGTTTCCAGTTCTTGGAACTCATGAGATGATTCTGAGTGACTGTGGACAAAAAGGTCGAAGGTATGCATGTGTGTTGATGGCTAACAGCTCTCAATAAGTAGTTCATATTTAATTTGTTCCCTAAAATTGTGACGATTAATCCCTCTCTTTTGGCAGCTCACAACCAGTCCTGACAGTTGCTGAAATGTGCAATCCTGCTTGTCAGGGCTGGGGAGCCATGAGAGAACTAGTGTGAGTCATTGGTGAGCTACAGTTAAATCTGGACAGAGCACCTTGCACAGTGGTGTTCCTTTCTTGCCAAATGAATCTCAGTACTGCTATTGTACAAATAATGATAGAGAGCTTTTATTTATTGCCAGAGGTAGGAAACTGGTGTGTTGTCTCAAATCTGATTTTTATGTCCCAGATCCAAATTTGAGTCTCATGTTTGCTTTGATGCAGCTGAACTCAAATATGAGTAAGTAGAGGGCATAGGGACACAAGCTGAACAGGGTAGGACATTTAAAAGGACATTTCTAATACTGGCTGCTGTGGTTTGTATTGATTAAAGGCTAGTACAAGGAAGTCAGCCCACAACTTTCCTTAGAGTGAATATATGACAGAATAATTCACTTACATGTTTGAAGGCAATTTATTTATAAAATATTTGCATGTTAAAGGCAATTGTTCTCCTTTAAACTAAGTTTGCATTAAGCTTTTAACTAAGTTTCAGGAATGATGTATTGAGTGAGCTAAGCTTCCGTAAGTTCCAGGATTCTGCTTCATGAATAAAACTGTCAAAGTAAAGCAACCAATAACTCTCTGTCGTGACATTATGTTCAGTATAACAAATAAATCTTTAGAATCTCAACAGACCTGACAACTTCATTAACAGTTATGCCTGCAGCAGAGAATGAAAGAAAATCAATTCATGAACTCTGATATTTTAGGGTTTACAGCAGAGAGGGGTTAGTGGATTGCTGATTAACTGCCTGTGTTTTAGCTTAATCTTCCTCTTACAGAGGAAAACAAAAATTGTAAGAAGAGGATACTTCTGTCCAATAAAGAAATAGAGTATGAAACAAGGGGAAGGGTATAAATTATATGGCAGTGAAGGTCTTTAGAAGCACAGGTTGTAAAGAACTAAAAGGAATAAATTTTAAAACACAAATACAACTTGTTATTCCTAGTTTTCCAGTAGAATATAAATGTTTAGGGCCTTAGATTTATAGGAAGCAACTCAGTATGGTTTTTGCTCTGTTGTTTTTTTCTAGAGCAGAAAAAAAATAATGACATAGTCTGAAAATTTTCCCTAGCTGCATAAACTGTAATCTAGAAGAGAGCTATAAGTACATTAAGTCTCTCATTGAAATTACAGTACTATTGACTTCAGGTTTATCTAATGTGTAGTTCTCGTAATTTGAGTAGGAATATTCACCTGTTTATATGTAAGCACGTTTGAATGCTTTACTAGATTGGGATGATTATAATTTGTAAAAAATGTTGCTGTTGAAAAGTTAATTTCCTTCCAACGTTGTGGATCTCTCCTTGGTATTGAAACCTTATGGAACGGGACATGAATCTGGCTGTTGTTGATAAAACTGTATCAATTCTAAACCCTGTTTAAACTTTATTGTCTAATAATCAGCAAGGTATTGAAGCAGTGTCCTGTCAACAGAAAAAGAACAAAGAAATTTTTTTCATAATGCAGATGATTCTTTCTCCTTATTACTCTTCTAATTCAACAGACCTTCTCAAAACAAAATCTGTTGGAAAAATTTTGGAGATTTGATGTAGTTGTCTTACACTGCATGTGTTCAGTTTTTAATATGGAATGTATTAGCATTGACCCTAGATTTTCATAATGTTCTGTGTGGTCCTGGAAGTACACATAGGACAATAGAACACAAAATCAGAGACTGAGTATATAAAAATAATCTTTGATGAAATATATGTGATTCCAAATGAATTCTGAGCATAGCAGAGTTCACCTCCTTTGTCGACTTAAAACAATCTGTTTGTCTAATTGGCACATATGTAAACCTGTCTTTCCAGTTGCTGTAACAAAATGACTCTGTTCTGGAATTTGGTTTTATGGCCATATATAGCTTCATAGATCTTTGACTTCTTGAAACCCATTGCTATTATTGCAATTCCATGAACATTCTGTACACTGAATTTTCATTTGTTGCAGAATGGTAGGGGTGATATGTGCTGACTTATGGAACAAGATCTGAAAAAAAAATAGTTGAAAATCCTTACAAAGCATCATTAACAAAACACCTGTAAAACGAATACCTCCGGGCCTGTGGCAACATGGTATAGAAAGGCAATGTATCACTGTCAGCACTTACAATTACTTTCTGATTCATTGTTATTGTCTTAAGGAGATTATAATAGAATCATAGAATTGTTTTGTTTGGAAAAGACCTTTAAAATCACTGAGTTCAACCATAAACCTAGCACTCCCAAGTCCACCACTAAACCATGTCCCATAAGTGCCTCATCTACACGTCTAAATACCTCTGGGAATAGTAACTCAACCACTTCCCTGGGCAGCCTGTTCCAGTGCTTGATAACTCTTTCAGTGAAGAAATTTTTCTAATATCCAGTCTAAACCTCCCCTCTCACACCCTGAGGCTGTTTCCTCTCACTTGTTACTTGGGAGAAGAGATCAATAACCACTTTACTACAATGTCCTTTCAGATCTGCTCCATAACTTTCCCCAGCTGTGAGATCTGACTGACAGGCCTGTAGTTCCCTGGATCCTTCTTTCAACCCTTCCTGTAGATGTGAATCACAATTGCTAACCTCCAGTCAACATGAAGCACCCCAGTTAGCCAAGACTGCTGATAAATGATGGAAAGTGGCTTCTTGAGCACTTCCACCGGCTCTTTCATTACCCTCAAGTGTATCCCATCCGGCCCCATAGACTTGTGTATGTCTAACTGGTGTAGCAGGTCGCCAACCATTTCCCCCTTGGATTATGAGGGCTTCTTTCTGCTCCCTCTCTTTGGAGCTGATGGGGATGGGTACCCTGAGAACAACTAGTCTTACTATTAAAGACTGAGGCAAAGAAGGCATTAAGTAAGTCAGCCTTTTCCTCATCATTTTTCACTGTTTCCCTGCCTCTTCTTCCAAAGCTCACACACTCTTTTTTTCCTGAGTTCCAGCCAAAGCTCTCTGATAAGCCCAGCTGGTCTTCTTCCCTGCTGGCTTGTCTTTTGGCACACCGGGATGGCCTGTTCTTGTGCCTTTAAGATTTACTTCTTGAAGAATGTCCATTCTTCCTGGACTCCTTTGCTCTTCAGGACTACCTCTCAACAGACTCTGTCAACCAGGCCTCTAAACAGGCAAAAGTCTGCCCTCTGAAAGTCCAAGATAGCCGTTCTGCTGACCCCTCTTCTTACTTCTCCAAGAATCAAAAACTCTACAATTTCATGATCACTATGACCAAGACAGCCACCCACCATCACATCCCCAACAAGTCCTTCTCTGTTCAGAAACAACAGGCCTAGCAGGGAGCTTTCCCTAGTTGGCTCACTCGCCAGCTGTGTCAGGAAGTTGTCTTCCACACACTGCAGGAATCTGCTGGACTGTTTCCTCTCTGCTATACTGTATTTACAGCAGACATCTCGTAAGTTAAAGTAACCCACGAGAATAAAGGGCTAGCAACTGTGAGACTTCTCCTAGCTGCTTATAGAATTTTTCTTCTGTCCCTTTGTCCTGCTTGGGTGGTCTATAACAGACTCCCACCATGACATCTGCCTTGTTGGCCTTTCCCATTAACACTCAACCCTATTGCCACCATCAATAAACTCCAGACAATCAAAACACTCCCTAATATACAGAGCTACCCCATTGCCTCTCCTTCCTTGCCTATCCCTTCTGAAGTGTTTGTAGCCATCCAAGGCAGCATTCGAGCTGTGCAAACCATCCCACTG
Organism: Eurystomus gularis; assembly: GCA_013400335.1. NCBI lineage: Eukaryota > Metazoa > Chordata > Aves > Coraciiformes > Coraciidae > Eurystomus > Eurystomus gularis. The sequence goes on from VZZY01002335.1 coordinate 17,869, forward strand.
TGCTTCCTTGATAGCAACTATGTCATAGTTTTCCTGTTGTAAAATGGTTTCCAGCTCCTCCTGTTTGTTGCCCATGCTGTGACCATTGGTGTAGATGCACTTCAGTTGGGCTATTGATGCTGCCACTTTTTTGGGGGGAGAAGTCCTAGTTCCTATGTGACTTTTCTCAGGTGCTTCCATGGTTTCTAACACATTGATAACCCTTGAATCCCCTACCTCCACTGAGATGGTAGACCAAAGGACTTTGTTAGCACACTGACCCTGAAACACTGGCATGCTGTACCCAGGCTTATCTCTAGTGAGCCTGGTTTTATCCCTTTCCCCCTTCAAATCTAGATTAAAACTCTTTCAGTGGGCCCTGCTAACTCCTGAACAAAGATCCTTTTCCATCTTTGAGACAGGAGTACCCAGTCTGTTGCCAGCAGGCCTGGTGTCATGTAGACTGATCCACAATCAAAAACTCCACAATTCTGCTGTTGACACCAGGCTTGGAGACAGGTCTGCATGTTTCTTCCCTCATCATTCCCTGCAACTAGAAGGATAGAGGAGAACACTACTTGTGCTCCTGATCCCTTAACCTGTTGTCCTAAGGCCTTGAAGTCTCTCTTGATTGCTCTTGGACTTCTTATTGCAACTTCATTGCTGTCTATATGTCTATATGTCTTCACTGCTATCAACAATGGATAATAATCTGAGAGCCATACCAGGGTAGGAAGTTTTCTCTTGACATCTTTAACTCAGGTCCCAGCAAGGCAGCAGGCTTCCCTATGAAGTGGATCCAATATGCACATTGGGCCTTCTGTTCCCCCCAGGAGAGATGTCTATGGCAATGACCTGTATTATAATGTATACCCTGAAGTTTAATAATCTCATGCCGAGAGTTTTTTCCACCAAGGAGAAAATAATAAAGACTTCTATTAAGTGAAAAGAAAATGAACACTAGCAATAGAGTATCGTGTGTAGTTCCGCTATTTTTCTCATTATAAATATGATCATTCAAAACATATTGTAAAATATTTTATAACATAGCTTTTTGGGAGCAACGTGCTCTTTTTAATGAAAAGACATTTTCATTGAGTTCTTATTTGGACTGAACTTACTTCTGTGATGGCAGATAATTTTTAATTACCTAATGAATAATTTTCTTTTCTTTTCTTTCTTTTTCCCTTCCTTTTCTATTTTACATATGTTGAATTAAGACTATGGGTAGAAAGGCCTGTGAGTTATGGTATACTTTTGATATTCCCCTGAAAATCCGTAATTTTTACAATTTTTTGAAAATTGGGTTGAGTTTACTATATCAGTCAGTCTGTCTGGTCACCATTAGTATGAATCAACAGAAAGAAGATGATCATGTCTAGAGGTTTGATTCAAAGTGTTTCTGTTCAAGCATAATGCTGAAAGCAGCATTCACATCCTAGATTCCCACACGTCCTGTTGAGGTTGACCCCAATCTGCAACAAACCTCTTTACCTCTGGCCCAGTTCAGGATCTGATTTTTGTAGCTGAACAGACCAATTCCACAGAATTATTTTTTTTCTCTAAAGTGTGTCTTAATTCTGCTTTCACTGAACATGTTACGTTTGACTTCAGATAAAACATAGACCAGAATTAAGCATATAATATTCTTATTTGATTCATTAAAATGTCAATGAATCTGGCATAACAGAAAATATCTTCAGCAAAACAGTTACTAAGAAAGAATTTTGTAAATTCCAAATTTATTTCTACTTAGAGAGTCCAGTATGAATGCCTGGGACTATAAAATCAGAAATAATCTTTGGGGACTGGGACTAATCTGAAGCATAAAAACTATGTGAAATATTAAACTATTGGCTATATACTTAACTGAAATTAATGCATGTAAATTAATAAATTCATTATTTTAATTTCTCTAAAACATAAGGAATGGTTAATTGCCTCATCAAAATAGTAAATTGGATACAAATTAACTGACTTAAATGTCACTTGGTTTCCTGTTTTGTAGTATGCAATTTACATAATAAAGGAGATTTTAGCCTTCTATCCAAGAGGATTAAGGGTGAGGGAATACTGCAAAATCTTCAAATTCTGCATCAGTTCTAAGCACTTTCTCTCTTACCTGGACTTTCACACTGACTTTATTATTAAAATTTATTTTGGGGAAGTTCTCGCAGGCCTACAAGATGATGCTATACTTCCATGTGGTGGCACTGCACATATTCATACTTAGTGATAAGTAAAATACTTAGTGAGAAGTAAAATTCAATTCAAAAAGCTTATAGAGAAAAGGTCAGAGCACAGGAGATGAGCAAATTAATAAGTAGACTATGATGACAGATAGGGAAATGTAATGAAAGCAAATGCTTGATTCACATGCAGTCAGTAGTAGTGATAATTTTCCTCCATCTGCTTGGCATTGTTTTATCACAAACTCACCTTTTTTAACATAGTGCAGCATGGGTTTGCACTAAAAACAGATGCATCTCATTAGTCGGTTCTCTGAAGGGATCATATAATACTAAAGACTGATGCAGCTAGTTAGGCAATTTTATGCAATAAGAGATCGTACTATAGCACTAATCTCTCTACATACAGTTCTTGAAGGATCACTTTAAGCAAAGGATTCTTGTCTTTTTGGTTGAAGTGAACATTCAAGACAAATTTCACTGTGAACTGAAGTGCACCTAAAGGATGATGTGTGGGCAGAATACATGAGAGAAGCACTTCTTTCTTTGTTATAGGTCTGTTGAGGTTTAGGTTCAGTGATAATAGTCTGAGTCCAGGTTTCCCATGTTCTCTTGGAACACAAGAAAAGTAAAAACTGTTTCTCCAGAAAAAGTCCCTGAAAGATTAAGCATACTCTTGGAGGACTTTCTTTTATAAAAGCTAGAGAAGCAGTGCAAAAAATGAAGACAATTTATTGACTGCATCAAGTAATCAGTTCTATATTTTCCAGACGTAAGTTGATATGTGTAATCAGGCTTAAATTCTTGCAGGACAGACCTTCTGAAGCTGATTTCCTTACTTCTGACAGGATGAAGAGGAACTCTTTTCAGTTTTCCAGTATGGCTAGATTATAAGAGATAATTGGTCCCAGCTGTTCCTTACTAGTGTTAGAGCACTCTGAGCTGCTTGCTTGTTAATTATCCACTTGAATAATATGATGTGGAGCACTTTTCTTCTGTAGAATAGGTCAGCTACCTGAGTCCATAGAAATGTCAGTTAATGGCTGCTGACCAACTGCAAATTATTAGGGTGACGTTGTTGCTAATAATGATTATTTGTTTAATTGCTGCTTCACGGTACAAGTAATTAATAAATATTAATTCTGGAAGATTTGGTTCTTTGAGCAATGAACCTTTTTAAGTTCAATGTTTTTCTTAATATGTATGCTTCTTGGTTGGATTCTATTGGCATCTAATGATGCAGGCTCTGCTCTGACTCCTTTCTTCTAGGGCATCTGTCCTGTACCTGGTCACTAATATTAATGAAACTTGAGTTAAATTATCTGAAATAACTGTCTTTAATCAAATTTGGTTAAAATCTATCAGTAGAATTCTAAGTTAGTGAGGGAAAGTGGAGAGACTGAGGAAGAAAAAATCTTCCACATTTGTGTCTCACAAAATACCTGAAAAAACACTCTCATAGCAATTTCACAGAATACACTAAAGAACTTCAAATATAAAGAATTTCTTAACACAGGAAGGCTTGTGGTAAATCCTCAAAAGCACTCCAGATACCCGCCCCTATTCTTGTTTATGATCTAATTTTCTTTAATGGAAAATAAGATTAATGAGATGTCAGCTCATCTAGGCTAAAGGTTCAGCATTGCAGATGGCCATATAAAAAAGGCAATACTATCCACTCGCATAGTCAATTTGAAATCCTTAGAATGACATGGCAGAAAAAGAGTTAGTAAACATTCTGGCTAGCAATAGCTGTGGGCTCATTTGCTCCATGGTTTTATAGGGCCCATTCAGCTCTGATTTTCACTGGTGAGAAAGAACAGCACTGTCAGGTCACTAATGATCCCACTGCCTTGCCATTATTTCTGCTGCCCATGTGGCTTCACTCCACTGAGTGCACTGCCTGTGGTTTCATTAGAATATATGATAAGATCGTCCAACCTCAGCTGAATGATAAAACATCCACTCAGTCTCATGGGAGTAAGCATGTCCTTCCTTATTCTTCACCACAAAATCCTGCACCATTAAAGCAGCAGCAATGTTAACACTTCAGTGACAGTAGAAGAGTGCTGGACAGTTTTAAGCTTGTTGGAAGTTAGTTAAGGGCAACAAGGTTTGGCAAAGCAGGCTTTAAGCTCAAGTGAAATGGTTAGCCACTCAGGACAGGCCACAAGGAGCTGTGTCTGAGTCAAACAAACTGGCAGCACAGGTGCCAGCTGCTGAGGTGTCAGTGGCATGATGGCTACTTCCGTGAAGGTTGTTGCCTCTAGCAGTCATACTCCCTCATCCACCATCCTGGACTCAAGCAAGAGAAGGACAGCAAGCTGGGGTCCTCAGAGCTAGCTCCAGCTATTGCTATTCCCCATCTTTTTTCCTTTTGTCCTGAGTTCTGCTAGAATAGGGTTAACTTTCACCAAAAGTTGGTGGGGGGTGCCATAGCCAGGATAGACAATCACAAAAGCCAACGGGATATTCATTACCACACCAACATCATACCTGCTCTGTATGGGTAGATGCCAAGTTGGGCTGTGTGCCCTCAGGCTGGGGCTATGCCACCAGTTTGGAGCTAGTCTGGTCTGTGTGGTTTATATCACTTGTTTTATATGTTTCATTACTGTTATTGTTATTACTGTTGTTTACTTCTCCTTTTGCACTGTTGTATTAAATTCTTCTTATCTCAACCCATCGGGTTTTGCATTTTTTGTCCCTATCCTCCTTCCCATTAAGGTGAGTGAGCAGCCACATGGTGTTCAGCTCCAGGCTGGGCCTAAACCATGACACATTTCCATTCCCATCTGAAGTGCTGGGACCTGAGCTGCGGGCCCCGAGCTGCAGCTGACCTGTGAATGAATCACAACCTAGCAGAATGTTTGTTTTTCCTACTGGCCTCATATTCCAGAGGCAGAGCCTGGCCTACCTATGTCTCTGGCTCTGCCCTCACCTAGGTGGTTGTGGTTGGGGTGGTGGGTGAAGCCAGGATTATATTAACCAGGAACTGATTAGTCAGAGGTGCTTCCTGTTGGGTATGACTTCTGTTGGGGCTGGTTGCATCTTGCTGAGCTCTCTTGGTGGTGGCCTTCCATGTGAAGGGCCACTGAGGGAGCCATCTCTGTCACTTGTGTCCAGCAAGCGATGTTAATATCACAGTGGGCAGCGAAGGAGCTGGGCCCACAGCAAACTATAGTAGAGTTGGTTGAAAGAAGACTTTTGAGGGGATGTTGCTGAATTCAGTGTTGGCCTGTCTGATCAGGGAACTGATGGCAGCATAAAATGATGATGGCTGAATTGGCACAACACCATCCCATGGCCACATGACTGGCCTTTCATGCTTGGAGCACCTAACTTGAGGTTTTGTCTGTTTTACTGAGGAGAATTGAGCCAGCTCTGATGCACAGAGAAAATGTAGTGCAGTATTTTCCTCTAAAGAGTTACTTACTGCTGTTCAAACAGCTCTGCTTTCTCCCTATCTTAACCGCTGCAATCCTTTCCGTTTAGCACATCCTTCCCTGTATACATGGCACTTATGAAATGATTCCTTTCTTCCTCAGCTATAAACTGTGCTGAGATTTCTTGAGGTTGTTGCCACATAAATGAGAACAACTTGTGTGTACGCCATAAAATAACAAATACCAATCTATTGTAACTTTTTATATGGCTGCTTTCATCTGAGGATATTAAATCACCTTAGAACTATCAGTTAGCTGAGAACAGGTTTTACTGCATCTCTGAAGTTAAAACACAGTGAAGTAAGAAATTTCAAATTTTCATTCATATTTTTGTTACATTTTTTTTTGCTCTACTTTTTTCCATCGGAATTGCAGAGCTCAGTGAACTCTCCCAGACTTTAAATTTTAGAGCTATATATAATCTAATTGTTATAGATGGAGAGGGGCAGTTCAAGCCAGGAATGTGTCCATCCTCCTATGCAACCAGTGGTCTGCAGCTTTGCAGACCACCAACCTGGAATCACCAACCTGGGCCACATTAGCATATGCCTTTCTACTTAAAATAAAAGCATTTTCCTGTGAGCAAGATGTTTGCATAAAACTACAGTATAATTCTCTTTCTGCATTCCAGAGAGCTCAAAAGTGTTTCATTTTTCTTAAACATGTATTCAACTCTTCACGCTTCCAGAAATGCAGGCTTTCTGAGGATTTGTGATGGGAGAGGGGGAGGAGATTAAGATCACTTATTTTAAATCCTGTTATTGCCATTTAGATAAACTAGAGCAAACCAATAGATTGAGCATGAATGAAAAGTTATTGGATATGACTCTGATACTTTGCATATGCTCTTACATATTCTAGGCACACTGCTGTTAGTTCAAAATGTTAGACAGAAATATATTTGAATTTCATCCTTAGTAGAATCTGCACATGCACAATTGTCCACTGTCTAGCAAATCAAACAGTACATTCTAGTCTTTAATGTGCTTCAAATCATTGTTCCATATATTTTCTGTGCTTTTTTGGATTAAGGCAAAGTACTGGCTGCTGCTAAGTGCTCAATGCTGCTCTAGGGAATTTCTTCATGAAGGATGTCAGATAGTTGTATGTCATGAACGCAAGTCATCATCAAGATGTTGTGGGTGCCTTCCTTATGGGTAGGTTTATCTCAATGAATGTCTCTGTACTGTCATTTTGATACCTTTCTCATTACTATCACTCACTTGTTCAATGCAAAAAAAAAAAGATTTTTTTTCTGCTGCCTGAGTGATACGGTTATCTAAATTGTTTCCCTCCTTGGTATAGCACTGCAATTCATAATGGTATGAGGAAAACAATTTGTTTCCGATTTCACCATAAATTAAGGCTCTGTATTTGTTTCTACTGGATTTATTTGAAACAATCAAAAACTTTTAATGGGAGTTGGGCAATTATTTGTCCTTCTGTGTCTTTGAAAATTGTTGCCTTATTACCTTTGTAATGCCCTCAGAAGAATATGGATACAATTTTCAGTAGCAGAGGGATGACTTTTAACTTCCGTCCATTTTTCTTTTTTCCTTCTTGAGTGCTTTCGTGCTTTAAAAGCCATAGCATATGTTCATGATTGTTTATAGAGCAGTATTGACCAACCACTCCAAAGTGTTAGGGGTTTTCCCACCTTCCCCAGCTTTCTTCTGCTGCAGCATTTTTTACCTTGAGGTAATTGAGCTCTTTGGAAATTTAATTTTCCAATGGAAATAATGGCATTCATTAAAATGAGTTTCATAACCAGCATAGTAAGACACAAATATTCAGCAATTACTCTTCTATTTTTAAAATGGCTCTTAATTTGTATTTGATTAGTTGTGAATTGTTAGCTATGTTAAATTTGTATCTTAAATTCTTATGATATTTTTGAGCAGTTGCAGAAAAGAAATCATGCATGCTGTCATAAACTTGCATTTAAATGTTTTGATTTAACAATAAATCATTCTGCATAGACAGCTTGTAGAAAGGTGAAAAAAAAATATTCTGGGGTCAAAGTCAGGATAATATTCACATCAGCATTAACCTATATTTGAGTGTGTTATTTGAAACTTGAACATTTTCAATTTTCAGTAATTCCATGCTAGAGTATAAGGGATGATTTATCAAAATATACTGCATCAACTTATAACAACAAAATAGATGACTTTATTTGCCTGGCTTCTGTGCTATTGAATTATCTATGTGAAACTGCTTCATAGCAGGCATCTTCTAAAAAAGATTAGTATTACTAACCATTCTTCCTAGTTTTACATAAAGGTGTCAGTTCAAGTAAGTACATAAATTTCAGTGGGAAATTATACATTATTTGGGGAGTAACTGAAGGCCCTGAGGTCACTGTAGTTTTATTCTTGAGATATTTTCAAAAATTCCGTCATAAGAGGTGAGATTTCCAAACATATTTATGTGAGAAAGGACAAAACTATATAAAGTGCTGATTCTTCAATTCACAGTCTGGAAGTCTGGAAATGTACAATGACCAGTTGCAGTAGGTAGAGGTGATGACCCAGAGAAAGGTTCCCTGCACTTCTGCTGAGTTTTGTGGTCTCTGAAGTGTGTCCCACTGGTTCCTGCCAGAGAGCTCGCTTTCTTCTGCTCTCTTATAAAAAGCTTTATATTCCTCTTAAAATGGAAATGTAGTAACATTATAAAATACATGCATAAATAAATGACAAAAAGAAATGATACAAAAATAGTTCATTCTTAAAAAATTATAATTTTTATTACAGGAAGTTAAAATAGCATATGAATGATACATTTTGACTTTATTGATCTGTTGTGACAGAAATTTACTCTTTCTGGCAGGGTAGAGGATACGGATTCAAAACTGCTCTGTCAAAACATTTACTATCGGATTGACTTAGGATCACATGCAATTGAACAAGATACACATTTGTAGGTAATGTACAGAGTTATCTGAGAAGGTAAATGAAGATCATGGAAGCTGGATGTCTAACAAGGGGCTGGGTTTGTAAATCCTAATAAATGTTTAGCTATATTTTTAGTACTTATATATCACAGGAGAAAAGATGCTCAAACAGACTTAGAATGAGCTCAGGATGAAACCAGAAATGATACTGACACCTTATGTGGGTTGCGAAGAAAACCAACTTCAAGTTCTGATTTGGCTCAAATTCAGGTATTCCCATGTCTCTGCTTGTCTGCGTGGTGCCCTATCATCTAGATGTCCCTAACTCTAGAGAAGTAATTCTGATAATACCAGTGATTTATTAGCTTTTTTTTTTTCCTGTTACCAAAATAAATGCTTAAAATTATCACTAGACTGACAGGAAAAGGAGAGGAGTATAAAATCAGAATCTGGGTATTTTTGCTGGCAATGTTTCTTGACTTTGGCTTGGAACTCTAGCACAGATAAGATCGCTGTTATTGATTAAAGTTCAGTTAAAAACTGAAGATAAAGGATAGAGAAGCATGCTCTCATGGGTCTGTATTCTGGGAATGGGTTTTACAACATATGCTTATGAAATTCTACCTACTCCCTGCCCCAAAAGTGGGAAGTAACAGTAATTCTTTGATTTACAGATCATGCAGGGAGTAATTAAGCATGTATATTTTATGATAGATGTAAATTACAAAGGAATGTCAAATACCCAGAAAGCATCCTCCAAGTGTTTTTGTAGATATGTGATTACCTTTTTTACCTGAAGAAAAGATGCAGATATCGAGGAAAAGCAGTGTTACATTTTGTGTCCTATACAAGACTTTCCAAACACTTGAAGACAGATAAATACTAATAAACAACACTAACAACATTGCTGTGAATCCCCTGCAATTCCTTGCATTCAACCCTTATGAAGTACCTTGCTTGCCAAGCATGAATGCTCACATGATGCATGTTTTTTGGAGAACATCTGAGTGCCGTATATCTGAATTTCAATTTGAACAAAGGCAGTAATGCCCTAACACTTTTATCTGTTATTCACTATTTGTTATTAACTGCTCTCTGTTTTCTTCCTTAGGATGTTTCAGGCATACGCTTGGGACAGCAGAGACATCAGTTGGTTTAGATCACAGATCACATGCAATGAATAACGGTTAGCAGCCAGTCAGAGAGAACAGTTTGGAATTCCGCAGGGGGCCTGAAGTATGTTCACCAAAACTTTACCTTTATCACTACATATAATAGAAATATCTGTTTGCCAGTGTTTCACAAATAAAGAGTTAGATTCCCTTATTGAGCCATTATCAACCTCTCCCCCCCTATCCCCCCTCCCCCCCCCGCCCCAGTACAATGATTTTATCAACTCCCTAGTACAATGGTTTGAGATGAATGTGAAGCAAGGCTACCAAACTTTTTGAAGCTGTATATATCTATATATTTTTAGGCAAATCTATAAACTGAAGTGATTTATCTCTCTTGTAGCAACAAATCAGAGACAAAACCAGACAGAGACTCTAAGACTTTTGATTCTGGCTCTCCAGATCTTAGTAGGTTTTTGTGCCTATTCTATAAACTATAAAAGAAAATTAAATTACATTAAAGGGAATATTAAACTCAAATTGTTGCAAGATTCTCATGATATTATAGTCTGTTTTAGTACAGAATTATCATTTTAACAATAAAGCTTTCAAAAAGCACTAGTAGGCAAGTGTTTTTCATATGTTGATTTACCATTTTCCTTTGTAGCCTTTTATACTTCTTGAAAGTATAATGCATTGTTTTAGTAAGAGATATCAGCCCCATACTGCCTGGAACATCTTTCACAATCTAATTTGACTGCATAGAAAATAGAGAACTTAGTAAACTGAACAGGCTTCCTTAGATGTTGAAAAAGCACAGAGTTTAGTCTTTACAGTTATGAATAGAGTACTAAGTACAACACGACATTTCCTGAGTATCTGGGTCTTGGTAGAGCTTAACACCTTCTCAGTTTTTAACTGTTTCCCAGGTAATAGAATTATAAATTCTCAGAGTTAAACATTCATGTCTGCTTCCACTGAAAAAAAACCACAATCAAAAAAAGATGTATAAATCGTCAGCTGCAAGGGCAAAGTGCCAAGCTATATTGGTAGTAAAAATGTCCCACCATACAGCTTTTCATGCAAAGCCTGGATCATTTTAAAAATAACCTAATCTAATTACAGCCTTCCTTTAGCTGTTACTTGTGTACAATGATATAAAAGGTTATCAAGTCTCCCCAAATTATTTTTGATGATTGGTTATCTCTTTCCCACCTTTCCCTTCCTCTGTTGTGAAATCAGATATCCTGATATCTTTTCCACCTACGAAAATCTCTTCTAGTCTTCTTGACCTATGAAATGTTTTGTTTCAACTACAAGGAATAGGTCAGAATAATTACTGAGGGAGAAAAAATCCAAATTACTTTCAATCATTGAATTGCCATGAATCCTTTTTAAAATAAGGCCTAATTGATTAAAGCATTATTTATTTTGAAGTCTTGTAATTGTTCCATTGTCATGGAAGCTTATCAGAAGTCCCAAAGCTGAGTATTGGTAAAAAATGAACCTGGCTTATGTTAAATACTCACTGAGTGAGTCTGTTTATGACAGATATCACTACCAGCTAAATGGCCATTCAAAAACCCTAAGTCTTGTAAAACAGAAACAAAACAACAGAAATGGCTTTTTTAGTTTTCAGTCAGAGACCTTGGTTTATATATGGGCAAGAGATTCTTCCTGTTTAAATGAAAAGTGATATGGGATTTTCCAGAACTGTTGTTGTAACTTAATTTCCTATCACCAAAGACTGACTGGAATAACAAGCTGAGTAAGGCTGAACCTCTTAGAAAAATCCATCTCATTCTCCAGGCTGAGGAAAAGACGTTGCTTTTTCTCTTACATCAGTTCTGTGGGACATGTGTCCAATGCAGAATCACATAATTTCTGCTTTCTTCAGGTAAAAATTTTCTAGATAATAAGAAATTTCTAGAATGGGTTCAGTGCCTTTGGATTTGTTTTTGGTATGCCTAGATGGATTTTTAAATGTACTTAGAAATCTAGTCCATAAAATATTCCTAGGAGGTGTGCAAGTAATGAACTAAACTAAGGAGGCTTGAAAAACATTAGAAAAGTAGAATTAGGCCAAAAATGTTAAATGAAAAGTGAAAACACTTGTTTCATAGTTAACTTTGAATACATTTTGGCTAAAGTTTCGGAGAGACTACAGATAAGGCTGAGACATATTGGCTGTACAGCTGTTGTTTTTCAAACAGCCCACCCCCTGTACTTCCCCTGCCATCCCTTTTCATAGAAGATTTTGTTCTTGGACGTTTTTAATGCCACTATAATGTAATGCTTTGTCCTCTTTTTTTAGCTACAGTTGCCAATTGCAGCAAGCTGTTTGATGCTTTCAACATGTGAAATAAACAGGCCTTAGAGATAAGGCTGACAGTATCAAATTCTTTAAACCATAACTTGTGCCAAATTTGAACCACAGTCTTCAAAGCTGAAATGCTATATGAGAACTATGCAATTGTAGCAGTATATAAATGCTCGGTTGCTTTTCTTTAGATGGGAGATTATTTTTATTGCTGTTCATAAATTTGGTGGTGAGAACAAAAGTTGTCTAATGCAAATATATTGTAATACTAGTGTCTTGCTCCCCATGTTTTTTTCTTCTCTTGATCCTAAAAAAGCAGCTCTGCAGGAAGGAACACAGCTGTTTCTCTGCCTTTTGATCTCTGCACAGATAGCTGTGTTCACCTCTTTTGCTCCATGGGAGACATTTGGACAAGATGGAAATTTGAGATTTGAAAAGGGGGAGACATTCTGATTTCTCATGATGTACATACAAAATGAAATTACAGATGAGACAGTGACACAGTATAACAGGTAGCCTGGAGATGGTGACAGTCCATGAAAATTTCCTTAATCACCATATTCTGTAATTATGAGGGGTGGTGGTGTATTAGCAAATTTTACCAGAAACTGCTCTGAGTCTTTCTATCTTTAGTTTCATCTTACCATCCATTTTAGGATTAACCTAATCATGTTTCAGGTCAAGTACTTGTCTGTTTCCACAAAGAAAACATGGCAAACCATGTCTAAACACCCATGTGTATAAAACTGACCTAGCTGCGCTCAGCCATGAGAACAGGGAAGTGCATGTACTCAGTAGCGCAGAAGCTGGAGAGAGACATGCTGACATGTTTGCTCAGATAGGTAGGAATCAGGCACAACCTCAATAGTCCATTCCTCTAGACACTGCTTGAGGAATCCCAGAAGTTACAAAACCACCTGGGTTTAGCCCTGCTGCAAAATCTGATTATTGCTCTGCCTGGGTCATCTCATTCTCACTGAGAGTTGCAGAAGTGCAGCCATCTCAGAGATGTGCAGAAGAGCACCAAGGCCCTTCACAAGAAAATCTTTCTTACCAGCAGCTTTACTGAAAGCCAAGATTTGTTAACTGTCCTTCTGGAGGAGCTTCCAAGCATGACCATTGTCATACTTGTTGCTGGAGGCCAGTTGATTATGGAAGGTGTGACCATTTCTGCTCTGCTCAGTGTAGCTGTTCGGCAGCTTTCCTTTCTAGCCAGACCTGTTCTCCTTCTTTTCCTCTAAAATTCAACATGAAACTGTATAAACTCACTCATGAAAGTTGCTGGGATTTGTTGTTATTTAAAACAGGAGTGTTTTGTAGTGACAGGCAATTAAATAGATGGCACTTTCTGAACATGACATATCGCCAAGTAATGTCATTGCACATAATGGAGGCACAGCTCTGTGAGACGTGATGGCTTGTGATATGTCATGAGGCAATGTAGTTAGAAATTAACTTGTGTCTAATAAGATCAGTAGGCTGTTTCAGGTGATTCAGTCAAGTGCAGATGGAGGGATGCCTTTTTGCAGGCAGGTGAGGGAAGGTGACTAATTTGCTTTTTTAAAGTTAGAGATAGCAAATTTGCTGTCTTTCTCATTAAATTGCATTCAAGGAAGACTTCTAGTTGTTGCACTTTTCCTTGAAAAGATGAAAAATAGAACAGAAATAAATACATGAACAGTTGCATACATTCGATTATCAAAAAGGGGACATTAAGGTCATACCTTGAATAACATAAATCAGCACCGTTGCACTATTTTTAGTGCAGCTTCATATTTTCATTTCTCTGAGTCTTTAAATTCCAGGTTCTTAGATATATATTTCATAATTACTTTGAACGATTATAATGTTTCCGTTTCAAAATTTATTCACTAGACAGTTTTGATCAGGTGAAACATGGGTAAATACAGCCAAGGATTTAATGTCTACATTTGGGAAATGTATGTATGATCTATCGATGGAGGTGTTTCTGTAGAGTCATTCTGGCCTTGTCACAGGCTGCATCACATATTTCAGTCTTACAGGCGTTTTTTTTTAAATCGAATACCCTTTCAAAATTTTATATCAGATCTGCTCAAATGGACCTATAAATGTTTTCCAATTTAAAAGGTGGAAATACTAATTTTGTTTTAGTCTGTAGATACAGATTTTGTAAAAATAATGTTTTCATGAGCCATAAAATTAATTCATCTGTTTTTGTGGACTTTTACAATTCTAAAGAAAGGAGTTGATGCTGTGGCTTTTAATACCATTCTTTGTAACCTGGACATTGCAACATTTTATGGTGGCTGATACCCAGCGATCCAAATACATAGACAGATACATGTATGTTTAAAGCAACTGAGTTATTTTCCCATTGCCAAAAGAGAAGTAAAGAGAAAAACAGCCTAAATGAGGAAACAGCTAGAAAACAGAAAGTAGAATATAATTAGATTTTTAAAATGCAACAACTTCAAGTTTTAATATATAAAATAACCATGCATAAAAGAATTTGCTTTTTAAGTGTGTATCAGTTTTAATTTGGCAGTTTTTCTGCCATTCACTTGACAGCATTTAACGGAAAAGCATGATGCTTCAGATCAAGTCCATGTTCTGTAGGACTGCTGATGAAATAATTTGTTAGTGTCTAAGACCCTAAACTAATATTGGTATTGAATATTATCTTGCTCCACAAGTGGCTTTGTATAATTCAATGGGACCTTTACTGGAGCAAGATGTTCCCACAGCTGAAGGGTAATCACATGATTATCAGTTCTTTCCTCTAAAATTAAGATCTAATTATGTGTTTCCTTTACTTGAACAGTCTTGTTTACAGAGTTCAGTTCATCTTTAACATATGAAAGGGAAAGGAGCTGGAATTTAATTTTGGACTCAAGACATTTCTTTTAGTAACAAAGTCGTATTTTTCTGAGCCTAGATATTAACGTACACTGAGAAACTTCCCTGCTTTTGCACCTGTAAATTATCAGTGAGTATCAGAACAGTAGTGTCCACAACTGTTAATTTCTGCAGTCAAAAATTTACAATTTTCCTTGTTATGCCAAGGAAAAGAGAGAGACCAACCTGCTTCTGTTTAACACTAAAGGTTATTAGTGACTGATGGCTTTCAATACCCACTGTGGTTGTTAACTGTGTCAAGTAACTGTCAGCTGCAGGAGACAAAGAAGCTGAAAAAAAAGAAAAAAAAAAATCTGTTTTGGAGAAATTAATGCAGAGGGTCGGATGAGTCTCAGAACCACTGAGGTTTTGCTGAGATCTCAAACCATACAGAGTTTGCAAACCTTGCTGCTTCTTTTTGACACCTGATATTTTCTCATTGTGCACTCCTGAAAGAAATGTTCCCTCCATTCATAGCAGTCAACACTAAATCTAAACAGATATTCATACATAGAGAAGATTTGGACTTTTCTCCATACTTTCTTGTTTTCAGGACTCCTGTAAGATTCTGAATTTTAGACGCAGATATGTCTATTTCATGCAAGTGGCCAGTTAAGATTTTCTACTCCTAAAGGAAGCATCACGGACAGTACTTGTTGATGTATCTGTAGAGTGCCATGAACTTTATAGAACTACAAAAACATATTTTTTTAAAATATATTAATTCTCTTTGGCAAAGAGACAAAAACGCTAGATATAAAGAGAGGGGGAAGTGAAAGAGATGAGTTTCTGAATTAAATAACTATTTCATTGAGTTCACATAAATAAAAGTCTTCCAGTCTTTTCAAGAGCTCCTTCACACAATTATATATTTCATCAAATGATTCCTAGTTGAGATTTTTCTTTTGTTCCCTGCCAGTGCTTTACATCTGGCTTATGCAGAGGCCGTGTCATGGTCCTTGTTCATTTGATTCAGCACAAGCCTGATTTCTGAAGCAAGATCCTAGGCTGTATGCATGAGATTAACAACTACCTTGTTAAAAGATCAACAAACCATTCTTTTTATCCCACTTAAGCACACCTTACAGCAGATAATAAACTCCTATCCTATGCTACTGTGCCTCTGTAACAATCAGTGAAAGAAAAATACTTTAGCTCCTCCTCAAGTACATTTGTCTCTGTCTTCTACCCAAATCTGCTCACAAAGGTTTTCACTTCTTCCCTTTCCTCTCTATTCGTTCATAATTCCATCAATTTGCATTAATTTGTCATTAGAAGTTTTGTTTCTATCCCAATCAATTATTTTTCCCACTTCTCCAAGTAGAATGCAAACCCCAAAATCCTTTTAGTTAGGACATGAGTAGACTTAGCAAACAGTTTGTGTCTACAGATTTGTTTCTGAGCATCTTTATAGGATTATTGAACACCTTTCAAAATGTACGATCTGGCACTACTGAAACAGTTTAAAGATATGAAGTCCTATATACATGCAGTGCCTAAAATAATGTTAAAAATCTCTGTGCTGGTTTGGTTTTAACAATGTAGTGCAGTTTCACCAGCCTTTTGCAGGCACCTCTGAGATGCTGTGTGACCTCTGAACCAACTAGAAGCCATATTGTCAAGGTTAATGAGGCACTAAGCTCAAGCTAGTAAGCTCAGTTGGGAAGCAGGAGACATTAACTGAGGTTCAGAGTATATGCTACAAGCTTATAGCTTCTGGTCAGATGAAAGGAGAGGCAGAGAGCATCTGCTTAGTGTATGTAGAGAATATGTTCAGGGATATGTGAAAAGATCTTTTGGGGGATACTTGTAGACCTGGTAGCAACGACTCAAATTCTTGGTTTTCTAGATGGTTTGAAATATGGAAAACATGTTCAACGTGGCAGTGAAGTCTGTAACTCTTTTCATGGAGGAAGAACTACTTATTATGTCAGTATTCTCATTCTGCAAAGGATTTTGGTTGCATGCCAGTCCAAAGCCATGTGTTGTAATCCTTAGGCGTGACATCTCCCCATCAGTCATAGATGTTGAGTGAGTGGTGAACCATGTTCTATTTGGTTTCTCCACCCTAAAGGCAGAGTAACTCTATCAGTGTTAATCAAGTTACTTTGGATGCACATGTGGGCAAAGCTGAGGATAATCAAGTTGTTCCATTTAAATGAATTCCCAAATCACATCTCTACTGTCAAAACTTCTTTCTGCTTTTTTGTATCCATACATTTTGAAAAAACCCACAGAAACTACCACAATGGCACTAGAACTAAATCTGTAAGCTTAACTATTCTGTTTCTTGCAGCACTGTAAAAGTAGTAATTATAATCTTTACTGTGAATAACAACTGTAATAATCTCTCTGATCAGTAGGTGCAAGTGCTACATTATGTAAATTGCTTTGAGAACAAAAAGTGAGGACAACACTATTAAAAATTGATTGAAAAGCCACAGTTCTTTTTCAGCCATCTACTCAGTCCACAGAATGTGGAAGTGAAAACCCCTCTGGAGCATGTAACTGTGAAGAAGAAGCTGTCTAATAAGAAGTAATAGTTAAAAAAAAAACCAAACCAGAATTTAAATAGTCATCAATGATTATTCTTTTAGATGACTTCTAGCTAAAAGGAAAGCCCCTAAAAGATCCTTCTGTTGTGGACATCTCAGATTAAAATCATAGAATCATTTAGGCTGAAAAGACCAACCGTAAACTCAGCACTGCCAAGTCCACCACTAAATCACGTCCATAAGTGCCACATCTACACATCCTTTAACTACCTCCAGGGATGGTAACTCAACCAATTCCCTGGGCAGCCTGTTCCAGTGCTTGATAACTCTTTCAGTGAAGAATTTTTTCTAATATCCAAACTAAACCTCCCCTGGCACAACCTGAGGCCATTTCGTCTCATCTTATCACTCATTACTTGTGAGAAGAGACGCCCACCTCTCTATAACCTCCTTTAAGGTGGTTGTAGAGAGTGATAAGGTCTCCCCTCAGCCTCCTTTTCTCCAGGCTAAACAAAAGTTGAGGGAATCCCAGTTCCCTCAACTGTTTCTCATAAGTCTTGTTCTCTAGACCCTTCACCAGCTTTGTTGCTCTTCTTTGTATACACTCCAGCTCCTCAATGTCCTCCTTGTATTGAGAGGTCCATAACTGCACCCAGTATTTGAGGTGCAGCTAACCAGTATTTTGTCTCTCCCAGGGGCAACTCATATGGTGCTGATTGGTCTTCATGTCTAGTTTGTTTCTATCCACTTTGTTTACACAATGATAGTAGTCTAGGGATTTTTTTCTCCCCTGTTGTTTTTTCAGTTCATTCCCCAGATGAATTTCACTTAAATTTTACATCTGTTTTGGTTTCTTGCTCTGTTGTAACATAAAGCTTTAAATTCTGTAGCAATAGATCTGCTGAGTTCCATTTAATTGGTGAGGCAAAATAATTCACACATCTGCATTTCTTAAAAATTCCTTGTGCTAGTTTCAAACCAGTATGAACTCATACTTGGTTGTCATATGAGCCAAGAATCTGGCCAATAGAGTTGTATTCTGTTTTGCAAATCACTAAATTCCTGTTCCTTAAAATGTATTTTGGCTTGCAAATCTACCTACATTTTATCATTTGATTATATCTAGTCTAAGTAGATATTTCCTGCTGCTGCTTGTCAAGGTGCATATATTCCAGGTTGTATTTAATAATGCAGCTTCCTAAGGTGACCTCTTTTCTGCATGAATGTTGGTTCTGACCTTCATTTTGTTGAGCTCAGCTCATTACAAATTCTCTCTTGCTTGCTTCTGCGCTCTCTCCAGGGAATACTCTTATTTCAGCGCACAAGGGGTTTCACTGCTAATGAAAATCCCTAAGCATCACAATTAAAATTTACTCTGCTATGCTCAGTCTACAAAAAAGAATAATGTATATTGTAGTTAATAATCTAGATCTCATTAAAACTAACTTGAGTTATTTATTTCCACGTCAAGTCAAAGTAATTTACATATAATAAAAAGTAATTTGCCTATAATAATCTTATATCTAAAGGGTTAAACAAAATGAGCCAGATTCTGCCATTAATCTGACTGGAACTATGGACATCTCTTCCAAATTAACTTAGTAAAGAACATAGAATCATAGAATCATTATGGTTGGAAAGGACCTCCAGGATCATCAAGTCCAACCTTCAATTATTATTTTTTTCTTTTTCTCAAACCAGGACACTAGATTTGGTAGGATGTATGACAGGTGTAACATATATTCTGCATCTGAGCCTGTTTGCCAATAATTAAAATAGAGTCTGCTAGACTGATAGATACTGCTCCAAAATAAGTGACTCCAGTGTTTCTTTCTTCAGGTAGTTTGAGCAAGTTAATGTCAACATTTCAGAATAGGAAGACTTACTCCATTATTGCATATCTCAAATTCCTTATGCTATTTCACCACTTCCCATGCTAGGAATACTGTCTAACATGAGCAGTCTATGTCCTGGCATAGACAGGAGGACTCTTTGCTGGGTTAGAACCTGGCTGGATGGCCAAGCCCAGAGGGTGATAGTGAACGGAGTAAAATCCAGTTGGTGACTGGTCACAAGCGGTGTCCCTCAGGGCTCAGTTTTGGGACCTGTCTTGTTTAATATCTTCATCAATGACCTGGATGAGGGAATTGAATGCACCCTCAGTAAATTTGCAGATGGCACAAAATTAAGCACAAGTGTCGATCTGCTTGAGGGTAGGAAGGCTCTGCAGAGGGATCTGGACAGGCTGGAGCGATGGGCTGAGGTTAATTGTACGAGCCAAGTGCCGGGTCATGCACTTTGGTCACAACAACCCCCAGCAACGCCCAGGATCTGGGGGTGCTGGTGGACAGCCGGCTGAACATGAGCCAGCAGTGTGCCCAGGTGGCCAAGAAGGCCAACGGCATCCTGGCCTGTATCAGAAACGCTGTGACCAGCAGGAGTAGGGAGGTGATTATGCCCCTGTACTCGGCACTCATGAGACCGCACCTTGAGTACTGTGTCCAGTTTTGGTCACCACAGTACAAGAAGGACATTGAGGTGCTGGAGCGGGTACAGAGAAGGGCAACAAAGCTGGTGAAAGGGCTGGAGAGCATGCCCTATGAAAAGCGGCTGAGGGAACTCGGTTTGTTTAGTCTGGAGAAGAAGAGACTGAGAGGAGACTTCATTGCCCTCTACAGCTACCTAAAAGGAGGTTGTAGCGAGGCTGGTGTTGGTCTCTTCTCTCAAATTAGTAATGATAGGACGAGGGGAAATGGCCTCAAGTTGCGTCAGGGGAGGTTTAGATTAGATATTAGGAAGAAATTCTTCACTGAGAGGGTAGTTAGGCACTGGAATAGACTGCCCAGGGAGGTGGTGGAGTCACCATCCCTGGAGGTGTTTAAAGAACGAATAGATGCAGTGCTTGAGGATATGGTGTAGTGGTTAGAGAGGATATGGTGTAGTGGTGTAGTGGTTAGAGAGATGCTAGGAGAAGGTTGGACTTGATGACCCTGGAGGTCCTTTCCAACCATAACGATTCTGTGATTCTGTGATTCTGTAAAAGTCTTTCCTCAGAAATTCTGTTATGGATATTTCTTGCACTGCTCTGACTAGGATTGAATGAGTTGCTAAAATTAGTTTAATTAGAAAGAGTAAATAAATGCTCTGCATATGAGGGACAGTAGTGGTGCAGAAGGATTATCTGTGTCCATTTTGGTAAATAAGAATAATCCTTTGTAATATAGTTGTCTCTGATGCAAATACTTCTGTATTTCATATCTCTGTGGATATCTCTCTGTCTTTTTCATTCTTCCTCTCTGTTGAAAACAGTTCTCTGAATTAATGACTGTTTAGTAGTGATAGAGGTCCAACTCATCACACTTTATATCTTATCAACCTGACATACAGTCCATAAAAGCTGTAGAGAAAGTAACTGTCCCTACCTTCTGATTCACTTACATGGAGCACCTATACAAGGCCTCTCTGATGCTGGAAGGGAAGTCAAAACATGCCTTTAAGCCAATACTCCCCCGTTTCTTTCTTGTCTCTAGAAAGAAGCCTGAGCTTCTTCCTACTCACAGAACCTCAGGCGAGGATCTATGCCACTGACATTTCCTGAGGGAACCTACCAGGCGTTGCTACGGCAGCAATGCCTGTGACGTTCAATTTAGTATTTATTCTTCCCTTAAGAATGTATCCATGAGTCAAATCTCCATCTCTGCCAAACACTAATTTTTGGCATCAGTGCTGATGCTTTGTCCATTTGGCTTCACCCCTCTTCAAGCAGCAGTCACAATAACCGTAGCATTTATCAGCTGTTTTTCACCATCATGTCTGTTATAACTACACTGCAATTTTAAACGACTGGAAAATTAACCTAATTCCATATATTCATAGGGAAGATCCTTTCCTGATGACAATGCATGAGGGTATTCCTCATATTTTTTGTTTCACATAAGTAAAAAATGAAACTGTTAGAAATAGAATGGGAATTGAGTTAATCAAGTTGAGTCTTAAATAAAATTAATAGTAGTAGTAAACTATAATGAAAGTAATGTCTCATGAGTCTTTATTCAGCACAGCATTAACTCATTTTAATTTTTCATTTTATCTTTATTTCTTTATTATAACTGTACTTTTAAATGGTATTTTCTCTTGCAAACATCCTCCCAAAATGTCACATTATGTTGTGAGATGTACACAAAAATTATGCTTAATTTGTTAACTTTTTATAACCTTTGACTGAATAAATACCCTTCCCTTAGGAAGACTTTCAGAAGTCTTCAAGACAGGCTTTGAGCCAGGACTCTGAACCTCTCAGAATATACGAAGTTAGTGAGGCTCTACGTTGGTAGAAGTACCGGGAAGAACAACATTGGACTTGCCAAATTCCAGTTAGAGTTTCCTTCAGGAACAATGAAAGTACTAGAAGTCTTCAAGGTAAATATATATGTTCAGTGAAGAACTTTCAATTTGACTTTGAGAAGAAAACACTTTTAGAAATCTTAACAAAACAGTATGAAATCTGAAAATCAAATCTCTATGTTCTTAAACTTACATGAGAATTACACTGGGGGTTGTCACTGGAATATTTCATATGCAGACAATGTATTGCTAATTTCTTAATAGAATTTGATGTTAAAAATGTTTTCATTAAGATTAATTATCAACAACTCATATTTTTTTGATCTGAGAGCTTTTCCTCTGATGTAAAAAATATTCTAGGATGTAAATCATAGTGTTGTAAGTTTTTAAATTTACAGGAAGACCAATGCTTGAGATTTTAAGAGACAGAATTTATTACTGTTATCATATTAAGGAATTTTGTATAACTGTGGAAGTTTTCCTATTTCTAGGTTCCAACTAGGAAAATCTGTAATGGTGAGTAGCACTTTGTTATCTCCAGTGGTTTTCTGCAAAATAACCATTGTGTGATTAAAAGAAGACATTTTTGGCATATGATGCATATGTGTGGCAGTATCTCACAAAGCAAAGTAGTTCTGCCAGTATAGGAGCACAAGATGAGATCTCATTTGTGAAATAAGTGGTAAGTTAGCTGCAGTCTACTCATATGTGAAGAAACCAGGCAACTAAATGGAGATTAAATAGGGCATTTTGCATACATTTAGGAAGGAAAAGTATTCTGCATGTACAAGACAAAACAAGTAATTTGTTGGTTAAATAATGACCAGAGACATGAGTGTGTGAATGAACAGAATGCAGCATTCATATCTGAATTAACAAAAGAATTCTTTGAAAGAATTGCTTTGGTTTTATGCACACGTTTTTAGGCCCACTGCTGAAAATGTGCATCTGCATTTAAAAATTGATTAACATTTTATCATCAAATGTAAAATGATGGCCTCAAAGACATCAACATCATGGTGCATGTTTGAAGTCTATGTGGTAGCTCTGTCACATAAAGCAGCAAACAATTCAGATTTAAATTTAAAAGTAGGATGTTTATAGTAATCTTTTCAGAAATAAGGGAGAAAGGAATTTTTTACACTTATATGCAAAAAGCAGACAAATTCACAACAGCATCTATTCTGGTCAGCTTTTCTTACTGTGCTTTCCAGTGAAAAGGATCCAAGGTGTGCTGAGTTCAGGCAGAATCTTCTATATGTGCATTTATGATTTATAATAAACTTAGGCCTCTGGGGAGGTGTTAGAGCAAAAGAAAACAAAACGTAAAAGCTTTTAAAGTAATTTTATTTCTCAAATCTCACTGTGAGGATAAGTGACTAAAAGTACCATGATGTTCAATTACCAATTTCCTATTCCTGTGCAGTGTAAGATCTAGATAAAATGCATCACATCAGTGATAAAAACAAACACCTATTTCATTAAAAGATAATGCACCATGAAAGGCAGGAAACAGCCTCCTGAAAGTGCTCTGCAATGCACACAAAGCACTTTTACTTATTTGAATTCAATTTGAAACTCAAGTATTGTAAAATCACCAAGCTACACTTTCCTTATCAGCATAATTTATGAAGTAGAATTTCTGGAACTACAGTTGTTTGCTTAGTTTCCATTTTCTCCCCTATTTTCAGTAAAATAATCATGTTCATCACTCATTAGCAGCAGGAAAAAAAAAAGAACTCTTCTTCCACAGCAACTTACGAAGTATATTCAACTCAGATTTCCTACACATGAATGCCCCTTAGTTATTCCAAACACTTTCTGTTTGTGTATAAAAGTGTTCATACTGAAATTTTCTCACTTTTGAGTAATTAAATGCAATATCTTCTAATGCTATTAGAACCACTATGCAATAAAATATAAAAAGATGCTGTCACTAGCTGATTCAGTTACATTTGCCATATCAAGTTTTAACCCCAGAGACTGTGAATGTGTAATACAATGGTCTCCAATTCTTATAAATTGGTCAGCATGATTCAGACCTAGCAGGAGCCTCATAGCCATCTGGCTGTAGCTTGAGATCTTTCTCCAGAGAGCAAATCAATTGTCAGAGTGCATCTTTATGTTAGAGTGAAGCAGCTGTAACTTACTATTTCAAAATGTGTAGTTTTGAGATAACCATAGTAAATCTGCAGATAATTACATTATTTGAAACTCAGAATTACACTCCCTATAACCACACTGACATTGATGGGTTCCATGGGCAGAACTAAGTCCATGTGTACCTACCACCAGCTGCATTTTTGCAGAGCATCATTTGAGAGTGTTACGAAGATCCACGGAGTGGTAAGGACTGAAGAATCACTGTGACAGTCAGTAGCAACAACTTAAAGTTTGTGGTAACCTTCCCTAATGGAAAGCCTTTTTGCAATGACTGGAAGATCTTTTGTCAGTGGGAAGCTGGGTAGCAAGTACTGAACCTTTCTCAGTTTCAGAGAAAGTGAAATACCTTTGAGAGCTGCAGAAAAGCATAATTATTAGAGCAGATTTCTTTCTTTGTAGCACAAAGATTGACAAGTTAGAAGAGGATATTACAGACCTTGCTTGCTCTGCTATTCCCGAAATAGCCTGAGGTCGTATGGTAAAATTCCTACTGTAGATAAAGCAACATGAACTTATATTTGTGCTTTACTATTTCTATGAAAGTGCAATATCTATCCACTAAGGCAACAGCCAGACTAGAATGACATGGAAGAATGTCACTGATGTATAAAAGCAGAGAATTGGTATAGAAGTCCTATATAATCTCCACAGTCCAGTTCTCAGTCTAAGAAATTAATAATAACAATAGTTAATTGTCATGGTTTAGACCCAGCTGGAAGCTAAGCATGACACGGCTGCTCACTCCCACTCCACCCCATTTCCCCCAGTGGGATGGGAAGAAGAATAGGTAGAAAAAGGCAAAGCCCCATGGGCTGGGATATGGAAAATTTAATAGAACAACACAAGAGGGGAAGAATCAATGGTATCAACAATAACAGTAATGAAAGTGATACAGAACACATGGACTAGAGCCACACCAATGGCTCCTCGCCAGAGACTGAGCACCCTGTCCAGTTTGCCCCTTGCCCTTACATAGCAGGCATGACATCAATATGGTATTGAATACTCCACTGGCTGGTTCCATTGTCTATCCTGGCTGTGGCCCCCTCCCAGCTTCTGGTGAAAATTAACCATATCCTAGCCAAACCCAGGGCATGAATAAAGAGATAGGAGCACCTCTTTAAAAAGGAGGTTATTGAAGCCTTTTGCAGCTAAACAGTGGTGGTGTTTCTAAGGCAGATATGTTGGCCAGAGTCTAGCAGAAGGGTCTTTCCTCACTGTGTTGGCCTTGGGGTGGTGTTCAGGCTGGCACAGACTTTTATACAAGTTTTAGAAATGTTAGCAACATAATTAAGTGTGAATGATTGTGTTTGTCTCGCCATTATTACCAACTATAGTTTTCTAAAAGGGTGTCACAGAGGACTCCCAATTAACCATGGTAAGAATTCCTTCCCACTATCATGTACAGCCCAGTGCTGCATTTCTATGCCACTGAATAATGTTTCTGTGAAGAATGAGTGAAATACTGAGCACACAGGTTGCACAAGAGAGGTGAATTCTTCTGTCATTTCTTTTAGCCTTCAAAGTAAATTAAAACCTACAAACAGTTGCTGCACACCTGCAGCAGACCTGGTCTTGGTCCTACTTGCCTCATATGTACAGCTCAGGAGACTTTCACTTTTCTGTATTTGTTAGATGTTACTCTTCAGTATTTTTCTACAACAATTTTGGCTTCATGCTTTTGATCTTATACTTGAGATACATAAGATCTTTAAAACTGTTTGTTTACCAGCAAAAAACAAGAGGCTAAAGAGAAAAAAAATAAGAAAATTCAAATATTCTGTGTGCCTTATTTATATAAATTGGAAGTGTATGAATATTAGATGTATGAAATCTAGAGCTGCTGAGAAATTGAAATTTCTCTCCCAGGAGGAATTCCAATATTTTGATGTTGGTTTTATCTTTGAGTAAAAGGATAATCAAAACATTGTTATGGATTTCAGAGCAAAATCTTTAAAAAACCCCCTTCATTATGAAACATTTATATGAAAATATTTGATAAAAATTATATGGATGATCAGCATGCTGTTTTTACACAAAATATTTTAAGATTGCACATGAGAAATTAACTGGAGTAGTTATCACTTTGAGATTCTTTTTATTACTACCTTTTAGATCAAACTTTGTATTTCATTATTATTCTTTAAATAAAACAAATTCTATACATCTGGGGGTTTTGTGCTCTTCCGGAAGAAATCTGAGATTTAATATATAAAATAATCTACTGTATAAGTTGTGGGGGATTCCTCGTATAGTTTGTATAAGATGACTTAATGACCTGAAATAGCATAAAACCTTCCAATCTCTAAATACAAGCTCCCCTAGCAAAAAACATAAAGTATTATGCTCACAATCCAGCTTTGACTGCAATCACATTGCACATAACCTTATTGCAATAAACTAATTAAAAATGCATGCTTTCATTTGCTCAATAAGTTCTGAGCAGCAAGTTGGACATTTCTTTAGCTTGAAATTTAGCATTCAGTAATTTCAAATGAACTCTATTGTTGTGAGAATATTGTTAAATGACTGATAAGATGGTTATTCTGTGACACATGGACCATAAAAATGGTTCATACATTATTTGTTATTTACAGTAAAATATAAGTGAACAACCTAAAAGGGGAAGGCATAGGAAGAAAGTCTTCTAAGTGTATATGATGAGATCAGATAAAAGTAATACATTGCACAAGGTCTTCATTAAATTCCAAATCTGAAAAAAATGATCAGTGGCTAGCTGAAAAATTAAATGTTGGCATTTAGTACCACAGCCAGTATGTATGTTCCAAGTAACAAGTAATTAGTTCTAAAATATCCTTGTGAACAGGTTTTCTTTTTAGATTTAAGAAATGAGACATACAGCTCAATAAACCCAAGGTATTGCTATAGGCATATTTAACTTGTTTGCACATTATGAGCTCGTAATACAAATAAATAAAATAATAGATAATATTTAAAACAGAAGTTGAAGCAAAAATGCCAAAATTTGTGTACTTGTCGGTTCAGACTGAGACTCATTCATCTACAGTCTGGCATACTCCATGACTGATTTTCAGAGGTTATGAGCTGTCATTCTCCTTGAGTAGAGGCAAAGATCCATACTCTTCTTCTGCAGATCGAGTTAGATACTCAGACCTGAAAACTATTAAAGACCACACTTTAAATTATATCTGTACAATAGCATATATAAACATATACTTAATATTGACTGATTAAAATATTTACCAATATCCTGAGACATTCTTGCTTAGATGTAGTCTTTGTGTTTTTATTTCAGACATTAACTTTATTCTTAATTAACTGAATTAAGTTGTCTTAAACAAATTGAACATAAACCAGTGGATTTAGCTATTATGTATGAAGACAGCAAAATGATGAAAAAAAGCCCAGAATATCATAAACTAGGAGTACACATTTGCCTTTCACATCAGTATGAAACTTTTTACTGTTTTTTTATTTTTCTCTGTGTTGTCTCCAGCTGCACCATTTGTTCCATGCTGGTTTTATTCCAAAGAACTACCACAAATTATTACCAGGCACCTGAGAATTCATGGCGAGGTGTGTTTACAAGATGTCTTTTTATTTTTGTATAAAACCTCAACATTCATTGATAAGTTTGGGTCACTTTGGGTTTATCAGCTTTTCTGAATTAGAATTAGGATCTTATTTCCTGTCTGCAAAACTAACAATAAAACTAAATACTATTAGTGCAGGTGTCAAGAGGCATTTTCAATCTTTTTTGGAGCTGTGTTTGCCTTGGATGTTCTATGACTGAGTTCAGAATCTCTGTATATGTGTAAATTTAGTAAGTAACACTTAAGAGTTTAGTCAGCTTTTATGTCATTGCTTTCTCCCTCACTGGGAAGCCAACCTCTAAGGCTCAGAACATCTGCTGCCATGTAGCAGAATGGCAATGCTGGTGTCAGAGTGTAACACTCATGCTGGAATTAGGGACAACTATATTCTCGTTTAGCATATGGCAGCATGTGTTCTCATCAGTCATTTAACTGCTGATATGTGCCTACATCTGAATCTTAATGAGGGGGAGAGAGTGATGAGTGAAAGCCCGCCCTTGGATACATACAGTTCTCCAGAATCATCACATACAAGGTTAAACAAAGATCAGTTGAAATGAGTTGCTCCCAAAAGTCCACACTGCATACTTAGTACCAATTTTACAACTGGAAATCTTCTAACATTTCTAACTGCCAGTTTCTATGGATAATTCCTATAGGTTCTGTGAACATAAGGGACATATTTAAGTTACTGGTACCAATCGGGACTTTGCCCATAAAACATTGACTAGAAGCTGTCCCATTTGAATGAACTGGAAAATACACTAGATTTTACTTTAATAATGGAATAATGGAAACGGAATAGTGTTCTTTCTCTGTTCTTAAATCTGTATAGAAACTGATAAAAGTATTCACTTCACTGATAACTGTTCCAAATTTATGAGAAATAAGATGATGGAAAAATACAAAACATCAGCTTCAAATAGTTTGGCTGAGATGTTACGAGTGAAGATTAAATATGAGATAGTAATAAATTCAAATTGATTGAAGGTTATATGGCAACATCACCAAGCTCCTTACATTGCTTTTTTTTTAACTTTCAAGACTGAACAGCATGCACAGTTTTGTGTACTTCTATAAATCTATGTGGTTGAAGTTGTTATGTAAAGATTGGCCATAATTTAATTCACTGCATCACAGTGGAGCTCATCTCTGTGCACTCTGCATGCTAGGTGTTAAATTGCAAGAAATGTGGAACTTACACAAAACTGCAAAAGAGCTGTAATCTCTACGTGACTACAATGATTTTTATATAATCAGGATACAAGGTTGAACAGATCTGATACAAGATCTACCACAGGTGTGGCAAGCTCTAGCCCTAAGAGAACAACCAGACTCCTGTTAAGATGGATAGCAAGCTTTCCATCATCATTAGTTATTTCTGGATTTAATACTAAACTGTCTCCAACTGTGTATCTGTTAAGGTCTATAGGAAACCTTTTTCTTAGAAAAAGCCATACTTGCACAGGTGATGTCTGGCAGTTTGGAAAATACAGTTCAACCTTTATGTGAAAGATAAGCCCAGTGAAATTTAAAAAAAAAAAAAAATTAAAATATATAACTTGTTGCAAAGCTGTTTTTCAGCTACTGCTTGACTGAGGAATATACCAAGTTACCTGCTTTCCTCTTGATCATGAATACTCTTCCCACATTGAATCAATTATTGTTCCTTTGTACCTACCCCATGATATTGAAGTTTGCTACTCAAACTATTCTAACGTTTATGTACTCGGGAAATGATTTTGCAGTAAAAATGAAGGACAGTAGAATAACTCTCAACTCCAGGGGATTCCTGTGACTATCCTGATATCTTAATGCAATGTCAGTACCATTTTCTGTTAGAAAATTATTTCCATTTCCCCAAAATAAACACTTTTTAATACAATTATAATTTTGACATTTCTAATGGGAATTCTGATATTTCAGAAGATTATTTCCCAAAGGAGTAAATCTGAATATTGAGCAAAATCCAAGTCATCAGTTTGAATAGACTTTTAGCAGCAAAGATCTGTACAGAAAAGTTCACAGAAAGGTGGTACCTTGGGGAATGAAGTCCCCACACATGTTTTCTTCGTGGCAGCTCTAGTTAAGAACCTCCTCTGGCTTCAGCATCTTTCCGGTGACTCCTCAGTAGCACCAGTATGGAGTCTGATGCTGAATCATCAGGAAGCTGACCTGAGTTAGTAATCACACACCATTTTGTTTCTTATTTCCATTGTCCCTCAAACTGTTCTATCCAAGATAAATGAGAGGTGGAATAGAGGCAATGACTGGTATTTAGGGGTGTAGAATGTAGGGAAGGGGAACTGCATGTTTTGAAACAAAAATCCGTAGTATAAATGAGCAGGCTGAATTTTGCATTTTTTCCTCTTTATTACATTGCTATCTACCTTCCATTCAAGAGCATTTTAAAGCAAATAAGTCTTTCTTGTGTCAGTTCCACAGGACAAAGAAAGCTTGCAACTACTAGCTGGAGCAAACATGTTACAAGTAAAGATGACTGCCGGAGTCAAGGGTGCCTTTATTTAATTTTGCACTGCTGTGCCCCGTTGGCAAAGGGTAAGTTGAAGCTGTGAACAAAGCATGTTCTGGAAACTGTGTTTAGCCTAGGAAAGCATTTTAATTTAGCCAAGTCTTTCAGTGCTGCCAGAGGAGGAAATTCTATCCTAATTTCTTCATTCCAGCCCTTACCTTTTGTTTATACAAGTGCCATCCATATAGTAATGCAAAAAAACCCCCAAAACCCAAGTCTGGGAACTGATGTTCATTTATTTTGCCAGGTGAATTGTAACTGCGATCAGTTCCCTGAGCAGCCACATGAACATTTCTTCTGGCTGAAGTTAAAAGCATGGTTTTGTTGGTATATGGAGGGCTTTCAGCAGCAACATTGGTTTACAACAGCTTTCAATGCTCAAGGAACCATGAGTGCAATTCTCACAGAAAGACTGGCAGCTTGCTTTAAAACTAGGGGGCAAATGGAGAAATGGCTACCTTAACTTGATGTTGGTCTCACTACATCTCTTGCATTTGTAAATCAATTGTAGATAGCACAGTGCACGCATCACTAAGCCCCAAAGAAGATATAGGAGTGTATTCCTTCTGCAAAGCACTGAGCTTTGTGCAACTTCCATTAACACTGTGCTAAAAATATCGCCCAAAGCATGAATCCAGGATAAATACCAGATGTGGAGAATGAAATATATGCTTTACTCTACCCTTTGTCTGGACATTTGCAGTTTCATTGCTCTTTCTCATCTTATTTGTGTTAACCTGACTTTATATCACACTCAGCTTCTTTTCTTGCTTATGCATTGATGCTCCCTCTTTGGCAGATTGTTCCTGTCTATGTCGTGGAAGCACACAGTCTGTGCAACATCAGGATATGGCTACAGTTCTTGCATTTCCCAGTGACCGTGTTTGTTTCTTGAAACTGAGGATACATTAAGGGAATGGGAGCTATATGAGCTCATGTCTTCAGTTCATATGCTTGTATCAGGTACAGTGAAGACAGTGAAGACAAAACAGATTACCTGTTTTCTTGGTCCTCATCCCCCCCGAAGGGGTCTCAAAAGATCACCTGGTTCAACCTTTCTTGGCAAAAGCACAGTCTAGAAAGTTTGGACCAGATGATCCTTGGAGTTAAAGAATATTAATCTGATGGGGCAAGGGATGAGTTTCAGTGATAAGTTTCCAGCTTCTCTCACCTCATTATATTCCTGCACGGGGAAAACAGTAAAATTCTTTTTCTACTATTATTTATTTCAAAGAATAATATTCTTGCCTGGACTGAGACTTTGTATGACAAGTGTCAGTGCCATGTGAGTTCTTTATGCTTCAGCTATAAACCAAGGCAGGGAGAAAAAAGGTTTTCATAATAGAAATGCTCACACTCCACATTAATTGTATCAGCATGAACAGTGGCACTACAATAAAGCTTGTTTTAATTTGACTAAAAATGAATAGATTGCTGTGAATCAATTGCAATCTGATAAGGGTCTTATTGTAAAACCTACTGATATGATGGAGTGGCATTGTTCTGAACCATGACTCCTGGGAATGAGACTTCAAAAGAACTTAATGCTGACTTTTAGAAATCTTTGATCAGTGATACTAATGGAAATAAAGAAACACCTATGTCCCAATGTTTCCACTTTTCAATAAGCTGTTGCCAGATTATTATTAAAAAAGGATTCTGCTCCTTAAAGGTTTAGCCTGAGATGGACTGAGCTGCTCCTGGGTAGAGCTTGGTGCTCTTAACTCCTATTATCTGTATGGAAAGCTGAATGTACCTGGCAGTTCACAGGATCTGGCTCATGAGCACAGAAAAAGATGCAGGTAGATTTTCTAAGGTGTCCAAGATAGATGTCTAAGATAGGTGTCTAAGACAGGAGTGATTCATCCCAGCCTTAAACAGTTGTTTTCAGGTGGACTCTAAAATCAGTCTATCTCTCTTCATTGTCCCGAACTGTAGCCTAAATAACTAAATTTTGACTAAATGTCTAATCTTGCACATGGCTAAAATTAGGAGGGGATAAGAATCACAGTATATCATAGTGGAAATACTTTTACTCAGATTATTGGGAAGCTGAGCCCAAGACTGTTTCACGATTTCCATAGTAAAAGACCACATGTTGAAGGATAAGCAACATGTACACAAACCTTGTCTGTGTGTTAATTCTCCCAGAAACAATCTACTATAAACTGTATAAACTCAAACCCGCTTATAAGAAATGTAAAACACTTTTGTGTCCCCTTAAAAAAGGGAAAGAAAATCAAAACAGAGAACATACCTCCTCAGTTTCTGAGGGGTTCTTCTATTATACCAGAGGCTTTTTACTAAAGCTGTTGCTGCTAGTTAAAAGAGTCCAAAATTTCAGCTTCATGACTAGAAATACCAACTCTATTTTCCTAGTACTTTTAGACACATATGTAGTCGTCTTGACAGCTTTTCTATGTTGCTAACTGTATGTTGCTAACTGCTGAAAGTTTTGTAAATGGCTGTTTGACTAAGCGTTTGTGCCAAAAAAGCTGTGTTTGTCATTTGCTATTTTGAGATAAAGAAACTAAAATTGAAAACAAATTGACTTGTCTAAAAGTACCAGGAATATCCAAGGGCTTAATTAATAATGATGACAGCATTAGAAAGCATTTTGACTTCTACTTGAAGATGTTAACCAATCTTTAACTGGCAGAGTTCACGCAAAGAACTATGTGAATTATCTGATTCTTTTCCCTCTGTTCTTAGATTTCTTCTGCTTCTTTTGAAGGAGCCAGTACTGACAACCGTCAGATGCAAAGACTGGATGGTATATGCAAGATAGTTTATTCTAGGATGGCCGATTCTAGGATCCTAGAGGCTTTTTCTTATTTGCAGATCTCATCTATTTCTTTTTTTTTTTTTNTTTTTTTTTTTTTTTTTTTTTTTTTTGCCAAGCTTCAGTCACACGGTCAAGGAGAAGAAATAACTCTGTGTGATTTAGCTGACCAAATATGTCAGAAATCATGAAAAATGGCTAGTCCTACAGTAAATGGTCAAAGAAAAGGAAAGAGCAGAAGGGAAATTAAATACCCAGACTAGCTGGCAAACACTTATTGATAGCAAACGCACTTGTGGAACTTAGGAACAGCCTATGAATGATTCATAAACAGAATGGTGATAGATTTTGCAGCAAATAGAATCAGCAGCAAATGATCTGAAAAACCTTGAAAATACAATGTGTTATATTATCAGCTTAATCACTTGACTGAGGCTTTATGGTTTCAATTAGTAAATCACTAAATTCAAACAATCACATTTATCTCAATTGCCTTGACCTAATTGTAGATTTATTATCTACACAGTGAGGCAGGATACTAAGGAACAGGAGTTTCTTCTCTTCCAATTGGCTTCAGAAATATTCTGTTATGTTTCATTTCTGACTGATCCTAATCAGATCCAGAAGAATGAAAGGTGTATGAAAATGTGATCAAATTTAAATTCATTTACAACTTAGATGACTGAAGATAGGATTATGCTTTATTTTCAATTAACATGCTTGCTTACAGCCTATTTATAACCTCCTTCAATGACAGGTTAAAGGACGGACAGTCTAAGACACCATTATCTTAAAAGTCTATATAGACAGTCACTAAAAAATATATGCAGGTTTCAGCCTTCACAAGGAGAAACATCCATTCTATCACATGCTCCTTCATACACTGAAGTATGTTAAAAATTTTTTCCTCATATTTCTTCATTAGTAATCACTAAAGCAGAGGGACCTTAGGTTAAATTGACATCACTAGCTGCCTTCGGTATACGTACCAGGAGAGGCTTACCCTGTGTTTCCTTTTAAAGTAAATTTTGTGGGCAACTGAAAGCACATTAAGAAGACTGGCGGATGTGCTCTTCTCTGCATCTAGGTAAGACAGCCAACACAGCTGTGCTCACAGAGGACCCTTCTAGGCTGTGCAACCTCTGGAAATGCCATATCAACACTGCGTGAAGTAACTCTCTCGCTGTTTCCATTGATTCTCCAGTCATGTTGAGAAGAAAAGAAAAATCCCTTTGTAGCTGATTTCCTTTCCACTTATATCCAAGGGCTTAGGGGATGACTTACTTATCTGAGATGTGGAAGATGTTGATAAGATGGATATTATCCTGCTGACAAAGAGCAAGAGTTTAAGTCCAGGATTCCCAGCTTTAAGAAAAATGTCTGAACATGTCATTATGGAATTTTAAGGGATGGAGTTACCTCAGCCCTTACTTTAAAGCTGATGTTCTCCTCTGGATACAATACATGAATATTCATTGCATAAGAATGAGTAAGAATAATTCTTTGGCCTGCTGGTTCGATAGGATAAAATTCTAATTTCTAATGCAAAAAATATACTGTTTTACACAGAAAGACTAACTTCAACAC
Source organism: Eurystomus gularis (assembly GCA_013400335.1). NCBI lineage: Eukaryota > Metazoa > Chordata > Aves > Coraciiformes > Coraciidae > Eurystomus > Eurystomus gularis. The sequence goes on from VZZY01002335.1 coordinate 52,164, forward strand.
GAGAGATATTGAGAAATATGCAATCCAGGAAATGTAGTGGCTCAAAATTTAGGATATTATCATGATTACTTGAAGGAAGGAAAATAATGCAGCATTATTGTTGTGTTAAAAGGCAAGGTAGTTTGGCAGAAAATAAACCCCCTTGTGTTCCAGCTTGTCCTGAGATATCAGAGGGGATGGGGGTGGATGGGCTTAGATTCTGTGATACTCAATTCAGCACTATAAGTCTGGTTGCGTTCAATATATTGAACTCCAATGATTATGGATACACAAACAGCACACTGCACATTCAGCCTAGTTACGCTCTTTTAACTCACACAGCCATAAGAGTTCAGTCGTGTTCAATGAGAAATTTTCATGGCTAGCTTAATGAATAGTGCAGTCTATTGAAGCAGCAACAATAATAATACAAGTTCTTATGGATTGCCAGTGATAAATACACTGTCTGCAAAGCAGGGGCAAATATCAAGAATATGAATTATATAGCCAACCACAAACGCGTGAAATAGGAAGCAACTCTATAGAGATTTCTAAGTTTTCTCAGGGAAGCACTTGGTATGACTAAGTGTTTGAATCTTACCCAAAGGCACCCCTATGAGGTGGGAAGAGAGACTCAGCCTAATGACTGATGCCAGAAGTCACAGGTGGTTTGCAATGGTATCTTCCCTAACGTCACCCCTCTCTTATGCCATTTTTATATTATTTTCTATTTTCAAGGTGGAGCTTGAGTGACTCTAGTCATACATAGTTTCGTTATGACTGGAGTAAAATTTTCTCACTTTGCTTTTAAAGGTATAGACTAGAAAAACTTAGGGCACCAGCTCAGTGAGGGGTTGTTGCACCTTGGAGATGGGTAGCTTTTGGGATGGAGGTGTGTTCTGGTATTATAATGAGCTCAGTTCACACAAAGGACAGCAATTCATCAAAAGATGACAGACTGTTGGCTCAGGGTAGCAAATGTACAGCTTATCAGTTTTGTAGTATCATTAAGTTCCCATCTCTGCAGGGTTATCACAGAGGCTGGCCGCAGTACCTTCACTCCGCTCCACCTTCCGTGCTGTTTCCAAGGTTGCAGGTTATGTTGCTTAGGGAACCACTGTGGAAGGGATTCCTTGCATACCAGCTGCACTCTGCCCTGGAGGCCTCCTTGACATTATAACTTTCCTTAATGTGCAAATAATGCCGTACCTTTTAAATAAGTTTGATTTCCAAGTCAGTCCCACAATTATCCTCACCCAAACCAGACACAGAGGTACTGAAAATACTGGATCAACTGACTTACAGGGAAAACACACGAGTCTCCTTTTTTTGCATCTGTAGTTAAGAGGCATAAAACATGTCCAGAGGCTCAGCCCCTGCAGAAATCACTGCAGAAGGAAGTGGCTTTTTTGTGGGTCCCATTGGTGCTTAAAAGTAAGGTAGAATGAGAGCTTTTCAGTGTCATTATGGCTTAAGAACTTCTAGACTTTCTCAAATGCTGAAATGTAGACCCTATGGGATTTTACAAACTGAGCCACAGGTACCAAGGAATTTACTGCACTAAGCAATAGCTGAACAGGGATAATACATATTCCAACAGAGATCATTTCAGGTGCTCAAAGGGTAGTTGAATGGCTGACTCACTCCATGAATCAAATGCTAAGTCTTGAGAACATTCTGAAAATCAGAATATAACCACCTATTTTTAGTCTTTGCTTTGTAATCCAGGACTATATAGTGTAAACCAATTCAATATTATAGGATTAATTCACACTATATTTTATGTGATGCTGTTGTCTTTCCATAGCATCTTTCTTTTGCATAAAAGTTATATGTATTTTTTAAATCTGTCATTATTCATCTCTATTATTGTGGTGAACCGACCCATATATTAAGAATTTCTGCCTTATTAAAACAGCGAGCAAAGGACTACGATTCCTATACATCATTGCGAGGTCTCCCAGAAGCTGGAAGTGTGATAATACAGGACATAAATATCAAAAAAAAGAAAACAAACTCTCTCTTTCCGGTTTGCTGCACAAAGGGAGAACATCACTGCCAAGCACCCCCCGCCCCCCGCCCCGCCACTGCTGGAGAGGAGTGAGGAGGAGGGGGGGGGGAAACTGAACTGAGCTGCCAGCGCAGCTCCCCGGAGAAGCCAAGCGTCCAGGGGAAGAGGGAGCAGACGCTGCGGAGAGCCGCCGGGCAGAACTGCTGACTCCGACTGCTCTAGGAATCTGGGGGAGAGGAAGAAGCCACCGCCACCGCCGCCGGCCGTGAGTTGCGCAATCGCTGCCACTGCAAGCCAAAACTGAAAGAATCCAGAAAAAAAGCTGCAAGCTGCAGCAAGAAGAAATTGCGACAAGAAGTCGCAGAAAGCCGCACCGCAGAAAGCCGCACCACAGAAGGCCCCATTGCCAGAAAAGCCGCTCCAAGCTGGGAGCACCGCGCCAAAGAAATTGCAACAAGAAGCCACTGAAAGCCACGCCGCAGAAAGCCTTATCGCCACAAAAGCCGCCAAAAGCTGCGCCGCTAGGAAAGCACCGCTAGGAAAGCCGTGCTGGAAAAGCCGCGCTGAAGAAACTATGCCAGAAAAGCTGCGCCGAAGAAACTGCGCCAAAAAGCTACAAGCTGCTGACATCATCGAAACCACCCAGGTCTGCCAGTCAGGCATTGTCGCTGTTCCACAGGGACCATTGCCGAACGCCGAAAGGACACATGCACGCACACACAGGCACCATCCACACATACAGGTCATATTTTGACATAATTATATTCTTATTTGCCCTTATCTCTCAGTGGGTGAGAAGGGGAGTGAGTGGGTGGACACGGTGTTCTTTGATACCGTAATATTTCCATAGAGTAAATACAGTTTTATTCGAATATATTTAGTAATAAACTTGTTGAATACTCATTCAGTCTCCGTAATTGCCTACGAGCCTGGTGGAGAGATATTCCACTTTGCCCTCAATCCCTCTCCCTTTAGGAGGTGGTTCAGATGTCTGTGCTCCGACCGCGACAATCATACTTTTGAGAAACTTAAAACAGAAGATTATAGAAAACAGTAGAAGGACCAATTATCTTACAAACAAAGCATAGTTTTATGTTTTAGACTAATTATTGCTTTGGACATGTCTCTTCCTCAGCACCTTTTTATGAATTAAAAGAAATACCTGATATCATATTGGCCTCTATACTGAAAAAGAGGACTGGAGAGAAAAACTCACTCCATACTATGTGTATTGTTTAATAACCTAGCACTTTGGGATGCCATTGAGATGACTGTGTCATTGCATATTTGGTATTATCCCCTCGAGGGTTTTTTTTGATAGATATCATGTTTGTTTACTGTGGCACTTGTTACACCTTCACCAAGAATTAAGAACCTTGCTTTGAATTTAAGAACAAGCAAGTGAACACCAGTGAAACTATTTCCGTGTAAATCAATGTGATTTTCTGTAAAGAGCAGAGGTGGGACTTTAAGGACTCACATTAAAAACTATAAGCAGATCTTGTAAGTAAGTGGAGAAGACTCATTTTGTGCTTGGTGAGGGCTATCTAGATCAAAGTATGGAGATGAGGTTAGGAGATAGGGGCAAACGAGCAGGTGTGGCTGGAAATCACAACAAAGCAAAAAGAGGCTGGGAGAGTAATGGGATGTTTAACCAAAAGGGATGAAGATAAGGTGATTAATGATCAGTCTGCTTGCAGCCCACATATAGTGCCAGGACTATATTAAATCATTATCAGTGGTATTCAAGGGTTGATGTAGTACACCACCATTAAGGAATTTTCTGAATGGTCACCCAAACCTCGAAAATGCATGTCTCTCCTCTATTCTACAAGCCAGAAATCACCTGAACATGACAGAGCCTGACCTTGACACTTGAACCTAACTTTGCATTCCAGCTCCCAAGTAATCTTATATTTAAGGGTATGTTCAGGTTGGTCTCTTTTAGGGACCTCTTTCATATTCATGGTAAGAATTTAAACAAATGTGTTACTGAGCATATGTGAAAGCCCATGGGAGCAAAAAAGATTTTGTTATAAATGTGAATACCATTTAAGTTAAGCACATACTAACATTTTGCTGAATAAAGATGGATTTAACTGTTGCTTGAATATTTCCCTGAGTCAGTGATTTGGTTTGGTCCACTACAGTGTAAGGCCATCTGTGAGTTTTATATATAAATCTGAAATTTGGGAATCTTTGGAACAGAAGAGGTATCTGTTGTAGTTTTATGTGAACACATTAGAATAACGTTGTTAACATTGTCTGCAAAATAACTGCTGTAGCTATATATTCTATCTAGTCCAGATGGATAAAATCTTCAAGGGAAATTTGTTTTTATGGCCTCTAGCTTATTATTTTAATGCCTAACTTTTATGAGGCAAAGTCATTATTATTAGCAGTCTTTTACTGTCTCTTAAATGCAGTGAAAGGCAAAAGAGGACCACAAATCTGTTATATTTAAAGCTACTAAACTAAATTTCATCAATTGCCACAGACCTTGTGCATTTCTTAAATAAAAATAAGGGTAACTGTCTCATGACCAAAGCTTTTTCTCTCTCTGAATAAACCCCAGACATTATATTCAATGATTTACCTGTACTATTGACTCAGTGGTGTTCAGTGATAACTTTCCATCAGGCTGTGTTAAAATCAGTGTAATCTGGCTCAGCGTTCAGCTCAATACATGCAATGTATAATAAGTAGTATGTGTTTTAAAGTTGTTAAAAAAGTCTGAAGAAGGACACAGAACCATAAGATCAAGAACAAGATGTGACCTCAGTAGGTCACCAATTTCCTTCATGAATCCCAGACAGATTCAGCTTTATCTAAATAATGTTTGACAGCCATTTGTCCAAACTGTATTTAATACAGCCTGGTGATGCAGAAGCCCCAGCTTCTCTTGACAGTTGTGTTTTAGCACTCAACTCTCTTGCCATTTAGCGTGTTCTTAATGTGTAGGTTAAATCTCCCTTGTGGCAACTTAAATGCATTACTTACTGTCCTACAGAATACATTAATGCTTTCCTCTCTTTGCAAACCTTTTGATGACATCAGCTGTCATCTGAAGTCCATACTCATATCTCCCCTTCCTCTTCTGTCAGCTAAATAAAGCCAATACTTTTCATCTTTCTTCACAGGTTTTCTTGGAAAAGTCTCCGTGTTTCTTGCTCTTTTCTGGGCTTTCTTCAGTTGACCCAGCTATAATGTTGTGCCCAAATCTGATGTAGTACTCCAGCTGAGCCACGCCAATGCTACAGAGACTTCAGGTGTCTTACAGCATGCCTACGCATAACTCCTGATACATTATGGCCCTGTGGACGTATGTTCCATTTTTGCTCCATTAATTCTCAGATCATCTTCTGTAGAACCATTTCTATTATTCTGTCTTCCACTGTCTTGTAGCTGTGTGTCACTTTAAATTTAATGCCATTGAATTATTTACTATTTTACTGATTTCATCGTATCATTTCAAGTTTCATTCCTGTCCTCTAAAGTGCCTGCCATCCCTCCCAACTTGTTATCATCTTCAAATTAGAAGTGTTTTTCTATTCTGTCATCTAAATCACCAATAATGAATCTAATGGCTAGAGTACAAGATTTATTTAGGATGGCAGAGTTCTGTTAATGGCAAACTTGAACAAGTTTTTCATGGGTCCTGTTTGCTTCTAGAATGATTCACCCATTCCACTATTTTACCTTTACTATTTATTTGTGGAGTAGCAGTGTTCACTGGTCCAAAAACTGGCATGTCCTGAGAAGTCTCGTGTCACCCTGCAGACATGAAGAAGGAAACATTTTGAGCTAACTAGACCATAAAGATTTCTATTCCTAATGAATGTGGAACAGACCTTGGAGGTTCAGCAGGGTCAACATTGTGGGAGGAAACAGATGGTACTTAACATGAGCGATTTGGTTTCTCAGATCCGTTAATATTAGAAAGATATATGAAACATTTGTGAATTAATTCTCTTGTGGTTTAACCAATCCACAGTTACACTGTCTACTTACACGTGCTACTCATATATTATTATGTCTTAATGCTCTTTAAATATATTTGTAATTCTTTCACATTTTCTCTTTCACATCTTGATACTGCAATCACAATCACAGATGTAACCCTATAGGATTTCTTGGATAAATGAAAGGATTTTTTCCTTTAGTAAATAATGTAGGTAATTTCACTAAAACGTAGTTTAAAACAAGTTCATAACACTTTTTGCTGAATAATATGAAGGGGGTGGGTTTTTTAAATGTGTGTGCATGGAATCTAGAAAAATTCTTTTCATGTTGACCAAAACTTTGTCCCAAAAGAATCTCCGTTTCAGTTTGCCAAAAAATTAAAAATATATGCTTTGTGAGATTTTAATCTTTCTGGCCAAATAAAATTTCTTATGTTTGTGTCCTATAAAAATATTCCTGTAGGTGTATAATAACAATAAAACCCAACAAAATGTAATCATATTTTATTTGCTATAGGGAAAGATAGTTCACTTTTTTTTTTTTACACTATTTTATTATTCTTTGTACCAATATATTGCAAGACTACAAGTATTTTATATTCTTACAGAAATTACACAAACCAGGACATTTACATCCTTCTAAATTATCTAGGATATCATAACATCAATGAAAAGCACTGGAAACATTTATAAATATATGTTTCTGGAAAGTTGTACAACAGTAATGATTCCGTTAAAGTTTTATTCCAACTTAAAAAAGCCATTTAATCATTTTCTTACAAATGTTTGGTACTGAGTACAGCTGAAGCTGTATCAGCAACTTGTTGCGAGTGTTAAATGTGAAAGCAAACCAATATGAACCTAAGAAATCTTCTTAGGGAAATTTCTGTTTGGGTGGCAAAAAAGCTTTTGATAAATTTACTTTATAATTCTTAACATAGTATCTAGTTTTACATCATTGCAGTCCAATACAATTAGATCTTGAGTAACGTGTAACTGATTCCATTTGAAGAGCAAACAAAGCCAGATCAGAATATTGATTTCAGGTGGAAAAATAGATTAGAGACACAGATGGCTTTAAGAGACCATGCTGACACTACACCTTTCTTAAACTCTGCAGCACGCTAGGTAGTATAACCCTGTGCTTTAGTTAACTACTGAGACATGACCAATATGTGACACTGGGTTTCTGTTAAGTATGGGAACGTACAAAGGTGTCCATAAATCAGACAGCCTATAGCTTATCTAGATACCAGAAAATTCAGAGCAAAAGGATCAGCTGCTTTGTTGCTTGATGTCAGCACTGTGCTCACTCTTTGCTGAGGACAGCACTGTGCAAAATGCTACTATTTATTCCATAGCAGTTCTAAGCCAGTTAATCCTTAATCTCTGGGTTGGTGATTTTTGTCATAAACTCTCAAAACCAGGAATAAATGTCAGAATATTTTTATATTTGCATTCTTGTGAAAATGTTTTCTCTGCATACTCATCCTAGATTTTGACATTAAATGTGCCTTGAGCATTCAGAGACACATTCAGACTGAATTCACTTGACAGCTGAATCATAAATGAAAGAGAATCTTGATGTTTCACTACATAAACAGGTTGATGGGCTTTTGCTGAACACTATCAGCTTAATTCAGTGTACCAACTCACCTCTGTGAACCATGCTGTGTAAGTCCTTTATAAGAAAACATAACAGGGAAAAGGGAGGATTCTTTTAGACAGTTTATAGGTTCATGTTCAAATATTACTGAATGAAGTGCAACTAATCAATAACATGAATATATTAAAGAACATCTGTGACCATATTTGGTTAACTACATATCACTAACTGCTATGATGCAATGTGAATTTGTAAGGTTGTTAAGGAAGAGGTTAAAGATGCAATAGGTTTTTATTTCAGGAGGAGATAAAGGAAACAAATACAGTGGAAATTTAATTAAGTGAACAGGATGATGCATTTTAAAAACGGTTTTGGCAAAGTGCGGAGGAATGGGAAATGAACTTATGTAAGCACAAAATTGATGGACCTACTCTGAGATTATATTAAGAAAGTGTCCTTTGGAGACATGTTTAGTTCTTTAAGGAAAGAAAAAGACAATTAGAAAATATTTGAAGATGCAGAGTGGGGTAACCCTGGTGATCATTTGGACTCACCAAGAAACTTCAAAGATGAGCTTTGTGTAAAGTATAAAACATTAGTCATCATCAATAGTTATTTAACTGTAAGATTGGAAGGTTTTAGAAGAGATGAAATGCTTCAAAGAACTAAGTGAAATGTGAGTTGGTTTGGTATAGGCAGCCTTTTAGTAAATGTTTAATGACTCCATCATATTAAATGATTAATATTTTTACAAACATGATTCTTTAATCTATTTGATGAAACCACAGAGGAATCTAATATCTAGGACTTGAAGCTAGCAAAACTGAAATAAAGAAACTGAAATAAAGAGAACATATGAAAATGGATATAATTAATTACTGGAAATGCATTTGCATTTCCATTATTAGCTGCCTCTAGTACATACTGCCTTCCATCAGCTCTACTTGTCATTCCAGAGGAAGGCTACCATTCATCAACTAATCTGAGGGTCCAAAGATTCTTTATACAACGAGAAAAAATGAAGATGTCCTGGCATTTATTCTTGATCCTCTTGTCTTAAAAAGCTAGGACCTACACAATGTATTCTGAAAGATCATCTGTGCTTGCACAATAAATATGATACAATAAGCACCTTCAGTTGCTCACATTTCTCCTGGCTGTTTGAATATCTGACACTGGATGTTCAGAGCTGGCAGATTCTGAAAATTCTGAACACACACAAAAAATCTTCCCAGTCAAAATAACTATCTTTAGTTTTAAGGTCAGCTTCTATAAAGCAGTTTCTAGAAAGATCATCTATTTTAATTTAATTTAATTATTTTTTTAGGTAAAACAGATTCATTGATCTCAAGAACTACAGATTTCAAAAGATGATAATAATTAAGCCCAGTTCACTCAACCGATGCTTGTTGCTGTTTCATTTGTTCAGCTGACCAAGAACGTATTAAGTGATGCACTGCTTTGTTAGTCACCTAGTTTTGTTGTTGTTCAGACTTCAGTTTGTTCTGGTAACTCTATGGAAATGTTTTAAATTCTGGGAATGTGAAATACAACCATCCCAGTGTTGTGTTTCAGCAGAGGACTCTCCCAGCTTCTGTAATAGTGGACACCCAAAGAGGTCATGTTAAATGTAGCCACATAAGTCTTGTATTATGCTTCTCAAGTCATCCTTTACAGTCCAGACCAAGTCCTTAATTTCTTATAATTATGTTTCTGTCAGCTTGGTGATACTGGCTCTCTGGGTTAGAATGGCAGGAAATAAATGTTTTCAGGTCAGTTTAAGGTCAGTTTAAGGTGCTGCAACTTCACAAGAGGCTTCTGTCACAACAGCATCACAGCACCATTGCTCTTCCGTTAGAGCAGGTTATCGAAAAGGACTTGTTTTCACCACTGGTCTTTTCCTTTCCTTTTTTCCTGACAGATAACTTGTCCTAGCACTTAATACAACACTCAGCCTTAATTAATGCTGTGCAGCTGAAATGTTCAAAACTCCCAGATATCACAGACCTAAGTATTAAATCATTTTATACATCTTTGCTAAATTAATGAACTGCAAATATGTTCTGTCATAAAAAAGGCTTCTGCCAATAAGACATTCCCAAGGTATGGCAATAGACTGTAGCTGAAAAGTAAAAAATTTTGTAGAAAGTATTTAAGTAACCATAATGAACTTTCCCATCTTTTAACTGGTTTTGAAGTCAAGCTTTATACATGTGTACTGGCTTTGGCTGTTATAGAGTTCATTTTCTTCATAGTACCTTGTATGGTGATGTTTCAGTGTTGTGACTAAAACAGTGTTGATAACGCGCTCATGTTTTAGCTTTTTCAGAACAGTGCTTAAACAGAGTCAAGGCCTTTTCTTTCTCACATCACCCCATCAGCAAGTAGGGTGGGGGTACACAAGAAGTAGGGAGGAGACACGACTGACCCAACTGACCAAAGGGATATCCCAGACCATGTGATTTCATGCACAGCAATAAAAGCTGGAGGAAGAAGGAGAAAGAAGACATGTTTGGAGTTACGGTGGTTGTCTTCCCAAGTACCAGTTATGTGTGATGAAGTCCTGCTTTCCTGGAAATGGCTAAACATCTGTCTGCCAATGGGAAATACAGCATTAGTTCCTTATTTTGCCTTGCTTGCAGATGTAACTCTTGCTTTACCTATTAAACTGCCTTTATCTCAGCCCACAAGGTTTCTCAGTTTTGCATTTCCAATTCACTTCCCCACCCCATTGTAGGGGAGTGAGCAAGTGGCTGTGTGGGGCCTAACTGCCCATTGGGGTTAACCCACAATAACATGTCCCTAGGGGTGCTCTAAAACACAGTTTCTTTATCTGCTTATGTTAAAAAGATTGAAGAAAGACAGTAATCTAACCATTTATGTTTCTGTTGACTGTACAGTTAGAACAGTATAGATGGCAAAATGCAATGTCAATAAATATATAAGCATTTGACCTTACATTATACCATATTAAAAAAAAAGAAACATACTTAATTGAATAGTATTTCATTCTCTTGCCTTTCCAACCAATACTCATTAAAATACTCATGCATACAGATTCTTAAAGGTGCATTTCTAAACTTTAGGATATTTTAGAATGATGCTGTATGTCCTGCTGGACAAAAATTCTTCTCTAGTGGAGCTCCAGAGATTAATCTTTCCCATTCACCTGGACCTGCAAAATCACATTCAACATGAAAGCTGAATTTATTTTCCATTTATCTTTCATTTTGAAGTCAACCAAAATGTCAGACCAATATACAGACATAGGCCTAGTACAAAAATTCTTACTCACAAACCTTTTCTTTGAAGACATGATCCAGAGTTTAGATACGAAGGTCAGGTCCAAAGAGCACATAATTTCAATTGAAAATGTGGATTCAAAAATGCTGCTCAGCCTCACTATAAGTACCTGCATGCTAAGTATTTCACAGCAGCCTGTGAGATGATCAAATTACTTTCAGCTGCTGTTTTTCTTGTGAAAGGGAGTAAAGAAAGGCATCCTCTTTTCATAATGGTGGGTGATACAGGGGACAATATGCAAATACACCTCACCTAAGACATGATTAAAGAGATTTGGGTTCTCTTCATACCAGCAGGATGGGGTCATGTGTATACTAATACTTGCTGTGAAGGTGTGTGGGGCAGAGAGGTGAGGGCAAAACATGTGACAACTCTTGGGAGAAAAACAAGACACATATGAAGCAAAGGAAGGAAAATAGAAAACTTGGTCTAATTTCCTTGGTGGCCTTTCATTTTCTAATATGCTATGTGATTATAGAATTTGCCTGGCTATTGATCTGTTCATTAGCTGGCCTTAAGCAAGTTGCACATACATTATTTATTAATTTCCCCTTTGTTTTATGTTTCTAGGAATATGGAAGAAAAACTTGTTCTCCACCTTCATAGCAAAGTGATAAGTAACCAACAGTATTTTGGGGAAAGGAATTCTTTTGAGGCAACTTGATTTAAACAAATTGCATCGTTAAATCTTTAACTCCTTTCTTCCTGCAAAGATGAATACTACTGAAATAATAGGTAGTGAGTCTGTCCAGGGAAAGTCAGAAAGAGTGTGTAAAAAGTAACTAGACCCACATGAAACCACTGTGCCCTGTTGTGGCACAGAAGTACAAAAAGTATAAGAAAAAATATCTTCATTTAAGCAGAATTTTTCCGTGAATACTTTAAGGAGTGCAAAACATTTGATGAATAGTAAAAGTCAAAATATCACCTTCAAATCCAAAGGAGAAACATTACCTTCGTTTTTATGTACAGCCAGGAAGAAACACCTTTGCTGTTATATAAAGCCAATTGTAAACCCAGCTGGTTATGTTTCTCTCTACTCTTGTCTTAGCATTAAAGCCTCACCTGTAGCCACAGTGACCTTGATGCCTGTCACCAAATCTGACTTGAAGAATACACAAAAAGCTTCTTCTATGATATACATAAGGAAAACAGGATAATTCACATGCAGCTACCTCTGATTTCTTCCCTTCCCTACTATGGAAATGCAGCCATTTAGCTGTGAAATGTAGTAAGTTCAGTTTCCTCAGGAAATCATGCTAATGTTATCAGGGAGAACTGCCCTCGCTTATCTGCAGAACACATTTCCAAAATGTATCTACCCCAGTTCTTCACTGGTTCTCAGCATCACCATTTCTCCTCTGGATCTCATTACACTGTTCAGATCAGGTTTTCCCAATTCAAAAATGCTTTAGAATCAAAAGCAACTTTTTTTCACAGCAACTTTCCATGTTAGCTGAGATTTGGGGTCTTGACCAGTATATTGGTTTGTCTGCTGGTTTGCTGGGTTTGTAAATCTTTTTTTCTTCTTGCTAATCCAAAATTGTTCTATCTTAAGATCCCTCTTTCACTTCTTTAATTTCCACTTTTGAAAGTCTGAAAAGTTCGAAACTGATACCAAGTATTTTACTTGTGTTTTTCCTGAAAGGAAATAAAAGCCCAATGAAATATAACTTCTGGGGGTTCTTTGTTTTGGTTTTATTTTTCTTTATTTAAATTCTTGCTTTCATAAAAATACATGTATTTTTTTCCAGCAGATCTACAGGCTGCACGTATATGCTTTTGTTCATGTCAGATTAAGGACAGATGTGCTGTCTGTCCTTAATTCTTGCCAATGAAGGAAAGGCAACACTCTCTCTTTTGCATTGCCAGGAGAAAAGTGTGAGTTTCTTTACCTTGAGGTCTGGCTGCTGGAAATTAAAAGGCTGTTGTAACCTAACCTAGATAAAGAGACACAACCATGGTTATATTTATTCTCTGGTTTTATTTTCTTAGCATTTAGGTCTTGCCTGGAAAGGTAATCTGTAGGAAAAAATAATAGTAGTAGTAACTATTATTGAGTATTTGTTGTATGCTATGCTAATATATATCTTAACATTACACCTGCTAGCACAACAGTGAATCCCACTCAACATATCCATGGTTAGGTTTGTGTACACATCATGTTAAAAAATGTTTCTGAGACAAGTTTTGAAGGAAAGTAATTCATCAGTTGTACAGATATTTGCAAGGTCTTTCTCCCAAGTGCAGAGGGAAACACAGGAAGAAGTATCATGATGCCAAGCTGTTTCTTTGACAATGTTATAATGCGCAATGGATTCTAATGCTGGGATGAAAGGAGGAAAGAGACAGTAAATGTTATATCAGAAATATCTCAACCAGAGAAAGCAATCTTTTTACTGTTTTTTTTTTGCAGGGACCACCACACCAGCTGCTTAAAGTGTTCAGACATATCTGAATGCATTGCATTTTTCTAGTTTCTGGGATGAAGTCTGCTGTATTGAGGCAGGCATTGCCTGACAACCTCAAGGCTCCCAGAAAGGCTCTGCCTGCTATTCTTCATGTTCCCAGACATTCATACTACACGCAGAGAAAGGAAAGCTGCAGATCACAGCGCTTCGCAGTCAAAAACTTGTAGTCAGTAACATGAATTAGTTTCCAAAGCTACGGAAGGGTCATACAGGAACATAGCAGAGATGTCCACACAGGTTGTTGCATATGCCCAACTACTAGCATCACAGCACTGCAAGATGTTTTATTCAAAATGAAGTATTAGAAACTTGGAACCAGCTATATGGTGAGAGATGTGGCTACAGTTGTTATATATCAGTTTACAATTCAATCTCTTCAAAGACTTTCACTTTAAAATACATTTTCTTGCTTAAAAAAGCCTTTTATTCTTTAAGCTAGTCCATCTCCAAAGTGAGGAAGATAATATAAAACAAATCAACTCTAAACTGCAGGAAGACTATTCACACGGAGAGGTATTTCCTGGTGCAGGAAATCTCTGTGATCCGTAATTTTGGTGATGTTCTTATACAAACTAGTTTTCACCTGCTCTTGGTCAGTGCTGTAATTCCTTGGAGCTTTTTCAACTGTGGATGTTGCACAGAACTTCTAAAATTAAGACATCCTCAGAGTCAATTGTTGGAAGCCAGTTCAAAGAGTAGCATGTAGGGTGACATTCCCTGTGTTACATCTCATTTAATGAATGTCTGCAAATGCAGTCAGAAAGACCTTTTAAATTAAATTTCGTAATTGGGCTTAGAACCCAAAATCAACTTACCTCCACAGAAATCAACAATTCTGTAATCACAGTAGTACAGAGCCTGGGAGTGGGTGAAAATGTGTAGGCAGAAACAGGACATAATTTTATTCTGCTTTCTTGGTGCTGGTAATGTCATAAACATCCTGCCATTCTGATATTATTGTGTTAATGTTAAAATATTTGGTTGATGCAAATAGATGTCGAGAGGTAATATTCTTTATATGGCATTGCCCAGAGCAAAGTAAGAACACCATGACAACAAGTAGCCTGCAAGCTGTCATGTTATTTGTGTTCAGCTTGCAGAACAGCTTATAAAAAGCTATCAGCTGACAGGCATCCTGAGCATCAATAGTAATTGAGAGAGAAAGAATAGAAGAATGGCAAATGGTGAACACGGAAAAAAAAAAACCACAAAACTACAATAAAACACCTTAGGAACAATGCTTTTCTGTACACTTTGAGTTTTCTTAAATGGCAGTCATTTATTAAAAAATATAACTTCTCAGATAAAACCCTTGAGTACAATCACTTTAGCCATCAGACATCACCATGCACCCTATAGAGAACTTTACTAATCAAAGGTGACAGCACACAAGAAACCCTTCTAACATTCTACTGAACAAAACTATCAAGCAATTACAAAATTGACAAAGATGACTACAGGGATATGAAGAAATTTCTTTTTAAAGTACATATATTACATAGAAAAATACATCAAAACAACAACAGAATATGTGAACAATAGCACAGCATTTAAGAATATTGTCCATCGTGCTGTTAGTATCCATATAGATATACGTCTTAAGATTAAGCATCACAGCAGTTATTAATCTATATTTATCATTCTAAAATTATCTTTCATTGTTTAGGATTTTGGACTAGCTTACTATTGTTTTGCCACATACAGAAATACTAAATGACTAAGAAGGAATGTGCTTTTTTGTATTAGTGAACTTGATCACACAGGTCACTGCCCTGCAGAACTCAGTTCTCAGAAACAAACAGTAAGCAAGAGACTACATATTACACAGCTGGATTAGTTTCAATAGGCCTATCTGTGAGAGTAAAGTAAGTGGGATTTAATGCTTTAACTATTATTGTTTCATTTGGAATTTAAAGTATGTGAAATTGTAGGTAGGTGTTTTAAAATCTGAATTTTTACACAAAACAGTCCACCAGCTTCACTACAATTTTATATTGTCCTCCAATGAATAGACTTTTCTAGATATAGCAAAAATTAAAAAAAAAAGATGATACAAAGCTAGAAAGACGTAGGGCAGCTAGCTGTCCCAGGTTTTTCTGTACCCCTTGACACCTAACGTTGGCATATGTCAGGAAATACAGAGATTCACTACTACTATTGAAGATGCAAAGCAGTATTTTAGTACATACTCACCAGTGGAAAAATTAAATTTGTCAGGAAGAATGAAGAGCAAAATTAACATACGTTGCTGGAGAAGGCTGATTTTTTTCAAGTCACATATTCAGGAAAACTGATTTCCATGAATGACACACGGGATGTAATAAACTACTTTTACAGTACACTGCACCACTTTTGTAATACCAGGGACCTGAAAACATAAGCTCATATTTGACTTCATTAATGATGTACCCTACTAAAAGTATGAAAAATTCTGCTGACAGGCCATCTGTTTGCTGTCAGCCAGGAATCGATAGCATGGCCCTCAACTGCATCAGCTGCATAGGAACTTCTTGAAGAATTCAGTGAGCAATCCCTAGAAAGTAAACTGCTTAATTGTGCTTGTCTTAGCTGCCACTGTAAGAAATTTAAATCTCCACTTTTCTCTAGGTGTTAAAAGAACAAAAAACCCCCCAAACGAACAAACAAAAAAGCACTGATACATTATTCATGCCAGGGAAAGAGGCAGTGATGGAGAAAGTAAATAAATAGACCATCAAGGGTAAGTTTCCTGGTTTTGGACCTAATAAATATACTTCTGAAGTTCATAGCACTGCTTCTCAGTAGTTTTCCAAAATACAAATTGCAGATCATCTTGGGAAACACTGTTTTGAATGCATGCGGCTATTGATGTAATCACAATTCACTGAGGAAAAGCAAAATTTTATTCCTTCAGTACAGTTTTTGTCATGTGTGAGTTTAGATGAAGGTTAACAGAAGCTAATGACCCAATTTGCTTTGATATCAAGGGATTTAAAAAAATGAAGCTTGAGTATGTTCAGAGGAAGAAACTAAATCCACATGGCATGGTTTTGGATAAGTGCTCTAAACTGAAGGTGACCATACAACGTGCTCCTGCCATGAGATTTGTGCCTAAGTCTAGAAAGAAGACAAAGCCTCTCCTTCCAGAAGGACGTTCCAGTTGTGGAACCCTACAGGTGATGATTTTCTGAGACTCTGATTAACTTCTCACAACAGAGAAGAGTAGCAGCATTTCCTTGTGGTCTAGGTAATGGCTTTGAGGGGGCCACATCTTCATTGTACAGGTACTCACTGCACCTAACACTGGGAATTAGATTTCACTCTGAGACCCTAACAGCTCACGTCAGGTGTGAGAGCACCCAAGTCCCTGTTTGGATTTGGCAGTGATGAGTTGCACAGTGCCTATAACAGAACAGAGGCCAGAAATGGGGATTTAATCATCCTGCGCAAGAAAACTAAGCACCAAGTCATTGCATTGCAGTGCTGAACTTCTTGTCATAGCCATGAACTGAAAGTACCACTGTCTGGCTGGATAATGCACAACATGACAGAGAAGAAGTTATTTGGGCTAGCAGCACTGGGATCTCGTAACATCTGCAAAGGACAAGCTGGCCTTTCTTTCTCCCATCTCCTGAAAATCTCAACTGAAATAAAATCAGTTTCACAGAATTTAATTTATCTGCTACAGAACTATAAACAGCCGAGTCAAACCTGCTGGCATTTGCAATATGAACATTGATCCAATTATTGAAATTGTCAGCTGCTGGCACCTTGCTGTAATAATAAAATAATGATTTACCCAAGGCTTTTTGAGAGCACCTTTCATTCCAGGCTGTCCCCAAGTGTGCTATGAACACATGCACAAGCTATATATAGGAAGCACTTCACCCACCCGTGACAGGCAGCCACCTACGGGATGAATCATTGAGCCTCCTCACAGCTCCCATCATCAGGATCCAGCAGATCAGAGCAAGAAGAATGGTACACTGCTGATCCTCAGCTCCTTCATCATGCTTGTTTTTCTGCACACTTATTCAGGCTCTACACCAAAGGAAAGCAGTTTATAATTATTTTTTTCATTATGTAACTTCAAGGCTAATATCTATTCATTTATCTTTAACACCTGTGTTCCCGGCAATAAAACAACCCACAGAACACAGAATATCCCCTGATCCCATTTTTTCAGGTTATAATGCTTCATCAACATAGCTGTAGGATTACATATATGAACTCATCAGTAATATATCTCATAGCTATTAACGATTTTTTTATGTTAACTTCATAAGAAATATTTTCTATCACAGACAAAAAAAAAAGACACCTCTCTGTCACTAGTACCATCTCCAGAATGGTTCCTTCGACTTTTACTATCTCATTCCACCTAGCCTCCAAAATGTTAGCACTGTCACACTGTGGGATTTGTCAGCCCAGAGAAGATAGTTTTCCATTGTGATAACGTTTGTGTCTCAAAGAAATAATGTAAACATCCAAGTCATCGTCAGCTGTAAGAGAAGGGAATCACTGCCTGCGCTGTGCTGACACTAGCTGGGTACTGGAGTGATACTGAATCTGCTGAGCCCCAGCACATTCCCCAACACCTCTTGAGAGTATTCACTCAGCAGGGGCCAGAATCACATAACTTGCCATCCAGCAATAACCATGAAGGAGTCCTACTGGAAGCTGGAGGCATCACTGTCAAGAGATTTATTTTTTTTTTAAACCTGAAAGAAGATTATATTCCATGTGGGAGCTGCAAAAAAACTTGTGGAAGCAGCATAGCCTTAAATTTCAAAATCAAATGCTTTACTAAAGAGATCTTTTGAACCTTGTAGAATTAGATCTTTACAAGCTACTGCATTTTCTTCAGCTTTTTTAGCACAGAGAAAGGGTCTCTTACATTTTTAATAGAAGAAGAAATTGAGAAGAGGTTGAAAATATATTCTGGCTCTGGAAACAGCTGCAATGCAACCCTTCTTTTGGAATATGCTAACTCAAAGAAAGTTCATAATTTTCAAGCTGTTTTCTCGGTGGAAACAGTGTTGCCATTTGACTCAAAAGACAGACTTATTCAAAACTTAATTATTTGGAGATCTTTCCATTGTTTGGAAATTCAGCCTAATTTTCTGTCGCTGAAAATGCTACATTTGCGAAAAAAAAAGAAAAGAAATGTAGATAAGCTATTGAACACTTTCTACTCCTTTCATCTAGCACTGTCTCTGTGATAGATGAATGTTTGTT
>VZZY01002337.1:2181-23731 GCA_013400335.1 Eurystomus gularis
CCCCCCATTAAGGACTGGGCTCCCAAGAGACATAAACTAGGATCTTTTAGTTAAAGAGACTGACATGAGGCTGTCTCAGAGAACCTACCTGGCATTATACAAGCAAATGACCCTTTACCAAAGCAATCCTGTCCCAAACAGATCATCTAAAGGACCTATAGCAATAACAGAAAAATAACATCAAATATATCCCCATGCATGGATCCTCCTTCTCATATGAGTAGAGCCATATGTGCTTGGCTGTCTCACCTTTGCAGGTAATCACATTATTTGGTGTAGAAACATGGATATAAGAGGTAGGGTTCCCGTAGTTCATCCATTTCACTTGACCCTGCAGGAAAGCTCTCCATGCGCTCAGGGATGCATTTTCTATGCTCTGACACTGCATTCTGCAATTTTTGGATGCAGAAAGAACAGCTTTCAATGCGCACAGGCTTCTCCTTGCCTGCTTCTCCTGCCATTGCTCAGCCCTGCTCTTGCCAATGTCACTCCTGAAGCACCTTTTTCTCTTCTTTTCTCTTCAGCTGCTTCATTGGCAGCATCTAGTTGTAAAATGTGTAAAATATTCTTGTGGGATTAATTTTTCCTATAATAAAGGGCAGATTTTAGTTAAAAGGACTTTATAATTTTTCTATTGGCTCCTGGCCTTTGCTTTGACATGATTTCTCCAACATAGTCAAGGTGAACCTTGATGCCAAAAGGGAATATATTGTCCAAAACGAACAGATTGAATGTTGCCGACAAGGAACAGTTACTTAATCATCTCCAATAAGGACTTATATTATTGATATTGTCATGCTCTGGGAAAAAAGGAGGAAGAAAAGGAATAAGAGGAATAAATAAACCTCTCCCTTGTGAGATCATCAACTACAGTTTTCCCTTTCAGCTTCAGGTTTTGATGGATTTTGAAGGTGGAATAAATGTATTTTCTTCCTATTAGGAAATGGCAGTGAAGGCTCTTATTTCCTTTTGCTCTGTACCTAGAAAGTTCCAGTTTCACTAGGGAAGAGATGCCTGGTTATTGGTTTCCTTCAGCATCCCCCTCCCTCCTTTGTAGCTCCTGCAGTGCTCAGCCAGCCAAAGAGCTCTCCAGCCTCCTGGGACATGAATGTGCGTGGGCAGTGGCAGAAACCCTGGGGAATACCCTTCCCTCTGCTCTGGTCACGCTGCCTGGCCCAGGGCAGGAAACCTCTGCGCCAGTCGCATTTTGGAGTGCTTGCCACCCCAGCCCAGCAGAGCATCTTTGGGGGCAGATGCAGCCCACCTGGGAGAGGACCCATCTCTGAGGATGTCCTACCCCTACTTCCCCTTACTTTTGTTGGCCATCGCAGCACCATAACAGCCTAGAGCACACACAAACAGGTTACTTGCATCTCCCCTCCTACTTGGGAGCCCACAGCACATCCTTCCCTCTCTTAAGTGCCCTCCACTTTGTTTCTTTAGCTCATGAGAGGAGATGTAACAAACAGCCCCTTGGCTCTGCATGGCGGTTGAGTGTTCATTTGGCAAAGGAGATACTCGGTTGAGGGAAGCCCTCAGTGCACTGGTGTGAACTGTGGCCAGTGTGAGCTGTGCAGTGGGCTGTGGGGAAGCCATCCCTCGGGGCAACTTGAGAAAAGAGGCAATTAGACAGCCCCTCACCAGCACAGTGGAAGCAGCTCAAGGGGAAAGAAAAGCTGAGCCCTGGTGGTAATGACTTTTTTCCACATGGGTAAATGCATTGATCTGTGACAAACAATACCAGGCTGTGCCTCTGCCCATGGTGCAGAGGAGGAGGGATGGGAGAGCTTCCCCATGCAAGATGTTAGAGGCAGAATTTTCCTAGCTTCCCTGCAAGAAGTATGTGGAGGGCAGGGCACTAAGGATGTGCTGCCAGCCCCTGCTGAAACAACAGCCCAGGGCTTCCCAGCCAGTACCAGAAGCTCCTCTTTTAAAGGCAAGTGCATTGCAGGTGAGCCTCATGCATGATCTCATCCCACATCCTCAGAAAGTCCTGCAGAGGAGAAAAGCAGAGTACAGACCACTTGAGTGAACTTGGCAACAGAACTGTCCTGAGATAAAACCTATTCATTGAGGCTAAACCAATGACAATTAAATCTGCTTGTCTCCCTGACACCTGATCTCATCATTGTAGCCTTAGTTGCCTTTTACCCATCCCCTGCAAGGCCATGACTTCTGGCTGATCCCATGCTTGTAGAGCACTTGATGTAAGACAGCACTTGAGCAGCAACTCAACTAGTGCCTGGGCTGGGGCATCTTTCCCAGGACAGCTCCTCTGAGAAAAGCCCAAGCCATTTAAAGGCTGAACCCTGGCAGACCTGGACCTCTGCTTTGCTTGTAGCAGTTCCTCCTAATTCCCTGATTCTGGAAACAGTCAAATGACCACATATAAATACCACTATTCAGACAGAAGTGGTGGGATGCCCCAGGAGCATCATACACCCTATGGACCAGGCATCATGTGTGTCCAGGAAGAAACATACAGGAATGTATTATTAGTGTCTTTGCATTGAGTGGACAAAGTGGTTTAGGAGAGCACAGGGCAAGGCATGCATCCTACCCAAAGAGCTTATCTTCTAAGCTTTAACCAGAAGAATTAGGGCTTTAGTTTGGCTCTAATTTAATCAGAATGAATAGCAGAGGTAGTCATGCCATTTTGTGGGCAGGGTGCTATCTGCTTGGGGCATTCCTTCCTGCCTTGCATTCATCAGGTAGTATCCCTGGGTTATGAGGTTCTAGCTGCCAGTGACAGGCACTGCCCCAATGGCCACAGCTCAGCTCTGAGCACCTTGAGCAGGACAAAAGCCCTGTTGGCTCTAGGGGAGCTGCCCAGGCTGGCTTTGCCCTCCCATTAGAGGCTTAGCTCTAGGTGGGCCCCACAGAGCTGTGCAAGCTCTCAGCTGCCTGATCAGATGCATGCATCTGATGGCAGCTCCAGCAGGTCTCCTACATCTCTGCTCACTCAGCACTCTCCTTTGGACTGGAGCCATCAGGAAATGGCCCTTGATGGTCATTTTATTGCCAGCTGGACTGTAGCTCGGGACCTGGTTTAGCTCAGCTTCCAGCACTCGCGCAGTCATGTGGCTGTGCCATGGGTGTCATGGAGTTGGACCAGGTCTCCCAGCAGCAATTTCAAGCATAAAGGAAGGAGATCTGTTCCCTTCATGAAGGCAGGCCTCTCTACCCGTGACACAGGGATTGCAGATGGACCGGTGCATCTGGAAAGGATCTGAGGCTAAATCCAGGGCAGGCACCTCTCTTCCCCCAGACTCAGCACCTGCCTCACCCACCACATTGTCATGGGATCCCTTTTCCTTTCTTTTTAACTGCAAAATGCTACTTGAGGGAGTTACATTTCACTTAGCAAGCTCCAATTCAAGGTGAAGAGTCCCAGACTGTAACTGGTTAAAGCAAACTGTCCTGTCCTTCTGATGTGAGCTGCAACAGTTGTAGGGCTTTTGTCTCTCACCTCTTTCCACCCTCTTTTTTTGTTACTCTCTTCTGTTCACTTTTGCACAGATGCAACTACATCTCTCACTGCAAAGCTGTACCTTGGCTGCCCTGGGCACAGTGCCACCCTGCCACTCTGCTCCCTAGCCAGAGCAAATTCCCAACTGTGGCAGCAATAACAGGCACATGCACTGGCTGTGACCCTCATCCCAGTGTCTCTCACTCCTCCTTGCTTCGTTTTCAGCCCACAGAAGTGTCTGGGATCTTCCTCAGCAAAACCTAATCAGGCCTGTGTAAAAAAAATTGAGGGGGAAAAGAAAAGCCCATATTTTTAAATAATACCAAAAAGCTGTAAGTATGTGGTTGGTCTGCTTGTTCTTACTGCCTGGGATCAGCCTGATTATTCAGGGATTCATTTTTATTTCTGAGTTTTATTTTTTCTCATTTAACAGCTGCACATTAATAAAAACTCCATTTATTGGAGGATTTGGCTGGGATTGCTATAATAAAATAGAAGGATTTGTGCTGGGCACTAAAAGAACTCTCTGCAAAAAGTAGTGTTTTTCCAGTGATTAGGAGTGCTGGAACATATTGTTTTGCTGTGTAGCCCAGTCACTGCTGAGGATGGTGACAGATGTCTTGTGTTAATGTTGAATGATTAAATGCCATTTCTGAAGCCACTCCCTAGCTGTGTAGCACGGTGCTGCTTCACCCACACAATCTGCCTTCAATCTGTTCCCTTTGCCGAGAGCATCCCGCCTTGTGTCAAGAAGCCCCCATCACAACCTGGGCTGCATGCTGTTCCCCAGGGCCAGCCTATGTCCAGCCAGTGTATGGACATCAGCCTTTCAGTCACCCTGTAAGGACCACATTGACTGTCACTGCAACTCAAAGATGGAGGACACAGACAGTGTACTTCATCCCCACCACTAGTCTAGGTTTGGTGGGAAACATGAGGCCAGCCCAAGATGTCACTATTTCCAGCTCTATCCACTGCTCTGCTAAAAGAGGTGGTATGTCCTACCACACCTCCCTCTCTGCTATCCATATGTCACTGCTTGTGTCAGCAGGGGCTTCCTTGATCTCATTTTTTACCATTGCCTTTAAGCAAGGCAAAGAACATCCCAATCATGGGTGTCTACATAGCCACGTCCAGCTGCACCAGGGACTCCACAAGCCCTCTAGCACTGCCTAACTTGCATTCCAGTGTGCCCAACCTATCTCCTTTTACTCTCTTATTCTGCTAGACCATTACAGCCCACAAACTGCATCCTGATCTGCACAAAACCAAGTAGGTAACTTGACTCTGGGAAAAAAGAGCCTCTGCCCAGGAGGAGAAGATGGGCAGGCTGGCAGCAAGGTAGAAATGGTGGCTCACTGCTGTTCACCTGAAATTTACCAAACAGTGATGCTCCTTGTCTAAAAGCCTGATCTGGCCCCAGCAAACACACACAGAGATACCCAGAGAGACGCATGCGTGCACACACACACAAATATACACACAGATCCTTGATCAGAACATCTGTATCCTCTGGAATTGTGTTGTCTTTGCAAAACCATTATCTGTTTGGCATCTGTTGCAATGACCTACTCCAGCAACAAGTTGTGCACACCATTTCTGACTCACACAGACGACATCTGAGTCCCTACACAGAACAGAAGACAAATAAGGTTGTTTCTTCAAATAGGGCCCTATGGTGCAGGGAAAGAAGGAGCCAACTGGGGAAAATCTGGCCATTCACACACTCTCGCATGTTGCTACAAGTCCTGTCATTCAAGGAGAAAACATGGTAGGGGGCACTTCATCAAGCTGGGAGGTGCAGAAAGATGTTAAGGAGGGGGATGCCTCCTTGGGAAGCCAAGCCAAGGTGGTGCGACTGCACCCATTCATGCCATCTGCAAACAGCACCTTTCTGCCCACCTCTGTTCCCTTCTCTCTGTGCACCCCATGGAGTGAGAGGCAATGTCCTCCCTTGTTCCAGGATCAAGTGCTACAGAAGACATCATACCCCAGGCTGCAGCGACCTGGCTGTGTAAGGTGACTCTTCTACAAAGCGCGAGTAAGCAGGAGGGCAAGGTGGTGCCAAACAGCAAGAGGCACCAAAATGACTTATTTCTACCACCTCTCCTTTAAAAAAAACATAAAACCTGCTGTCACTTGCTAATCTATCAGCTTGACAGGTCAAGTAAAAGCAGGTTGCCCACTTGCTTTCACTTCTCCCTCAACTTAATCTCTGTGCTAAATTACAAGTTGATAATGGGTTCCCATTAATTATTGATTTTCCAGATAATACTTGTTAAAGTAGAATTAACGCTATTGTTTGTGAACAAATACTGCCCAAATACTGTGTTTAGCGGGCTTGTAATCAGCTTTACCCACTTCTCCTCTAATCTGATTGAAACAGATTTCCTACCAAATCTTTTTTATCATTTTGTTGATATTAAAAGGTCACATATTTATGCCTGCCCAAAAGTTTAATTTAACTTACTGCAATTTATTATCATTACGTTTTCATGTGTGAACAGCAGAATGCTGATGGACGCAACTGTAATTTAGACTGGGATTGGGGAAGCAGAGAGAAAACTGAAGAAGTACTCTTTCCATAGTGTTCAGTGAGTGATGTTGGGCATTGTACATTTTAGCTTATTTTCCCAAGCCCTATATTATGATTCTGTTCATCATAATGCCTTTTGACCCACTGCATTTACTCCATCGTAATTATCCTTTAATACTCTTATAAATGAACTTTTAGCTTATCTTCCGTTAATTCTCAGAACAAGCAAAGCACACACACGTAACAAACAAAGCCATCTAAATAAAGTGTTTAACCCTTTTGGTGGCTTTCCATGATTATTTAAAGGTGGGACATGCATTTAAGAAGTAGATGGCTTAATTACACTTCCTCTCATGAGGTGCAGCGCATGTGATGGCATTTCAGCCCCTCTTCAAGCCAAGCCCCATCAAATGACTCTCTGAAAAGCAAAAGCAATGAATTAAAACCAAAGCAAAACTACCTGATGAGAGTATCACAGATCAGCCAGGGATTTCTCCAGTGTTGGGTGGCCACCCAAGCCAAGTGGCACACAGGACCAGAGATGAGCTACTTAGAAAAGGAAGGTGGAGGTGACTTGTCTCAAGCACTTGAGAGGCTTAAATTTGATTTCCAGCTTAGCCATAAGCTCTTGGATAACTCAGCTCTCTACGATGTGGAGGGAATACATCTGTCTTGTATACCTGCACCTTGAAGCAGAGACCATTTTTCACAACACATAGCCATCAAAGAGCTCACAGTACTAAACACCCAATCATCTTCCATCTTGTTTCTCCTCCACAACCATGCTCAAGCCCTGGTGGGAAATGGGGATGCACCAGCTTGTTCCATTTACTGTGTTTCAGAGCTTGGCACATAATCACACCTCAGCTGTGGTCTCCACAAAGGTTTCTATAAACAAAAATATTCCAGCAATATAGTATCTGGGCAGCACAAAGACCAACACTGTTTGCAGCTGTAGCTGGGTGCAGGTGAGACCCTGCATACTAGACTGAAAACATCATCTGCCAGCAGAGTCCAACTTGTCCTTCATAACCCAGGGCAGATAAATCTTGAATACTCCCAGCATATTGGACACCTGCCACTGACTCAGCATGTCAGACCCTTCTGCAGATGGCAAAGCTGCAACCCATCTCTGTTGTGACCCTATTTCACTGATCTACCTAGCGACAAGCATGAAGTAGCTGGCACTGGTCAGTGCCTGCCTACCAAAATGGAGGACAGGCGCTCAGACACCCACCACCCAGCCCTGCTGCCCATGCATTTCCAAATGTCCCAGATGTGGACAACATCAGTAAGGGATCACAGGCACAATGAGAGATCACCTCCTTGGCAGGAGATGCCTGCTGCTAGTGATGCAATCACAGCTCCTCTTGCCACGGTTCCTCCAGTCTCCTTGCTGTGGTTACTTATTATTAGAATGACAAGCAAAGCAAGAGAAGGTCTTTTCCCAGAGAGCTTGCTACATCTAGACAAACAATCTCCCTGAAGGAGCTGAGACACAGAAGTTAAGGACCAGATCCAATACAGACTTTAGCTGCCTAGGTCTTAGACTTCCGATGTCTACATGCAAACCTTAAACATTTCCTAAGCAGCTGATCGATGGTCAGACCGAGTGGCCACATGTTTTCCTAGGACATATGGCAATAAGGTCCTGCAGGCAGAGTGAGGAAGAAAGATGGGTGGATGCTTCAGCCACCGGGCCATTGTCCTGAAACAGCTCCATATATATCAGAGACTCATCTACTTCAGCATGTCCTTCTCCACAAGCATCCTGCATGTACCTGTTCTGAAAGCAAACTGCTTTCATTTTCCATCAGTTCACTGGAGAGTATCTCACCTGTATAATTCAGAGGTAGCTAGAGGACAACTCATTAGAGACAATTCTTAAGATCCTCTTTTATAGACTGGGTAAACTCTGCAACTTGCCAGTGAAAATCAAACAGATTTTCACGGAAATTTGGTGATATTCAGTGAAAAGCTATTAGTGTGCATAATGAGAAAATACCTAATTCTCTCAAAGAAGGTTTTATGCCCATAAGTGCATCTACAATAACCTGGAAGGCTTAGATTATAGCTAGTAATGCCATGAAGACCTCTAAAGGAGATTAACTCAGGAGTTTTGTTATTAAAGGTGTACTGTTCATGAGTATAACTCCACTACAGTGATAGATACTAAACAGGACTAAAAAAGGTTAACAGCTCTGAACAGCTCTACGAGACAACTTGCACACGTTGGTGCATGCTCCAATAAAAAGAGATCTCAAAAAATGACAAATGAAACAGCCGTCCTATTTGGTCCCCAGCCCATCTTATTTGCTATCTAATATTATTTGCCCTCATGAAATCCTGTTATAGCTTTTTCCCTGGTTTTGCTAGCAAGATGATGATTCTTTCAAAGTCACGAGGCTTGATCCTCAGCTGCTGTGGACTGACCCAGCTTTGTCAGCTAATGGGACTATGTTGCCTTATATCAGCTGGGAATCTGGTTGCTCCTCTGCTTCATGTGGAATGGACTCACAAAGATTATCAGTTAGCTTTAAGACTATCATGTTTTTATTGTGAAGAAATCACTCTAAAAGCTTTTTTCCCTATTCAGTTTTTAAGAATCCAATCCTCTGCTGTAGCTTAAGGACAAATAATTTCACGATTACCACCAGCAGATCCAAGGCCAACTTGAGAAATATTTATTTATTTCCTGATAACATAATCCATATTCCACAGAATTTGCCATGTGAAATATACTCCTGTGTAATACCAAAGTGTTAATGGCACAGAGTAAAACCACAAGCTGGTTTGAAATGCAGAGATTTTACAGGAAAATATATGAAATCGCATAATGCAGCTCCATAATCGTTGGACAATAAATGATCCTTTTATCCGATTATTATTTCAGTTGCATGTCTCTAATAAAATGCAGCAATTACCCACTCCCCAAAGCATTTGGACCACAACTGGGACCAAAGAGTGACAGCCTGTACCAGGAAAGCTGGGTGCTGGTCCTTCATTACCCCATGCACAGCCTGAGCTCCTCAAATCTTAGGACCATCAATGGGATGAGACATAGAATGACATCATTAATTGCTTTAAACTGCAATAGCTCCAATGACATTGTTGCACCAATGGTTAACAAATGGCAGGCAGGAAATGGTGAGGACCAATACAGGAATATAAAGACATCATTGAAAAAGACCATGACTAATAGAGTCAAAGAAAGTAAGAAGGAAGTCTCTACATTTACCAAGAGCAAACGTATCTCCTGCTCATTAGCTAGCTTTCCTACAATACACTGCTTGTTAAGCTGCCGTTCACAGTTCAGAATAATTTTCTTGTAGTCAATAAACTTCTGTAGTTTTAAACCAGGAAAGAAGCAGTGGTCACATCTTCTGGTGACAACTGCAGAAAACTACCAGCTCCTTAACTTTCCAAGGGGAAAATCTCTAACACGAATTATTTTGTAATTATTATTTTATCAGCATGCTTACATTCTCTGAGCCAACTTCTAATCTGATGGAAAAGGATCATTTGTATTTTCTCAAACTATAAAAAGTAGGACTTCCCTGGTGCTGTGTTAGCTCTTCCAAATTCTTTACAAATTAAGTTGTCTATTAGAATCTATAATTCCATGATTCTAATCTAGGATTCTATGATTCTAATCTATGATTCCATGATTCTAATCTAGGATTCTATGATTCTAATCTATGATTCCATGATTCTAATCTAGGATTCTATGATTCTAATCTATGATTCCATGATTCTAATCTAGGATTCTATGATTCTAATCTATGATTCCATGATTCTAATCTAGGATTCTATGATTCTAATAGACAACTTAATTTGTAAAGAATTTGGGAGAGCTAACACAGCACCAGGGAAGTCCTACTTTTTATAGTTTGAGAAAATACAAATGATCCTTTTCCATCAGATTAGAAATTGGCTCAGAGAATGTAAGCATGCTGATAAAATAATACTATGTCTCCGCAAAGGAATTTTATTTTATTCTGTTTTAAAAATAAATGAGTGTTATGCAATATCAGCTGTGCCCATATTGATCAGTTTTCAATCTATTTAACTGCTAAATCCTCAAATCAACATCAGCCTTTTCTCATCCCAGTAGAGTTTGGTTAACCACTGGGCTGCAAAGAAACATTAAATGTTACTGGGTTTTCAGCACATTTGCAGAGGATTAAAAAATGAGCGCTAAATAGCACAGGGTCAGGTCAGATATGCAGACAATTTTAACCACCTGCAGAAATAAATTACTGTTTTCAAAAAAGCTACAGCTGAACACAAGTCTACATCACCATGGAAAAAGATGGTGGCTGGAGACAGCCCTTTGGGATGGTGCCTAAAATAGCTGAAGAAAAGGTTGAATAAAATGCCATATTCTTTCTCTGAAGTGAGATGAATTTGAATAAGAAAGACAGGACATATTTTTTTATCATGGATTCCCTAATCTTGTTTACAGCAGCCAAAAAATGGGCTGTTCTTAACTATACCAACTATGAACTTGGCTGTTCATACATGGTGTCATGTCTACATGGGATACAGTAAAATTATTCACCTCCAGAAAAGACATTATCAGAAACTAAGGCATAAAGACATGAGGCAGAGATAGATTTTTCTCCTTTTGTTTTGTTGTTGTTTTGTGGCCCCTGGGGACTGAGTGACAGAGATGTAGAGGGGGACTTGCCCTAGGTAACTCGCTTAATCAGTGTGCAAGAAAATACCTGTTCAAGATGAACTTCTTTTGCCTTCACAAATTCTGTAATTGGAAAGGAAGAGTCCTTGCATTTTGCCTTCCAAATAGTCTAGTGAAAAAAAATGTCCTGCAAAATTGCAAAAGCAGCATAGGAATCATACTGCTTTGGTCATCCCGTGCTGGTCTCATTCAGCAACATACTGGCTGTTTGGGAAAACACTGGGTACCCTGGGATGCTTCTCTGCTGCTTACAGACCAGTTACACAGATTTGTGACAGGTCTGATTTTCACGTGCCCCACTCTACCCAATTCCCACTGAAAGCTATGAACACTGCAGGCTCACAGCACCCCAGAAAATCAGGCACCATGTATCTGTACAGCAATGCCTGTGGGCACTTCCCAGAAGAAATGCAGATGTCCATGTAGCACATGCAAGCCTACTTACCACAGCTTGCTTCTCTATAACTTTTTACAGCCCTGGCAGTAGCCTTGGACTCCTAGGACTGAAATCCAGTGCCCCAGAAGGTGATTATGTAGCAGGAGCTGAATAGTTATATTAGGGTTTGCAAGGCATGCAAGGTAAGCAGCTGAGCTAAAACCCTTCTGAAGAGGGCCCTTCTCTTTCCTTGTGATGGTGGAGAAACATCAGCAAGTTCAAAGCTGGATAACTGAACCCTTAGACACCTGCAGAGATTATCAAAGGTGGTAAGTGCACAAACTCTTTCTTTGGTGTGGACAGATTAATTGAAATATCTGACCAAAATGCTCAAGTATGACAGATAGAGTCACACCACATCTATATTTTTCTTCTGCTTATTAGGTAACAGTGACCTGCAGTTTGGGTTTTTGAACTGAAGACCTAAATGTGCTGTGAACAATGAGCAGGACTGTCCATTCAGTTATAATCTCTTCCTTCCAACGTGACTGATGTTGTTAAATCAGGCTGAATATATTGGTGGCTCTGGTACCTCTTTGGCAGTTGAAATCCCAACACAGGATTTCTCCAGAAATGAAGGTGAAGCTCAGTTACAGGACTGGGGTCACATCTCCAAACACAGAGCATGTGCACCAGTGATGGCAGTACAAGCTGACAGCTGTCATGTATTTTCTCTCACCAGAAAAAAAAAATGTAACAAACTATTAGATGAACAAAAACCTTTGCACAACGCATGCCACCAGTACACCAGCATGAACACAGGGTCTTAGAAACACACAGAGGCAACATCTCTGGTTTTCCTCCCGTGGATCTCACCCATTGCCCGTCCTCTCTGAGGAAGAGGCGAGAACTATGTGTGTGTGTGTATTTGGGGAGAAAGGCGTTTGTCCAAATTACCTTATTTATTCATAGGCCTTTCTTAATAGTAATGATAAGAATAATAAATCC
Organism: Eurystomus gularis; assembly: GCA_013400335.1. Lineage (NCBI taxonomy): Eukaryota > Metazoa > Chordata > Aves > Coraciiformes > Coraciidae > Eurystomus > Eurystomus gularis. The sequence continues at coordinate 14,270 of VZZY01002337.1, forward strand.
TGTGGGAGCAATGCAACTGATTCATGCACGGATGTGCAAATGGGCAATTTGCAAACTAATTGCCCACACACAATATGCTGTGCAGACAGGTTGTCCGAACACTGGCTCTGCATACTTTTTGTAAGCAGTGGCTGCCTGGTAAGAGGCGGTTGAAATGCTTTCTGGGCAGACAATGGGCTTGCTCAAGTGTGCAACTATTTCAGAGGGAAGCTATCCCGCCCACCCCGGGTGGTGAAGGTTTGTTCTGCCTGTGTCCAGCTGCTGTGTTGTGCCAGGAAAATATAGGGGCCATGTGCAGGACAAAACAGTTTTGCCTTATTGCCTCCACCATCTTGGAAGTATGCAGAGAGTATCATCAGCATATGGGCCTCAGGAGATTTCAGCAATTTAACAAACATTACATGCTCCATAACAAAACAACAGTATTTTGGGACTTGGATCAACCAAATAACTAAATTAAATTCCCTAGACGGTGAGGGCTGGTATGCTAATTGGCTTGCCTTGTGAATTTTCTATGTGGCTCCCCAAGAAACAGATTGGCCCATTTTTCAGGCAACTGATTGTTAATTGGAGTAATGAATAGCAGGCTAGAGAGGCTGATCACTTCGTTTGGTAAATTCAAATGCCTGTTATTCATGAAGACAAGCTAGAGGTGAAATGGTTTTCATGGGAGGCTGGCAGACAGCCTGGTGCCAGGTCAACCCAAATGTGTTTTTCTTTCCCTTTACACTGGGAACGCAAGGGAAGGTTTAGCACCTGATTCCTCCATCCCTCTGGGATGCTGTGCTTGTCAAGCAGCTGAATCACCCATGAGAAGGTCTTCCTCCATTGACTGCAGAAGGTCAGCTGGCACCTTTACTGAGAAGGCCTCTGCAGATCTCCTGCTCTGGCTCTGCTGTCCCTAAACACAAGCAACCTCTAGTGCCTCTGGGAAAGTCCTTGGTTTTGCTATGCTTTGCGTCCCTTTTAGATCTGATGGGCTTGAGGGGCAGGAGCAGGCTGGTGTAGCCGGGTCAGCAGGAGAGAGCTCCAAGTCTTCTCCCTTCATCATCCCAGCTCCTTTATCCTCAGCGGGCCACACAGCAACTGCTTCTTCCCCTTTCCATTCACTCAACAACAGTGGTTCTGGTTCCCCACTATCCCAGCTTCCCAACTTGGTTAGAGGAACACAGCTGGGGTGTGGGGAAGATAACGCTTGGAGTCTTGTCTGCAGTTTGATTCAGAAGACCCAGTCCTCAAGCAAGTAGCAAGGATGAAGGCTGTTATGATGTTTCCCACATCACACTCTCCAATGTCTGGCTTCGATTTCAAAGAGTGTGAAAATGCTGATCCGTTTCTGTTCCCACAAGCTTTGCTGTTAGCCAAGCTCGCAGCATCTCTCCAGGGCTCTTCAGACCAGGCTCTGTGGTAGCATAGAGGATACCTGTATGCTCTTCTGAGCAAGCTTCCTTGCAACTACTTTCTGCACTAAGACCTGAGGTAATAACTGCCTGAAAACCATAGCCAAACTATTCACCAAAGACTATACTCAGAAAATTTTAGAAATGGGTCCCTTTAGGGTATTTCGAGTGCTATTTTGCAGCTGATGAGCTTTTCAGTCTGTTAGCTGAACCAAAAAATAGCTTTTGTAAATTCACAGTTACACAACCGAAATATTTTCACTTGTTAGTACATCAGCTTTCCAGAAAACCACAGTTAAACATTCTACTAAAATGGAGCAATTGTTCCAGTTGCTTATTCTCCAACAAATGCAGAGTTTCAGTTTCATATTCAGCACACAACTTTGCGTGCTCAAACCAGCACACAAGTACCTAACTTTAAAAGCCACTTCTGAAAATCTCACAGCATAATTTTTCTGTATCACAATGATACCGGATTTTTCAATATCTTTCCAAATGTACTTATAGACTCCTAAGGCTTCTGAAGTGAGACTCATAAAAGACTCAAGGGCAAGGGGAACTGATATACAGCAGGCAGTGAGTTTTCCCAATTAGCAAAACAACAGAGTAGAGGAGTTACCATGGCCTTGTGAAACATGATCTGGTGGTGAGAAGGAGCTAAAAGATAACTTAGCCAAGAGATAAGTGTTCCCTTTTTGTCAATCAGCTGTAAAAGGCTAACAACTGGGCCTTTGAAGAAGAGCTCAAAAAGACTGATAAGAAGGAAAGATCCTCCCTAATAGGCACTGAGAGCTGGGGAATTGCCAAAAGAAGCATGAAGTCATCAAAAATCTGCAGTAACTGGGGGAAAGATAAAGGTGGCAGGGGGAGATCATGACCACAGGCTCACAGACCACCTACCCAAATTATACCACCGCCTCAAAAGAACAAGGGACAGAGCATGTGGAGTAATTTACACAGCAAGCGGGGCTGTTTTAACCAATCTTACAGGTGAATAACAATGCATATGTATTAGAAAACAGAATAATTAAAAACTCTGTGTATAAATAACTAGTGATACAGGATGAAGGTGCATTTGTTAGGAGGAGAGATCCCCCATGCACCCAGCACTGTAATAAACTTATGTCAGCGTTCTGAACAATCATTTAGTTTGGAGAGTTTTCTTACGATTTTTGGTAACAACGCTATAAAAGTAACTGAGCTCATCAGATTACATTTTGCAAGAAGAGACTTATTTTCATAAATTATGTTAGAAGACAGGTAGGTGATCCCATTTACTCAGAAAAAATGTGGCACAAGAAAAGACACTCTATATTGAAAAACAGGTAATGTTTTTTCGTGTCTGCGTTTCTATGTGCCCAAGGTGTGTGCTCCAAAAGGCCCAGTCCTCAAAAGGTCAGGGAGGCTAGTTTTGGAAAATAGTCTTTAGGTGCCTCAGGTTGAAAAGCAGAGATTTTCTGTTTGCTTCTCTGAGCTGTGTCCAGGCACTTCTGCATTAACCCTGGCATACAAATGCTTTATAATCAACAGTGAATTTATCACTGGGGCAGTAAAAAATACATTCATTTTATAGGAACTAAACCACTGAAAATAAGTTTGCTTCTTCAAGAATGCTTAGAAATACTGGAGAACAGTCCTGCAGCTCCTGAAGCATTAATGACTGAATACTAACAACAGACTGCCACTAATACTTATTTGTCAGTAGTTGGTGCAAGACATAAAAAAATAACTGAGAATACTTCTTTTTTTTTTTTTTCAGAGGTGCACAATGATTATTTCACACACAAAACTTTAGGCACGTTCTAACAAATGAGAGGTTCACAGGATTTCAGAGAGGAAAAGTGACTTTCCAGATCATTCTCCCTTATGAGAGGCTAAGCATTCATCACCAACATATAGGGTAAGGCAAAACTACATGGAGGACTGGGAGCAGTAAACTCCTCCTGAAGGGACACTGGGACAGCAGAGCACATTTAAAAATGGATCTCAGGGCACGAGAAGTGACATTCAGTGATGAAGAAAACAATACCTCACTCAGATCTGTTGTGAATATTTAAGCTGGGCATAATCCTCTGGATACAATGCCACATTTTTGAAGGTACCCTAAATTAAAGTCAAGGTTTGTTTCTGATATGTTCCTCTGCAGCTTCTGAGCTAAATATTAGAACAGCACTTGTGAACAGCTATTTACATCCCCCTCCATAAAGCTGCAATGAAAGCTTCATTGAGCAAAAGCCACAGACCTGTGTCTCAGACCTCTGTGGCTTCAGCTCCTCTTGTTGCTCCAGGAAAGCAGTGTAAGAGAAGGCCTCCAACAGCACTGTCACATTGAAATGGACCTCTAGAGATGGTGTTTGCTCTTTAATCTGACCCAGTCACATTTTTGTACAATGAAGAAACATGTGCTAGTAACTCTTCAGGTCATATTTAATTTTAAGACTGAATACCCTGGGTTATAAACACAGGGGGAAGTCGGCAGCTAGCTTTATTTCCATATTTCCATTTCTACACATATCAAGCAATAGAATATTATCAATATTAAGGAAAGACAGACACTTTCAGGTTTTTGTTCTTCGTAATTTGTAATTGCTTCTATCATGCTTTGAAAATGTCATAAGATACCCACAGAAAATTCATCATGAAACTAAATTGTGAAAACAAGTAATCGTGAAAAGGTACAAATCATTGCATAAACCCCACAGCTACTCTCCATAGCTGGCAGTCTAACTGGCAGCTGATTACTAAGGGCATTTTTCAGAGGGCAATACTATCTAGGTCTTCATTAATGACCTGGAAGACGGGATGCAATGTACTCTTGTCAAGTTTGCTCTCTGCACTAAGCTGGAGGACAGGGCTGCTCTTCAGAGGGACCTAGACAGGCTGAAGAAATGGCCTGACAGGAGCCTCACGAGTTCCAGCAAAGGCATCTACCAAGTCCTGCCCCAGGACAGACAGAGATCCCCACACAAGGAGACACACTGAGGGCTAGCTCCGTGGAAAAGTCCCAGGGGACCAAGCTGACCAGGATCAGTAGGATGCTCTTGAAGCAAAGAAGGCCAACCATGCTCTAGGCTGTATTAGCAAAAGGGAAGCCAGCAGGAGAGGGAAGAGACTCTGTCCCTCCATTCTGCATTTGTTTGTTCAGCTGGAGAAGGGAAGGCAAAGGGGATAGCTTATTGCTATTTTCAGCTACCTAAAAAAGAGAAGATGGGGCCAGGCTTTTCCCAGAGATCTTCAGTGGCAGCACAAGAAGTGGTGGTTACAAGCTGGAACACAGCAAGTTCCTATTAGGTATCAAGAAAGAAATTTCACTTTACAGGTGGTTCAGTCCAGGGCCAGGGCCCAGAGAGTCTCCATCATTGGAGATACTAAAATCTCAACTCGACAAGGCTTTGAGGAACTCAATTAAACATAAAATTTGGCCCTAGTTTGAGCATGGGAACCTAAAGTGGTCAGTTTGAAGCTAAATTATTCTAGATTTCAGATATCAGGCACAAAAAGGTTTTTTTTAAACCATAGCATTTTTTACCAAAATCTGCCTTTTTGAACATTAACATCATACAGTAATGGCTCTCAAAATCTCTATAGTAGAGTTTGGGATCAATTTTCTGCAGAGGAGACAGGACTGTAAGGTGAGAAAGGACTTTCTTCTCCTTCAGAATATTTGCAATTGACTCCAAGATTGTGACAAGATCATAAAAATCTTTATTACCAAAAGCCTAGTCAAGGTACAAGCCATCTATTCAGCTACAAAAACTTGTGCCATTTGCCAACCAGTTTAGCTAGCGAATAACAAACACTTTGCCCACACACTTGCTGGTAGAACATAGATTTTTGACTGTTTGGAAACCCATCCATAATATGAAACATGGGGAACAATTCCTGAAGTAATGAACAGTTAAAAATGGTAGGAATTTCTTCTCCCCATTGATTTTTTTTTTTTTTCTCGAAACAAGCTTCTTGAAGGAATTATGGATAATATTCAACACAGTGCTGTCTGACAGCCCACAGATGGATGCATTTCTAATGAATATGGATAAGTTAAAAATGCACTGATAGCAGACATGAAAAATATCTGGGGAATTCTCCTTAATTAGATTACACTCTGCTCACCCTGTCTGTATGAATGAGGACACAGCAGTGAAAACCGCCTGACAGCATTGTTAATACAACTGCTAGCGTTTGTAGTAGCAGACATCTGTTTTAAAGCTGTGATCCAAATCTGCCCCTAGAGGCCAATCAGCCAGGCTTTGGAACTCGGTCCAAAACATTAAAAGCTAAATTCATACTTGCTGATAGCAGGTGCAATTCCACTGAACTCACCACATTTCAATGTCACCTGAGATTTCAAACAGTTTCTACAGTCTACAAGTGAAGCACAAGTGCAAGGAGAAAGAACCCCATTCATTACACAAAGTTCACATAGCAGCAGGGTGTAGTAATGCTGTTTCCCAGCCTAGAAATGTGTCTCAATAGGGTGACTGAAGTGCAAAGCACACTCAGCCCCTACTCACTGCCCTACAAGTCAAGGGCTTGAAAATTTTGCTGTATTTTCTCCTCATGCTTAATTTTTTTTATGTACAGACACACACAAGGGTATATCCCCTTGCCTGAAGAGCAATAAAAACAATTTTCTTTTTTTTTCTCTGAAAGCAGAATAAGTTGATGTTTTATTGCAATAATCCAAGGCACAGGTCAAATACAGAGGAGGCAGAGGGGGAAATCCTAGAAATTATCCTCCCATACATCATCGCAGGCAACAGGCACACAGCTCAATATAAATAAATAACCACTAAGCCATCCCCATTCATGTTTCTAATTAGTGCAACCTATTTAACAAATACACACATAATATAGGTCAATTATGTAGGTCATGATAAATTTGTAAAGAACTTCAGCCTTTAGGGCACCCAAAAGACTACGTTGAGGCAGTATTTTCAAACTTACAGCTCATTTCTGCACAAGGCTTGAGAACAGCAGAGACATGCTCAGTTTTTCTGTTTTGTGGTACTACAGCCACAACAACTAAAAAAAACCATCGGTGCCATCCCTTGGGAGACACCCTCTGTGATACGATCACAGAACGTGGTTGAGTCCATCTAGTAATCCAGCATTTGTTCTATCCAGTGCAAAGCCACTAAGATCATCTATTACACCCTACTATAAATCAAGAGTAAAATGTACTTACTTGGCCTGATTCTAGAGTGCTTCAGAGTTGTAACTCATTGCCACACAATATATTTAGGTTGAAAAAAGAAAAAAAAAGAATCCTGGAAGACAAAAAGACATATCACTTCAGACCACAGAAATCATTGGAGAATCATTAGGAAAGCAAAGACAGCTAGAAATGCAAAGGAGTCAGTGGAGGGCCTACACATGAATATGAATTACAAAGGCACGTTTTTATCCTGATTTTCTCAGAATGTGTTTGTTTTGCTGACCTGCTGCCCCTCCAAAACTTTTGAAGCAGTTACTAGTTTCAGCCACAAATGCCAGAAATGTAAACGTCTCAAAGTTATTTAATTTCTATGAGTTTTTCAAAAACTGGTGGGCATCCAGAGGAGGTGGAGAATTATGTTCTTTATGTATTATGAAATGGCAACTCAGCACTTATCTAGTATGTTTGACCATGGCCCTCTGACCAGGCACAGATGCAGCTCCAGAGAAGCCACAGTATGTGCCAAGTCCTGCCTTGCTAGACATTTTGGGGAGGAATGATGAGGAAACACAGTGGAGGGCATCAGAGTACCATGTGGGGTTTCAGGTAAGTGACAGACTGCAGAGCAGAGCTACCTATCCTGCTCTGGGATATGGGGAGGATGTGGAGTAGAATATCACAGCAAATGCTACAGGTGTGTGGTTTGCAGCAGGAGATAAAGGGGTTGTGGGACTCAGATCTGTAGGGAAACAAGCAGATTTTTCTGCCAAAGGTCAGCATTAGCATAATTTGTTCTTCAACAAGAAGAGAGAAAATGGACCTTGGATGGGAATTTGAGCTGTAGGTTTAGTTGCTTTTACACTTCCTTAGTATTTCCAAAATATTTTTTTTTCTTCAGGCAATCTCAACTTGGTCTGCTGTGAGACAGGGCTTCTGGCTTCCTGGACTGCTGTTAGCAGAGGAACTTCAAAATCTTCAAATGAAATACCTCAAGGAGTTACCTAAGGTACTCTTTTGTACCTTAAATATGCAATAGTATTAATAGCATTGTTAGGCCAGTGGCTGGGGAGTGTCTGGGACCCCGGACACAGCTGGGAACTGAGATGCAGAGCACTAGCTCCCAGCAGGGAGCTGGTGCCTGAGCACCTGTGGGCTATGCCAGCTTTAGTAGCACCAGCCACGAGCTGGGAACCGACTCCTTACCGCTTTGGGCTTCCCAAACCTGTGCTGCTGCCTGGAAAAGCCAGTCCCCAGGCTGGGCAGGGGCAGCAGCACTGTAAGAAACATGTTCTGCGCAGGGAGCCTTAATTAACTGTGCAGGTCTCAGAGGTCAGATGTTCAAAACTTCACAAGTGCATCCAGGTCCACATAAGGCAGCCCGAGCTCTATTGCTAGCCACATGTCAGCTGGTTGAACTCCTTCATGCCTCTCTGAGGATGTGAGGAGATGGAGCATTTTGTGTAATTCGGCACATGTTACTACCTGGCTTGCCAAAACAACATACCAATCACGTGCAGTTTGTGGGTACACTGTGCCAAAAATACTGACCTTGTATTTATAATATAATCCTGTTACTGTTTGCAATAGTCATGAATGATCTGGTGAAATAACCTTTTAATTACACAGTTTTTAATATTTCTACAATTTGGTTTTGATCGCTATTTATTAATTCTCATTCAAACATCCAACACTACAGTTCTTTATAACACTGGAGTGAGAGATATCATTTCCCAAATAACTCATTCCCAATAACCCAAATTCTAGCTCAGGTATGATACAGATAATACACCAAACTGAATCTAAATGTGCATACATAAGTTATATATATATATATATAACATGCAGACATCGTACCTGAAAATCTGTTACAAACCTATATAGCTTGAGTTAATCCTAGGAATGACCACAGTAGTGTGTGTGAGAAAGTCTCAGGAACAAATGCAAACAATCTACACTCCCTGCCAGGGCCCTAGATGAGGCAAGGGGGTTTCCAAGAATAGACTGAGAACTCTTCTCCATGCACAAAAGTGATGTTTTCACAGGAGGAAAAAAAAACCACAACAGCATTACATTCTCTTTTTTTGGAATCTTTAATCTTAACTACAGAACTGTTTATGAACACATATGCAAGATATTTCAACTATGAGAAATAAATAATGTAGAATTTTGCCCTGTCCCTGGGGAAATGGTGTTCCTGATAAAGCCCTGCTCTCTGCTGGCCTGGCCATCTTTTCCATGAGGGCCTCACTTCCCTCAGTCTTCTGTTTTGCCTAGTGAAAAGGGGAAAGACCGTCTTCTTCTGCAGGCTCTTTAATTGCATAATCAGTGACAGAAGCATCTTTCACTTAGGATTCAAAAACATTATATTGCTAAGGAAAACAATACCAATACCACCTAAATCTTTTGTCTTGAAGAAAAAATGCAAGTAGTCTTCAAACCTGAGTGACTCTATATAAGTATTCCTGTTTTCTTGCAACCTGAAAGAAGAAATAGGGCTCATGTAGTAGGCTCCCCATTGTAATGGGCTCAGACAAGAGTGTATTTTTTAACATAAGGGACTGGAGTCCTGTTCTGGGTTTCGGGGAACTTGCTCCTAGGTGTGAAGTTTCACAGCAACCCAAAATTCCAGTGACAATCACAGAATTTGAGATGGTGCTCTCTGGTCCGACCACATGATTTTTTCTGCCTTATTAAAACAGTGAGCAAAAGAACTCGATTTCCCATAAATCTATTCTGCATAAATCCTCCAGGAAACCGGAAGCGAGATAACACCAGCCATAAATTTTGAAAAAGTAAACAATCGCTCTCTTTTCTGCCTCACTGCACAAAGGGAGCACATCGCTCCTGCTGAGCGCACCCCCCCCCTCCCTCCGCCGCTGCCGGAGAGGAGCGAGGAGGAGGGGG
>VZZY01002337.1:27255-42720 GCA_013400335.1 Eurystomus gularis
GCCTCGCAGGCCCAGCCGGCCTGCCTGCCGGCCTCCCGGCCTGCTTGCCTGCCGCTCTGCTTGCCTGCCTGCCTGCCTGTCTGTGTCGCGGCGGGCATCTGTCCGACAGCCGGCTCCTGCGGGTCCCCGCCCGCCCTCGGCCATGCAGTCGGAAAGCTCCCTTGCAGCAGCTCTCGGCGTCCCCTGACAAAGATTGTAGATTTCTTGTATTGTGCTTTGCTGTGGTTTCTTTCCTGGTGATGGAGCTGGGGGGGGGAGTCCACTGTGATTCGCTGGATCTTCCGTTTTGCCTTTTGAACAAGGATTTTAAATTGTCCTTGTCCGGTCTTCTGGGACCTCCTTCACGATCCAGAAGATAACTGCAAATTATTCAGGTTGCCCAGAGAGACTGTGGGATCTCCATTCTTGGAATTTTTGAAGGTGCCATTGGATGTAGCCCTGAGCAACGTGGTGTATCGCTATAGTTGCTGGTGCTTTGAGTAGGAGGTTGGATGAGAGGCCTCTTGAGGTCCCTTCCCACCTCAGTTACTCTGTTTACCTTCTCTGAACTCTTACTACTCTGTTCCTTCTTAGGTCTCAGTAGCAATGGGGAAAAGAAAATGTATGTAGTTTCATGTTGTAAAAGCTGTAGATCTCAATGACGTGCTGAAGGACAATAGATATGTTCCTTCTGAACCATTGGGAAAGTAGCGTGTGGTCTCACAGGCATCCAGCAGCCATGGAAGAATTTGGTGGTTAGGACAGGCAGTATAGGAGAGGGGGATTTTGCTGCTAGGTCCAGTTTCACAAGTGATCGGCAGATGAATCCCAGATTTTTGAATGCAGAATGTTATGCTGTCCTACTGGAGTAAGTATAAGCATTCAACTGCAAGTTTCCCTCGGTTAGTTGAGATTGGTTTGACCACTGGAGACAGTAGCTGATATCTCAGTCTTACTCCAGATGCTGAAGGAACTGCAGGCACAAATCCTTTTACTTGCCAGCAGTAGCCTGTCACTCCTGATGTGTAAGTTGTTTGTTGTTTTTTTTTTACCAGACCGTTTGTTGTAGTGACTTATGGCTTACTTTTGACTATCATGCCCTACTTTCTTAGCACAGATCTAAATCAACTAACAACTAAGTATTGAACTAAGGCTCAAGTCAAGTTTACTTCTGTAAGTCCCTCATCAGATAACCATCATACTCTTAGGTCCTTTCAGCAGGTTTACAAAATAAAACATATCTTTTTTTCCTCTGTTGGATATAGGAGTGATGTGGGAACCATGTGTTCTATGTGAAGGACAAGAAATAAAACATTTGATAAAGAGAAGAAACAACTGATAAATGGAAGCCATGAAAGTATCAAAGCGCTTCTTCGCTTTTGGGATTTTGGCATGCATAGCTATTTATGTTGCATACATAAAATGGCACTTGGATTCCAAACCCATTGTGGGAGTAACAGAAGGAGTTGTTGAAAGCAGGGGAGACAAACTAAACCATCAGGCACTGACCACAGATCTCTCGGTCTTCTATGGAATTATGTTTGATGCAGGAAGCACGGGAACTCGCATCCATATTTTTAAATTTACGCAGCAGCAAAAAGGTATGACCAGCTTATTGCACACTAGATTAATTCTTCCATAATGTATGGAACAGTTTATTGGTAAGACCTTTCTAGGGATTACTTGAACAAACATGCTTCAGGTCTTTATAGAGAGCCATCAGGAAGTACATTATGATTCAAGCGTGTGAATTTGCACAAAATTATGAAAACATTCAACAAGGAGAAAATGCTGTAGTGTCTGAATTTGAATTAAATAGCAGCTGTACCTTCAGAACAGTGCTTTGAAGAAGAGCAGTTTTTCATCACACTGCTTGGTGGAAGGGAGGATTATAAATTTACACTGCCTTATTCCCCTAAATTTTCACCATGAGGTTGTTGGCTGTCTCCAGTTCCTGGCATTGAGCTGCTTCTCTCTGCATTGTTTGGTTTAGCGCATCCTAGGCTTCAGTGTTGGATTTAAATTGCAAAACTTCACTGTTTGATTAAAATTCCTGTGTATTGCATCTGGACAGAGGGTATTGCTGAGAAGTGGGACAGAACTGTGCAAAAAATCTCTGGAGTCATAACCTTCATTTACTTAGGTGTTGTCAGCTCCCGTTTGTGAAATGCTTAAAGATGAAAGAACCTATGTGGATGCTGTTAGTAGGTCATCTGAGGATGCTTTTAAGGATTATCCAGTTAATTCCTTCTTTCAGTGTATTCCTGAATCTTTGCTTCTTCCTTGCCTGCTTCTCTTTAAACATGATTTCAGAATATATTGGAGGAACTTTATGGAATGTGGTTGGGTACAGGAGAAGGATGTTGTGAAGCTCATGTTGTATTGCCTGCAGGTTCATATTATTATCTATACTGCAGGTTTCCAAAATACTTAGATATAACTCCATCTGCTGCCATTGGAAATGGTGGTAAAGCTTCCACTGAGTTTTACTGGAGTCAAGTTTAGCCAGATGTTTTGCCAATTACCCAGCCCAGCACAAAAAATGCCACCATTACCAGGAGGCAGATGCATAAGCAGATATAGATTTTATTATCTGTCCCCATGGGGCGCAGAAATGACACTACATGGCTGGCAACAGAAGAGGGAAACCCATGATATATATAACAAAAGGAAAAGCAAACTTAACTACAAACTCAATAACAGAAGGGAAAAGAAACCAGGCGATCACCTCAACAATCGAGGGGGAGACCAACCATACCCCAAATATCACCATGGCCATGCACAAACCACCCTGGCAAATACCCGAGAGGTGCACCAGCATTACATGGTACATTCCACAAAGGTGCATGGCCAGACTACGACAGACACCAAAAGGATAAGCAATCAAATCCATTACCAGTATTACCCTTGTCCCGTCCAATATACTCGTTCTGTCCCGCCGTTGCTGGGGAATCCTGGTTGCAGTGAGCAGTCGAGGGGGCCTCGGGGGAAAAACCTGGTGTGGTGCATCCACCCGCAAGTTGGCTTTTTCCAAGTTCGCTACAAGCAGGGCCAGCTTTTATACTGTTTGATAAACAATTCAGGTTGCACAGGCAATCCTCAAAAATAATTTCAAAAGTGGGACACATGCTATTTTTCTTCCTTATTGGGTTCCGTCCAAGGTCAGCCAAGCCTGGGAAGAAACTCAAGCCTGGGAAGAAACTCAAAGAGGAGGAGGCACCTCTGTCTGCTTTGGTCTGTTTCTCAGGATAGCTGTGTGTCTGTTCTCACAGCTAATCAGCTGATTTCCCAGCAGAGAAAAATCCTGCTGGTTTCAGTCATACTGTCCAGTTGTGAGATTCATCCATATGTCACCTTCAATTCAGGGCCTATTGCTCAGGCCCCAGCACTTCACCAGAACAGAGCACACTAAAATGTGGTGTCTTTGTTGCTGGTGCAGTTTGGAAAGCTGCACATGCAGGTGTAAGGGATGCACCCATCTGGTAATTGTCTGCATGAAAAATATGTGCACAGAGGACACCAGCACCTGAAAAACAGTCATGACTTTTAAAAATGTTTTTCTCAGGAGCTAATTTCCCAGCAAGAACTGTATTTAAAGACCAGGTGGCTCCTGATTGTTCATTAGACAGAGGCTTCAGTTAACTTCCATTACCACATAATTGTAAAATGGTTTTCTTTTTGTGTATGCAAAATTATTTCTACCATTACTTATTTTGAAATACTGTTTTTGGACAGAGACTCCCAAGTTAACCCACGAGACATTTAAAGCACTGAAGCCGGGTCTGTCTGCATACGCTGATGATGTCGAAAAGGTAATTTTATTTCAGTTACTGTACATGCCCCAAAACATCCTGGTTTTGATATGCCCTGCAAATCACATCTTGCTGGGATACAGTATGCTGAACTGTCTTAGTTCAGGGAAGTGTCTCCAAATGATATGAGCCCACAATAAAAGTTGGTCAACATGTAGAAGAGCAAGGAACAGAACGCATCTAATTCCACTTGGTGATGTTTTTAATTTAGCACAGTGGATGTTTTTGCTATCTGTGTTAAGAATTTTGATGCATTTAAGAAAGTGACAAAAGAGCTGTGTTGGATCGGAGCAGAGCTTTCTCCAGAAGTGACTGGAATTGGATTCTCAGGAAGACAGTCTAAAAAACAGGCCAAGTACTAAGTGACTTCTTTCCTATCTCCCTTACCTTCTGGCTTGCAGGGATTTGGGAACGTCCTGTGCCAGGCTTATACCCAGCTCATAGTGTTTTTGGGTCTCCAAAGGCGTTTTTGTTCCAAGGGTTTGCTATAGTGCCTTTTGAATCTTTTGTAACCAAAGCTTTTGAAGAGTTATATGTCCCAGTTTGAAAAAGTGACTCATACTGTTTGTTTTTGACCTTTTGCTGGATAATCTCTATTATGTCCACCAGATCTCATGCTGTAGGAGATGGTGAGCCCTCCACCTTCTCCTGACTCCTTTTGATATTCACTTGTCTCTGTTCCACATTTACAGTGAGTCATACCTCTGATCACCTTTTGCACTTCCAAGAAAGGCAGATCTAAAGAATTTTTAAGATGCCTTTTTTTTGTTCTTTGTTCAGAGTGGCCAGGGAATAAAAGAGCTCCTGGAGGTGGCAAAGAAGGAAGTTCCTATGGAGTTATGGAAGCTTACTCCTCTGGTCCTGAAAGCCACAGCTGGCCTACAGTTGTTGCCAGGAGAGAAAGCTCAGAAATTGCTGGATAAGGTACTATTTCTTGTATTTCAGTTTGCTTTCTAGAAATTTTAGAGCTGAATTTCATCCCTTCTGTGTAAAGTACATACTCCTTTATCATGAGCCATTCCTATCATTCAACCCTGAAAGTAGCGCAGATCTCAAATGGGGTTGAGAGGAGACACTGTGTGAGTACAAGCACAGAGGAATGATGACGACTCCAAGTAAGCCCGGAGGTGACATATAACAAACGTAATATAATAATCCTAACAGTCATGACAGGCTTATTTTTACTTGCATGTTTGTTGGTGATTTTGACTAGGATGTTGCTATTTTGAGAAAAGCTCTCTGCTATTTGGTTGGTTATGTTATCAGCCTGCTGCTGCAAAGTTGGTCCTTTATATTGATTTGAAATAATGTAAATTGTATTTATGGGCATGTAAAATGTTTAATATTTTAAGATATTATAAAAATAAACAAAACATTGTGTTCTAGACCTCACTGCTGTGGGAAAATTGGAAGGAAATAACGAGGTGTGGTTGAAACCAATGTCTGTTTTGCTCTCTGTTGCCTGCAAGCTGGCCTGTTCTTTTCCACACTGAATTTCAGCTGAAACTGCTGCAGTTGTTACTTGAGAGGACTCTGGAAACCTAGGACTTTGCTACCTCGTGTAGCGTGTAGTGTAGAGGACCTCTCATAGCCAACACGCTCTTGTTAAAAATGCCATTCCCTAGGGCATTCCTGAAAGTCAGTGACCATCTCCTGCCTCTCTAGTACATATATAATACTATGCAGGTCACCAATTGCAGCAGAGTAAACTGAATTCCCTTGCCTACCCATGTCCATCCATTGTTAATGGCATTTCTGAGCATTTTCCATACTTGAAAACCCACACATCCATCCCTGTCTCTGCACCAAACTGCAGAGACAGCGTGTAAATTGCTGACCTTTTATACCATAGTGCCTACTAATACTTACTGGGCTCTTGAAAATCAAAGTGGTGAGCAGCAGTCAGGATCTGGCCCAAGAAGAGGAGCAGTTGTGTAAAACTGGAGTTTTAAAAAAACTTGCTTTTCAGCTGAAAGAAAATTTCTCTGAGTCTAGCTTTTATTTGAACTACAGGTGAAGGAGATTTTTAAGGCCTCCCCCTTCTTCGTGAGGGACAACTGTGTATCGATAATGAATGGAACCGATGAAGGTAGGCTAACCGGTGGAGACCCTTTCTGCAATCTTGGAGATTCCTGCTGTACTGTGACAAATACCCACTTACAAGCAGTGGGTTTGGCACAGTTTTTATGCTGCCTCAGACAGTACTTGCCAAAGACATCTTTTGCTACATTTTCCGATTTGAAGTCCCGAACTCTCTCCCAAGTTTCAAAGCTCTGAGTGCTGGGCAGTTCCTGTAGGATCACCAGGAAGCCACTGTGCAGTCACCACTTCTGGAAAGGTTTCTGAATATCTGCTTGTTGAGGTGGTCTTCAACAACTGGCTTTGCACACCCTGCTCTTTTCAATGTTCATCAGAGCTTTCTGGAAGTATTTGGTCATGTTGTTAATTATAACTGATATAATGAGTGTGATTGTGAATTCAATCCAGAAAAATGTTATATAGCCAAGAAAATACATACTGAAGTAAGTTGATGCTCGTCAAAAAACGCTGAGAGCAGAACCCAGAATTAGTCTTAATTTAAAATAATTTGAAGAAACATGTCTAAATTCTAAGTAACTGAGCATTGAAATGTATTTTAAATCTGCTTAGAAACCAAACTTTAAAATAGCTGGAGCTGTTTATGAGTTTCTTTTTTACTGCTTAATGGAAGAAAGACATTGTAATTCTTTTTGGTTTGTTTTGAATCATTAATGGCAGTGACAGCTTTGGTTCAGCCAAGGGTTGAACCGGACTGTGGTCCCCTAGCATGCATTGAGTTTTAACCACATGGATAAATATTTGAATTTGTTGACATAAAGCCCAATAATTAATATAATTTATGGAGAAAAGGTTTATAAAACAAGGAGATGACAGAAACAGTGCAGCTCACACTTAAAGGAAAAATTAGAACACTAAAAATTCTTAATATTCAGAAGAAAACTCAAGGGCCTGACCTCAACCAAAAGCCTACCAGTGGATGCTTTCCTAGAAAATGAGTAAGTGTCAGTCATTTCCTTGTCTTTTACTAAGGACTGAAGCCTTTGTGACTTCTCACCTAAGTTTTTGACCTGTAAAATACAGAGTTCTCCAGGCATTTAATGTATGGGGCATCTCTTCCAAATGGCACATAATCTCTGGTATGGAAGGTCATGCTCTTTGTTCAAGGCATCTAATCTTGTTTTTTGACAGCTGTTGACAGTCATGGAAACACTGGCTTTGGGGCAAGGTGGATCAGGGGAGCTCAGCAAAGCCAGTCCTATTCACCCTTCTTGAAGGTCCTTCTGTGCTTAGCTCTTAGCTAGGCATCCTTTGGAGACTTTATATTAGAAGTCTGCTGTTTGTGAAAGGGGGACAAGGGAGCTTGCGGCAGGTGGTCTGTGGTGTCTCTGTCTATTGTTGCATAACAAGCTCTGGTTTGCTGATCTTTTTGTTTAGATGGTGGAGTTAAACTGTATAAGAAAACTTAAAATGCATGCATCTAAACAGATCCTAAAGCAGGAAGACCTTGTAATATGGCTCACCTTATTTGTTACTGTTATTAGATAAAATGAAATTACATGATCTAACACTCATCTTCTGAATATTTTCCTTATTAGGCATTTCAGCCTGGATCACAATAAATTTTTTAACAGGTATGTGTACATGGGCATGTGCATAAAGATATGACTGATGCTGTGAAACTTGTGCTGTTTTCTGCCCCTGCATGGGATCTGTTCTTTCACTGGGGTGGAGTGGGAGAAAGAAGTGTCTGGGAGTAAGTTAGCAGTTATTTTTTGGCCTGGCCTATTTAAGTCATTAGGATTTTCGCCATTTACTTGACACAGTGAGGAATTTAATCCCTTTTCCTAGATGTCTAATGTAGCCTTTCTTTCAATTCCCTGTAGGGTACCAGAGCATTTTATTCCTTTTTATAGTCTCCTACTAGCTCTGGCTAAATTTTTAATGTGGATATTCTAGATGTGCTTGGCAGCTGCACAGTGAAAGAAAGTTCTATGCCACTTCCTTATGGATTTATAACATAGAAATACTGCAAGTGTTTACACTGCTGAGTTAGAAAACAGTAGCTGAAGAATGAAGAAAAAACTAAGCCCCCAATGTGACAGTAAGTAAAGCAGTCTGCGTCCAAGCTGTCTATTCAGCAGCAGACACAGCGTCGAAGCAACACAACGAGTGCTCTAAAGCTTTTTGTGTTCACAGGAAGTACCAGAAAGGTCAGAGATCTTCAAACATTAGCTGTCATGAGGTATACGGAGATACTTGGCACAAACTAGTCTCGTCAGGAGGGTATATTTGAAGGATCTAACTGAGAAGAAATGGATTTAAATTAGAAGAGAGGTCTGGGCTGGCAGCAGGAAGAATTCCAAGAGAGCTGAGTTTCTCAGGCCAGCTCTTTTCAGACTATCCTCCCCTTGGCTATAGGAATCTGCAGAAATATCACTAAGGGATCAGGAGAGGTGGCCAAGAGAACCACATTCCTCTGTGTTACAAAGTGGTTACCAGAGTAGAGTTTGCAAAGGGGTCCCTGGATCCACTGAAAAATGTTTAGGAATCCAGTAACCAAAGCTCTTGTAATTAGGCCATGAACAGCCGCCAGAGAAATAAGAGAAACTGTCACTTGAAGATTTTTAGGTCACCCTGATAAAGCCAAAATAAGTGCCCAGTAGATGACAGTATAATTTAGTGCTAGTTGGAAGCTGACAGATGGGAGTTAGATTGTCTTCTTTCTTTACCACTGTGCTTCTGGTTTTGTGCCTAGCCAGTTTCTCACAGTGACCACCATGGCTTTCTCTGTTCTGTCACACATTTTAGGTAGCCTAGATGATCCGCAGAAGAAAAGTGTAGGGATGCTGGATTTGGGTGGTGGATCAACACAGATCACTTTCCTTCCACGCACCGAGGTAATGTGAACATGCACACTGTTGGGAAAAGCTGGTGCAAAAATGAGTAACTGCTCACATTTGTTTCCCTTGGAAACAGACCAAGAGTTTGTCAGGGTGACATGAAGCCTCACTTCTGACAGAAAAACCCAGATGACTTGGTCACATCTGCCTTTGTCAGTCCTGTTATTCTGACTCCATGGGTCAGCAGTACATGTAGTGAATCTGCCAAGGCTGCTTTGCCCTGGGGAAAATACAATGTTTGTCTAAGTGTCTTAATCCTTGACTTGCAGTTTGTGCTGCTTATAATGAAGAACACAAAGGCAATGCTGTTAACTAATTCAAGTCCAGCATTTGGCCTGTATTGGGTTTTAAGAAAGATGCCTTCTCAATCCTTGTTTCTGGTTTTCCTGAGTTCACTTATTTGCAAATTGCAAAGTTGCTCCTTTCTACGGAGCAACTGATATTTTGCAGTAAAAAGTCCATGCTGATGTTTGTCATTTCAGCTTTATTGTGGCATTTCTATGAGTATTCTGAGATCTGGAAGCCCCGTGGATGTGGAGTTGTAAGGCTCTGGCCTGAGCAGAGATACTGTTCATAGTAAAGCTGCACAAAAGCAGAGGATTGTGGTGCTGTATCTAGTGTCCCAGCCTGGGCTAATCAAGACATTGTGCTCTTACCGCAGAATGACAGGGGATGTGAAGAATCTGAGATGTGAAAATTCTGGACTTAGAGACTGTGTTAAGATATGAGCAGCGTGAATAGCATTGTGGCCTGAGCTTTGCTCCCCACAGACACACTAGCCGTGTTGATGCATATGGGGAAGAGGCTGCAAAGTGCAGCAGATAATTACCCTTTCAGTTCTTCAGACTGCAGGCTGGTCCTCACTCTGTTCCTTGGCAAGCACAGTGATGGGCTTTTCCTCTGGCTTATGGAAGTTCACAGCTGGATTAATGCATGCCTGGCTTTCATATTATTTTCCACACAGTTTTCCCTAGTAGGGATCGTGTGAAGAGGAGGTTGCTATAGCCTTTTGCCAAAAATAGTTGAGAGCCTGAATAAGGATTCCTTTTTAATTAAAATAGTTATTTTGTACACCAGTTTGGTTTGGATACAAATAGAAATGTAACCAGTTCAGACTCTGTCATGTGAAGACACTATTTTAACTCCAGGTTTTGTGGTTGTCTTGTGTATCAGCAGTCAAATTTGAAATACTTGCAATTTTGTCATTTCTCTCTGAACGATGCTAGGATTTTTTTCACGTTTTCCCTAATGTTTTGGATCATTATGTTGTTAATGTTTGCTTCTGCTAGCAGACACCTTGCAGTGACATCTTTTTCTTCTTCCAGGCAACTCTTCAGACATCACCAGCTGGCCATACAACTTCGTTTCAGATTTTTAACCACACCTACAAGCTGTATTCGTACAGGTTGGTTGTGGGAAAGACAGCATACCATGCAGATAGAAGCTTTTTATGAAGCCAGTGAGATCTAGGTGTTTTGCTCAAGCAGGGTCCTTGCATATGAGTACTGGGAAGAAGTGGAGAAACCTGAGCCATGTCATTGTGGTAGATTAACCTTGGCTACCTGCCAGGTGCCCACCAAGCTGCTCTATCACTCCCCTTCCATCAACAAGACCTTGCAATGAAAATACAAGGGTTAAGATAAGGACAGGGAGGTCACCTGCTACTTACCTTCATGGGCAAAACAGTCTCAACTTAGCTCATTTAAGTTAACTTATTTTCAGTTAAACAGTAGGATAATGAGAAATCAGAACAAATCCAAAACACCTTCCCCCCACCCCTCTATCCTTCCCAGGCTCAGCTCAGCTTCCAACTCTTCTACCTCCTTGTTGCTGAGTGGTGCAGGAGGATGGAGAGTGGGAGCTGCAGTCACATCATAGGGCTTTGTCTCTGTCAGTCCTTCCTCCTCACTGTCTTCCCCTGTTCCCAGTGTTTTGGGCAGAGGGAAGCAGCTTCTTTCCACCTGTGTTTGCTGTGGGGTGTGTTTGGGCTCAAGAAGAGTCAATTCTGTATACTAGAGGCTGTGCTGTCTTTGAGAAAGGTAAGAGAAACATTAGAGGAATGCCTTCAGCATTCCCAGTTCTTCAAGAGCCAGATTACAGCTATTGCCAGTGCTTTTTCAAAGAGAGATTATCCTTCTGGGTAAGGGTAATATCAGAGTGGGTTGTCACACTGTTCCCCTATCACAGAATCACAGAATTGTTATGGTTGGAAAGGACCTCCAGGGTCATCAAGTCCAACCTTCTCCTAGCATCACTCTAACCACTACACCACTACACCATATCTTCTCTAACCACTACACCATATCCTCAAGCACTGCATCTATTCGTTCCTTAAACACCTCCAGGGATGGTGACTCCACCACCTCTCTGGGCAGTCCATTCCAGTGCCTAACTATGTGCATCAGCTGCTGATTTGAGCCATTTTGCTGGGACCATGTAGAGTTAACTGGCATGTCCCAGCCAAGTTGTCAGTGGAGTATCAGAGGAAGAATGTTTGTTGTTCACAGAGGCTTTTATCCCTTTGCAGTTACCTGGGACTTGGACTGATGTCAGCAAGGCTTGCCATTTTAGGAGGAGTTGAGGGAAAACCCTGTAAGTTATGGACAGTCCTCAAGTCTTGGCTCTGAGCATAGGGTACATAGCCCTGTTGTGGAGGGAGGAGAGCTGTCTGTTGCCTTTGCACTGGGTTCAGGGTTCATGAGTGGTATGCAGACTGTCACTGTGGCTGGGTGCATTTGAGATGAATGCAAGAGGAGACACTGCTAGATCCTAGGAAACCTGGATTCTTGCCAGCCCTGGGAGGGGGCATGGGATGTCTGAGCCATGACTGGGGCTTGGAGGTGCCTTGCTGAGTCTGTGGGACAGTATGGAGCAGAGCTGGGGATGAGGGATCTGAAATTAACTCCTTATGTTTTTCCCTAATGTGACTTTGTTTTACTTCTGCAGTAGGAGAAGGGGAGAGATTGATCAGCCCTTGTTTACCACCTGGCTTCAAATCTGAATGGCAGCATGCTGAAATAGTGTACAAAATTAAAGGACAGAAGGCAGGTATAGTGATTTATCACTCTTCCTATCTAGGCCAGCATGCCATTAGCAGAGTTAATGAAATACTCTCAGCCTCTTGCAAAGACCCTAGATTATCTTTTTACTGTTCTGTCTGGGTCCTCTTAACGTGCTGTTAAAGAGATTCTGCAGCTCTTTCCTCTCGTGACATGGCATGTCTGTCCAGTCAGTAGAGCTGCTAGTAGTAATGAAGGTGAGTTGAGCAATTCCTGAACAGGTCTTTCAAAAGAACTTCTGCCAAAAATTGTGTTTTCAATCTCTGATCTATCACATACTTACTCCCAACCTAAGGATGGTAAGTGTTGCCACTGGAAGAAGAAGCAGATCTCACTTCTCTGTGAAGAGCTTACAAAGTGCTATTGTGCAAAAGGGAGCATGTTTCCTGGAAGTTCTTAAATAAACTGCATGTATATTTAACTCTCTGCCTATAATATACTTGGTTTCTTTGCCCTCTTTTAGGTGAGCCTCTGTATGAGTCTTGTGCTAACAAAGTGGCAAAGATGCTTTACAAAAAAGTGCATAAAGCTGAGGAAGTGAAGGACTTGGATTTTTACATTTTCTCCTACTACTATGACCGTGCAGCAGAGGTTGGTCTCATAGGTATGTTTGTTCCTGTTTTCATTTAATTTTAACTTACAAGCATGGAAGAAATGGTAACGCTTTACACATCGTGCTGCTTCGCTAACGTGTCATGGAACTTGGTCTTTTGTTACACTGCTGTGCAGCGTTGGTCTTGACTGGGTATTGAATGCTATTTAATTTCTGTAGAGAAGGGACTAGGGCTGTGAAATAGGACCTGCAACTTCTGGTAATGATTGTTAAACAAACTGTCTGCATTTCAGAAATCGTTGTCTAATTAACCCTACAACTGAAAATAGAAAAAAGCCCTCATAAACAAATCTCTTGGGTGGTAAAGCAGTAAAGTGATCTTGGGCTGAGTGCTTTGCTTCAGTGATGTTTTTAGAAGGAATGGAGATTTTTACATAATACCACATCTGTTCAGAATGTGTGTCATCTCTTTTCCAGTGGTATCCTGGTGCACAGAAAGCTGTTGTGTTCAGGGGTAGAAAGCAGATTATGAGATCTCAAGCTAGTTTGGACAAATACACCTGCTTCCTCAGACAGTCTGCTTTACAAAAAAAATCAGATTTAATATGTCACACAGCACCACCGCCCTGTCAGGTCTGGTCAAAGGCGTTAACTGTGTTCAGGCATTACAGGGCAGGGCAGCACAGACATGGGGACAAGGTGAGAGAGTCTGTAAACTGTTTTCTTAGGAAACAAGGCTAAAAGTTCTTCATAAAATGAGGCTTTCCAAGCTATAATAAGATTTTTTGTTTTTTAAAGGTTCTTTTACCTTTAAAGCAAGTGTGAGTTTTGTCATTGATTTCAGTGGCTCAAGGTTTGATTTCTAAGCAACTTTTATGACTCGAACCTACAATTTTCTTTAAACAAAAAACATAAAAGACCACATTTTTTTTTTTTTAGGTAAAGAGAAAGGAGGAAGCTTAACTGTCAGTGACTTTGAAATTGCAGCTAAATATGGTGAGTAAAATACAATCAAACACACACAAGTAATTGTGTGTTAAATTCATACCCAGGTGGCAAATGTGTGAAATGCTAGGAAGCCTGTTTTTTTAAAGTGAATATTGAACACCTCTCTTGAGCACCTCTCTCCATAGCATCTCGCCAAGATTTCTACTTGTTTCTGAAAATCTCAACTATTTTTGTATTAATGCTTTTAATTAATATGCTTTTACCATCCACATAAGACACATAATATTTACATTTCAGAACTCTCTCAAGAGTTACTAATAAACTTGCCAGTTAACAGTTGTCCTGAAATGGTCAGGGGTTGGAAGAGACCTCTAGAGATCATCTAGTCCAACCTCCCTGCCAAAGCAGGTTACACAGGAATGCGGCCAGGCAAATTTTGAAAGCCTCAGAGAAGGAGGACTCCACAAGCTCTCTGGGCAGCCTGTTCCAGTGCTCCATCACCCTCACAGTAGAGAAGTTTTTCCCGATGTTTAGGTGGAACTTCCCGTGTTCTAGTTTGTGCCTGTTGCCCCTTGTCCTATCTGTGGGGACCAGTGAAAAGAGACTGGCCTCATCATCTTATCACATACCTTCAGATGTTTATAAACATTTATAAGATCCCCTCTCAGCCTTCTCTTCTCCAGGCTAAACAGCCCCAGGTCTCTCAGCCTTTCCTTATAAGGGAGATGTTCCACTCCCTTAATCATCCTTGTAGTCCTCTGTTGGACTCTCTCCAGTAGTTCCCTGTCTCTCTTGAACTGGGGAGCCCAGAACTGGACACAGCACTCCAGACGTAGCCTTACTAGGGCAGAGTAGTGGGGGAGGAGAACCTCCCTTGCCCTGCTGGTCACACTCTTCTAAATGCACCCCAGGATACCATTGGCCTTCTTGGCCACAAGGGCATATTGCTGGCTCATGGTTAACTTACTGTCCATCACGACTCCAAGGTCCTTCTCTGTGGAGCTGCTTTGCAGCAGGTCAACCCCCAGCCTGTACTGATGCATGGGGTTATTCCTCTCCAGGTGAAGGACTCTACACTTGACCTTGTTGAACTTCATGAGGTTCCCCTCCACTCACTCTCCAGTCTGCCAGGTCTTGCTGAATGGCAGGACAGCCTTCTGGTGTGTCAGCCACTTCTCCCAGTTTTGTATCACTCCAAGTGTTTTCATGAACATGTCGGGGTTCTCATGCTGTTAACATAACCTGTTCTAATCTCATTTAATTTTTGTCTCAAGATTTTTCATATGCTTGACTGTTAATCAGAAAAGGGGGAGCAGCAGTTTATAGCTTTTCATTTCAGGCGCTGCAGAGGTAACAGCCTACACAGACTTACAAATGTAAACGTTCTTTTCTTAATACCACAGACTCAGGCTTGATCAAATGGACATATGGGATTTTGGTAAACTTTATGAATGACTGAACAATTGTTGCAGTTCTGATTTCTGGACTACCATTTGTGTAATTCATCCTGAGAAATGAGGTGGATTTTATTTTGGTTTTGTCTTTTTCTTTTGTCTTTTTTTTTCTTTCTTTGGTTTTCTCAACATCTGTTGAGTGCTTATGATCAAGAAACATAACACTGCTTAGATTTTTAAAGTCTTTAAGTAGATAAAAGAAAAGCGGGAGGCCATTTTCATCCTTTCCCTGAAACGTATAAGAAACTCATCTGTCTTAGGGGAGAGACAGAATGCCTTGATCTTCTTTCTAGCGTGCCGAAGCTTTTCTGCTTTTCACAGAATCATAGAATCATTTAGGTTTGAAAAGACCTCTAAGTTCATCTAGTCCAACCTTCATCCCAACATCTCCCTGACCACTAGATCATGTCTTGAAGTGCTACATCTACTTGTTTTTTTAACACCTCCAATGATGGAGACTCCTCTACTTCCCTGGGCAGCCTGTTCCAAAGCCTGACCACTCTTTCAGTAAAGAGTTTCTTGCTAATATCCAATCTAAACCTCCCCTGGCACAACTTGAGACCATTACCTCTTGTCCTGTCATTAGTTACCTGGGAGAAGAGACCAACACCAGCCTCACTACAGCCTCCTTTTAGGTAGTTGTAGAGAGCAATGAGGTCTCCCCGCAGCAAGGCTGGTGTTGGTCAGCTGTTGGTGGTGGCCTCAGCCCATCCATCCAGC
>VZZY01002338.1:13207-47620 GCA_013400335.1 Eurystomus gularis
TCCTTAACGTGTTTAATTCCAAGGAGGCCTTGGTTTTCCTTGTTTCATCCCTGCATAATTGACAACATTACTGTAATCTTCCCAAAGTGGTCTGTTCCTTCTTCCACATATGGTAAACTTCCTTCTTCCACTTGAGCTTTTTCAGAAGCTCCTTGCTCAACCATGCAAGTCTCCTGTTTCCATTGCCTGATTTCTTGCTCTTAGGGATACACTGATCCTGAGCTTGGAGAAAGTGGTACTTGAATATCAACCAGTTCTCTTGAGCCCCCCTACCTTCCAGAGCCCTAGCCCATAGGGTTACCCTAAGCAGTTTCTTGAGGAGGCCAAAGTTACCCCTCCTGAAGTCCAAGGTTGCAGTCCTACTTGTTGTTTTGTGCCTACTACCCATGATCCTGAACTCTACCATTACATGGTCACTACAGTCAAGGCTACCCTGCACCTTAATGTCCTCCATCAGCCCCTCTTTGTTTGGCAGTACTAGGTCCTGTGGTACACATCTCCTTGTTGGTTCCTCCGCCACCTGAGTCCAAAAGTTATCATCAGTACACTGGAGGAACCTCCTGGACTGCACCTTCCTGACTGCGTGGCCTTCCCAGCACTATCAGGGTGATTCGAAGTACCCCATGAGAACCAAGCACCCGCAAGCTCTCAACTCACTCTCCCTCTGCCGCCCAGGGAGAGCTCTATACATTCCAGTTGCTCTCTCACATAAAAGCGCAACTCCCATACCTCTCCTTGCCAGCCTATCTTTCCTAAAAAGGACATAGCCACCCATGACAGTGTTCCAGTCATGTGAACTGTCACTTGTCTCAGTAATTGCAATGAAATCATGGCCCTGCAACCACACACAGATCTCCAGTTCTTCTTGTTATTCCCCATACTGTGTGCATCGGTGTATAAGCATTTCAGGAAAGGATTTAAGCATGTAGTATTCCCCCTTGAGAAGTGGTGGGCCTTCTGATTCTCAAAAATACTAACACCCTGCCCCACAAGTATTGAGTTACTACACCCAGGTGCCTCTCTGGCAAGCCCAGTTATATCCCCAACCCCCTTCAAATCTAATTTAAAGCTGTCTCAGTGAGCCCTGCTAACTCTTGTCCCAGAACCCTTTTCTCCCTGTGAGATAAGCCTTTCCTATCCACTACCACCAGCAAGCCTGGTATCTTGTAAATAAAGCCATGGTGATCTCTCTGGTGATGATAAGATCAGAGAGACTAGTTTATGAGTTAGGAAAAACTACAGCAGTAGGTCTTCCATTATTTTCAGCCAGTGTTTTCCTACAGTTCTTCTCACTAATTGTTTAGTTAGGATGCCACTTGTGTAATGTCAGAAAATATCATTAATAAAATGAATAATTATTCATAATAAAATGAAACTATTAAGAGGAACATATATTTCAGCTTCTGTAGGAAACTATTTTAATGCCTGAGCCACAATTTTGGGTTGGTATTATGCACAAAACGATCATGATAGTTTCTATAATTTCTAATATCTGGATATATAAAGTATAGGTTGGAGATAAAGGATGTGATCTCAGTTCAAGGGCTCACTGCCATATCCCACATGCTAGGTGACCATTGTAAATGGTCCTATTAGCTGAGCTATGAATCAGCTAAAGTATTTCTTCACTGGTGATTCTGAAACCATGTACTTTACAATCCTTTCTCAGTTTAGCAGAGCAGTATCTTAGGCTTAACTTCTCCCACCTAAGCAGCCACTGGATTTGTCTCTGTAGAAGTGAAAAATCTTCCTCTGCTTTAGGAAGCCCTTAACTTCTTTTCCTGTTTATGTTTTTCCAGACATAGAAGATCCCTGAAGATTTTATCTATATGATGCTCCTAAGTAGTAATCAAACAAATCAGTGATGGTAGTGTGGTGTATATAGGAAGCCATATAGCCAGCAGATTGACTAAGAATTATTTGTGAAATTTCTATACATACAAAAATATAAATGAAATGATCATTTACAACCTATTTACAAAAGAGGAAGTTTTTTTTTCAATATCTTAAAAAATCCGCTGTCATCTCAAATAGAAAGTTTCAAAAGTTTGTTAATACAAAAAGTTACTTGAAATTATGATTGTGTGTACAGAGCTTGACACATCCTGTGAAATGCTTGACCAAGAATGGAAAGTAATTATACCAGACTTAGTTGAATGCATATCCCTGAAAATTGTTCGAGCAAAAAATAATCCTAAGTGGGTAAGTGCTGTAGGGTACAAAACTGAAAACATTTCCTACCGTCATTTTCCAAAATATTTAGTAGACAAATAGTCAACTTGAGGTTTCTTCAACAGAAGAAAACAAATGGAATGCTTCTTTTAGAGCTTTAAATTAAGTTAAAATCTTCAACTTAATCTTCAGGTATTTGTCCACTCCTAGTCCTTGAACACTTTCCAGATGGGATAAGCCAACTGGTCAGGAGAAAGGTACAGCAAAAGCCCATTTCACTGCAAGTTTGGATTCAGTGACAGGTGGCCAAGGACTTTTAAGAAATGTATAGTAAAAAGAGATATCCAAAACCCGGCAAGAAGGGTGAGCTGGTATAGGATGATGCAAGGTCACAGTGAGGAATACAACATTTCAGACCAGGTGAGTATACAAAATAATTAATTCTTCATTCATAGCTGCCAAAAATATTTCTCTGTTTACTGACTTGTTCTATGAAAGTCATCCTATCATCTCTCTCCTTCTTAAATAAACATTTAAAAGAGTTCTTTTGGGATTACAGTTAAATATTAAATGCTTTTCCTAGTTTCAGTAGGGTTCCTGCTCCTGAATCACATAGAAAAGGCAAATTCTTGCTTATTTGTTCATTAAGATTTTCGAACAATATAGTGATTCTGTGTTAATTTTTAATTTTTGTTATTATTATCATTAATTCTTTCCATCTGTGTATGGAAGGATGGAATTCGCAATTATTAAAAGTTATACAGATTTGTTATAGTTGTTCAATCTCTTGTTCATAAAGGAGAGACTATGCAGGAATTCTCTTCTCCACATATAATAAAAACCATCCCATTTTTGTCCAACTTCACTAAGTTTTAGAACCATTATCTGCTATAAAGAGAAACCTCCTTTGGCTTTGGTGATGCTGTGTTGATTTAATAGAATCATAGAACACTTTGGGTTGGAAGAGTCCTCAAATATCATCTAGTTCCAACCACCTCTGCCATGGCAGGGACACCTCCCACTAGACCAGGTTGCTCAAGGCCCCACCCAACCTGGCCCTGAACCCATGCCGTGATGGAGCATTCACCACTTCTCTGGGCAACCTCTTCCAGTGTCTCACCACCCTCAGAGCAAAGAATTTCCTACTTATCTCAAACCTAAATCTACCCTCTTCCAGTTTGAACCCATTACCCCTCATCCTATCACTACAAGCCTTTGTAAAAAGTTCTGTCCCAGCCTTCTTGTAGGCCCCCTTCAGATACTGGGAGGCCGCAATAAGGTCTCCCCAGAGCCTTCTCTTCTCCAGAATGAACAAGCCCAACTCCTTCAGCCTGTCCTCATAGGAGAGGTGTTCCAGTCTTCTGATCATCCTTGTAGCCCTCCTCTGGACCCACTTCAACAGGTGCATGTCCTTCTTGTGTTGGGGGCTCCACAACTGGACTCAGTACTCCAGGAGGGGTGTCACGAGAGCAGAGGGCCAGAATCATCTCCCTTGACCTGCTGGCCATGCTTGTTTTGATGCAGCTCAGGATACGGTTGGCTTTGTGGGCTGCACTCCCATATTGCTGGCTCATGTTGAGCTTTTGATCAACCAGCACACCCAAGTCTTTCTCTTCAGGACTGCTTTCAATCCACTTATTGAACAGCCTGTATTTGCGCTTGGGATTGTCCCAATGCAGGAGCAGGACCTTGCACTTGACCTTGTTGAACTTCATGAAGTTGGCATGGGCCCACCTCTCAAGAACGTCCAGGTCCCTCTGGATGGCATCACTTCCTTCCAGCATGTTGACCGCACCACACAGCTTGGTGTCATCTGCACGCTTACTGAGCAGTCCTGCTGTCCTTGTCGCTAACAAAGATGTTAAACAGTCCTGGTCCTGGTACTGATCCCTGAGGAACACCACTCATCACAGGTCTCCACTTAGACATAGAGCCATTGATCACAACTCTTAGAGTGTGACCATCCAGCCAATTCCTTATCCACCAAGTGGTCCACCCATCACCTCCATGTCTCTCCAATATAGAGACCAAGATGTCATGCGGGACAGTGTTGAAGACTGCACAAAATGAACTGATAAACTTCCTGAAGGTAATTTATCTGGAAGAGTTTTGAGAACCTGTGCAAGAAAGCATATCCTTCCTAGTAATATATAAAACAGAATCAAACCTGTTACTTGATTGAAAGTTATGAATTACTTTTAGAAATGAAGAGTTATACTTGTTTTTTGGTAATGTACTCCAAACCTGCAAATGATATGACACTTTATGTCAGTCTTCTGGTCAATTGGTAGCATTAAAGTCCCTTGATTTGGGTAACTCATCATACACTATCTGTCACTCACTCCCAAAGCACTTGCTACATCACAATTTGAGAGGTTTCCAGACATTATAATCTGACCACATAAAATATTTACTTGATTATTTCAGGTCATAAGCAAATTATGTATCCATGCATAAAAAATTACTCCTCTAGACTCTCATAGTATTGTTCTAGAGTTACCTACCTCTCCATTTCTGATAGGGATAATCTGCATAAGACTATATGCTACATCAGTCAAAATGAGATGAGATAAATATTAATACTAGATCTTGAATACTTGTTTCATTTTTTTCAAGCTCTTATTAGAGCATGCTGAACAAGTCTATCCATGTCAGTCTAGATTATTCTGCAAACACACTCTTGTTCCAAGATTTTGTTTTAAAAAAATTGTATATTTAAAAATTATATGGCTTTTTTATTACTATTTGCAGGGAGAAAAAATTTTGCATAATAGAATTGCACCCATCTGAAAAACTGACTGTATACATAATGAGCAGAAGTATGCATAAGAATATGATGATTTGTGATTCACTGACCACTATTGATTAAATCAGGGGATCTGTATTCAATACATACAGTTAACTTAAATAGACAAAGCCCACTATTTGTTCCACTATAGCCTTCACTGATAACCTTTGGGGCAATGACAGCACTGATACTTTCACTTTTTTTCTGCTCTAAAATAGCTTCATGTCAATACTTTAACATTCACATGAATAAAGAAAAACAGGAAATGAGAAAACAGAGTTCCTCTGATTTGTAAGTAACATTTTTAATTATTTACAGAATTTGTGTTTTAGACTGGAACTATTTTGAGAGAGGTAAAAAGAAGGAGTACAGTGTGCTGTGAACAGAAAGTCATATATAATAATCTGGATCATATACATAACATTTCTGTTGACCTTTTAAAAATCTTTATGCATTCACTAACTATACTTTCAACAGGAGGTACCTTAATGGTATGCAAAAGTAAGTGTGATAAAATGCAATGAGGACATCTTTCATCTAGCTACAGAGTAGCAGGCCCTTTAATATTCATATTACATTTTTCCCCATAGTCACAAACATTGATTTTATGAATGGGTAGAGACTTATTTTTATCAAGTAAGAATTGTCACAAAGATGAAGATAATCCAACATGCATGTTTTCTCTATTTTTCTAGATGGAGTCCATTGCAAAAAAAATGAAAATATTTATTAAACTACAAGCCTGCCTGATGTTGAATACATTTTCTTCAATTGATGCAGTATCAGAAACATTATAGGATGTCAAGGTTTAGGTTCAATCCACCAGGCCTACAACAGCTGCCCTCTGTTAACTCCTTTCCCCCTCCCAAATAGAGGAAGAGAAACAGGATAAGGGAGAGAGACTTATGGTTGTCCCCTCCCCTCTCAAATGGGAGAGGAAGGCAATGAGAGAGAGGCTTCCGGATTAGAAAACTAAAACAGCCTTAATGAAGATAGTAATAATAAAATGGGATATATACAAATATGTACAAAACCAGTATCGACCCAACCTCCTCCTGATGGCAATTACATCACAGTCATCACTGAGGCTGTAGCAGGCACTGGCAAAGTCCCAGACTAGGCTCAGTAGCAGACCTGAACTGGGTTCAGGAGCTGGGTTCAGGAACACAGGCACAGGGATCAAAGGCACGAGAAGGTCCAAGAAGGCCCCCAAAGGAAGCAAAGGCCAGCAGAAGGCAAGGGTCCCAAAGGCAGATAGGAATGGTTGAGACCCTTGTGATCCCTCAGCTTTATACTGAACATGACTTGTATGGGGTAGAATACCTTGTTGGTCGGTTTAGGGCACGGGTCCTCAAACTACAGCCCTCGGGCCGTATACGGCATTCTTTTTCCTGTTTTTTTGTGCACTACTACAAATAAAATATGTGCAGTGTGCATAGGAATTCATTCATTTTTTTCCAAACTATAGTCCGGCCCCCGACAGTGTCTGAGGGACAGTGAACCGGCCCCCTGTTTAAAAGGTTTGAGGACCCCTGGTTTAGGGTCACCTCTCCTGGCCACTCCTCCCCACAGGTGTGGCCTTTCACTTTCTGCAACCCCCGAAGTGGTACACAAAGTTAGCAGCGACCTTGTTCTGCACACCAATCCTTGGTAGTAACTCCAAACATCAAGCTTTATCACTGCTAGAAGCAGACACTGTCTGCAAAAATGTGCTGTTAATTTCAGAAAGTGCAGTTAGTTAGAAGAGACTCAGATGAAAAGTAAAATCACTGAACAGAACTGGTTTGGTTCTAACTCAAACCAGGACACAGGAAAAAAACAAACCCCAACCTAAAAATTGTGATTGTCATGGTAACTACCAGCTATTATAGTACCAGTTCCACCAGTGATATAGTTTCATTAAGGATGTGCTAGAGCTGTAATGCAACAAAGGAAAGGAAAATACTTCATTGCCTACACTGTGCTGGATTTTTCATTAGCCATTCAAAACCTGCTGCCTTTTAGAAATACTCACACTATAGTATATATAAAAAACTTTTAATAAAAATATGTATACACTTAGAACAAAAACAATGAAGGCCATTTGATTTCAAGAGCAGTAGTTTTAATAAAAGCTTTCAGCATCCTAAGTATGGCAGCTGTGTGCAATCTGGTTTTTAAATTTTCACCAAATGACAAATTAATATGTGCTGACCCTTCTCAACTACATAGACGAATGTAGCTATAATGTTTTGGACATTAGTCAGTTTTGTCTTTCTGGGGAAAGATTGATTCAAACTGCATATGTATCTGCTATATAGAGGTATAAGGTGCCCTCTATCATAGAATCATAGAATCATAGAATGGCCTAGGTTGGAAAGGACCTTAGAGATCATTTAATCCAACCTCCCTGTCATGGGCAGGGACGCCTCTCAACTAGATCAGGCTACTCAAGGCTCTGTCCAACCTGGCCTTGAACACCTCCAGGGAGGGGGCAGCCACAACATCTCTGGGCAATTTATTCCAAAGTCTTGTCACCCTTGTACCGAAAAATTTCTTCCTAAGATCTAATCTAAATCTATTCTCCTTCAACTTAAACCCATTACCCCTTGTCCCTCTATATGAGGAGAGTGTGAGCTACATCAAGGAGTTATAAAAAACCAACCCAAAATCATGGCTCTTAGTCTGAGAAAGAAACAGATTTTGTTAAGCTACCAAATCCATTAAACACCTTAACTATAGAAAAAAAGTGTGTTATCAAAATCCCAGTGGGACTTCCGTTTAGATGGTCTGGGAACTGTTTTTTTCCAATGGGTAGTGTTTACTTACAAATGTAAATTTTCATGATTCCTTTCATTCTCCTTTTAGAGAGGTAATTGAGAATCCATAAGATCTTGTCTTGTGAAATATTCAAATTATTCTGTAACTCTACAAATTTAACAATACATAATGGTGTTGACAATGCATAGAACTAGAAAATATGGCCTGCTATTTTATTAATTTGCTTAATTTGTGAAACTGAAAAAAGTAATAATAGAATCTTATGCAATGCAGATCTCAACACAGAATATAATCATAGTTATTTTTATAGCTAAATGTACATTTTATGCACATTTTAATCTGTTAAAAGTATTTTCAGTGTAATGTCCCATATTTAAAGCTGTCAACTGGAAGTTTTGGCATATTTAGGTATTTTAGTTAATATCAGAGAAAATAGATCTTTGAAGGCTCAAAAAAAAAATTGCTTATAGTACCTGTCAGTCAATTGCTGAAATTTTCCCCTGTCTTTGTGGCACTGCCCTCTCCCAGGTGGTCATGGCTGGGGTGGTGGGTGAAACCAGGGCTATATTAACCAGGACCTAATTAAATTGTGTGTGGATTCTGTTGGGGCTGGTTGTATTTTGCAGAGATCTCTTGGTGGTGTCCTTCCATGTGAAGGGCCACTGAGGGAGCCATCTCTGTCTGTCGTGTCCAGCAGGTGATGCTGGCACCACAGTGTGCAGTGGAGGAGCTCGGCCCACAGGAACCTATGGCAGGATTGTTTGAAAGAAGACTTGTGAGGGGATGTTTCTGAGTTCAGTGTTGGCCTGTGTGATCAGGCAACTGACGGCAGCATGAAATGATGATGGCTGAACCAGCACAACAAAATTGGCATAGTCAGCAGGATTGTTGAAGAGAGAATAGAGCTAGCAGCACAGTCCATCACCTTTCTCCACTCCTGATACAAGCTAAAACCCTCAAAATCAGCTTCAGTGCATCCTAATCAATTTGTCTGATTCCATCCCTGGCGGACCTCTTATCTGTCCCTTCAGCTTGCTTTCCAAAGCAATATATTTATGCAAAATAATTTTTTATCCCAAAAGATCAGTCACAATAGCTGTTTGTTCAAACTGGAATCTGAAAATATCTCCCACAGGAAAAATAAGGTACTCTATCTGCATACTTTCTTACAAAAAGCATCAGGAGGCACAAAAACGTGAGAAGACCCAAAGTGCTTTGGTATAAAATTTCATCTAGACTACTATCATACCTCTAGGAATACATCTGTACTACTATGGATGGGCTGCTATTTATAGATAAATAGAGGATGAACAAGGAGAACACTTAAGCTCTGAATGGTCTTCAGCTGTTTCACTAGCACACACCCTAGATTTCTGTTTGGACTGTTCCACCTCACTTTCCCCAAGACAGACACACAGTCTGAATACAAGGAAGTCTACAGCACTGAGCCAGGATCAGATCCTATCCCTCTAATTTAGCACTACACACCTATACTGTTAAGAGGGACTAGAAGGTGCTTAAGAAAAGAATATAAAACCAGAGATAACTGTGTTGAAGTTTTCCAAATTTCAGAACTTAATAATTCTGCTCTACTCTATGGAATCTCCCCTTGTATGGAAGCCATAATGTGTTTGATCACTGAGGATGCCCTTCTCCATATGTTGGAGATAAATGGACCAAACTTTATGCAGAATTCAGAATATACGTTACTGTGCATTTATTCATTGGCATAACAAACTTACTGCTCTGTTTTCTTCTGCTTTCCTGGAAAATTTTAATATATTATTTTTCTTTTGTATTCACTGTGTTGCTACGATTTCTGAGCATGAATTAATTTAGAAGTAATCATTCTATATAAAAGATCATTGTATTCCCTTATGTAGAGTGTTTAGATTTTATCAGCCTTAAATTTTGTCCAGAATTTTTGCCTGGCTATTTAGTACTATGAAACTCTTCCGTGTCTAGTCTTATTTTATTGACCCATCTTAGTAATTTGTAGCAGTGCCAAACATTGTCATTTCACTATTCACATCACTTATCTGAATTGAAACGAGAAAGCTCAGAAACGCAATTTTGTTCATTATAAAAACAGTTATTTTTAAATGAAGAGTTTTATAGTAATTTTAGCAGCTCATAATGTCATATAGCACTTGTTGAACTGACATATCTGCTTTGAAGTCTAATGTACAATTAATGAGAAAG
Source organism: Eurystomus gularis (assembly GCA_013400335.1). NCBI lineage: Eukaryota > Metazoa > Chordata > Aves > Coraciiformes > Coraciidae > Eurystomus > Eurystomus gularis. The sequence continues at coordinate 23,130 of VZZY01002338.1, forward strand.
CACAGCAAATTTGGGATTGACTTGGTAGAGATTTACCAAATACTTAGTTTTAAATCCAGACTTAAGCATGTTGCTGAGGAGGGCTGTTAGCTGAGATGTAAAACTGAAAAATAAAACAAAGGAAAGCCTCCATAAAACTATAAATTCACATCTTTCAAGAACTGATATTTTTGTGCATTGTGATGGAATACTGAAGTATTCTTAATTAAAAATAGTTCTTAAAACCAGCAATATAATATCCCTGATTTTAAAATACATTTCACTTTTTAACTGTTGTTTCTGGATGTTATTAACTCTGTGGACCTATAAAAAAGGCTTCAGAAGCCAGCAATAAGGGATATCACAGTGCAAATGAGAGAAATAGTGTAAGCCATAGGGTGGACCATGAATGTTTTATGCACTAAAGGCAGTATCTTCTGCATAAATTTACAAAGTCACTTCTGTGATTTAGAATACCTAATAATAAAGGAAACTGTTTCTTGCTAGGGATTTTAAAACCCCTGTATTGTACGACACCAAGATTGCCACCGTCAGTTAATAATTCCATTCTCATTGAACAGCATTGACAATGTAAAATCACTCTTTCAGAAAAAAACCCCTTCTAGACTAGGAAAAATAAGAGTAAAATACATTGTAAAAAATTTCCTACAGAGCTGTTTTCCTGCTTCATAAACAGGGATAGGCAAATGCAGCTAACAGTGACTGAACTAACTGTAGGTTAAAATTAGAAAAGGTACAAATAAACAATTTTATTCTAAATTGTGACTGGCTCATACATAATTCAAAATGAGAACAAAGGCTAAATTATAAATCACCAGATTAACTAATTAATTGTAATAATTCAGCATTCCCTGCTTGTAAGTATGCGAGTACTTTACAGTCTACAGAGACAATAAACCCTTTATTCTCTAGACTTCTACAGTCACGACTACATTACACATTATGACCCTTGAAAAGTTTAAAATGCAAATTAGGTTACTGTATATATTTTCCTTTTTGAATTGTCTGACACTGTTGCAAAGAGGTAAACATTTGTCATTTATTTTGGGGAGATATGGAATCAGGCAGGGCCCAGCATTAAATTGTTCATAATTTGAATTATGATATATTCTTCAATGCAATGTGTAAAACATCAAATGGAATTGAATTTGTGTGATACAACTGGAGAAAAAGGAGTGCTATGTTTTTCTTTTCTTACACTGTATGGAGTGATCAGACTTAGGAGGTCTGTGTAGTGAATTTAAAAGGTACATTAGTAAGGCAACAAAGAAAGATAGTAAGAAAGGTATTGTTTAATGTGTTTACTTCCTATTGTCACACACTATTGACAAAGTTATTTGTCTTTTGATTAATAGAAGAAAAGATTTTTACAGAATATTGTGGGCTTGAACTTCTTCCAGTACCCCAGACTAAACACACTTGGGCATATCCTGCCAGTGAATTTACTGCCAGTGTGTTTCACTGAAAATGAAGAAATAGTGTGTTTAAATGAAGAGTCACTCTCAAAGAAAAGACAGAAGAAAGTAATTGACAATATGACATTCAGTGATTTCCGTACTCCAGGAACAGGTCTTCACTGATTTATTTTTCTGTATTGAATAGATGCCAAGATAAAAGCTATGAGCCCTCTAACTGACAAATATTAGAAATAAGACTCTCATCTAGTTTCCTCTAATATTGCATTGAGTAGCAGAGGGCCGGATGAAAATTAGGGTAAGCTATTTATGGTTCTTTGTTGTTTCTTTTGTTTAATTATCTTTATTGCTACTGAGCATAGTATACTTAAGTAGATCTGCATTCATTTGTTATGCTTGCTACAAAAATTTAAAGCATGTTGAATAATAAATTACTTTGGTTTAACTTTAATGTACAACTAAACTTTACCTTCATCATCCATCTTCATGGAAGTTGGTTATAGTGTGAGATGCAGAATAACAAAATATCAGGTGTTAAAAGAGTTACCTGTGAGATTAGCAACAGTTCTCCCGTCTCCTTGGATGTAAATTAGATCTTCTTACACTGAGATAGTTCTATAATACATGGACAGTTTGAATTTACATCTCTTATTTAAACTTTGGTCAATCTAAATAGGCTATTTCATGAGAGACCTTACCATTTATATATTGGATAGGATCATGTGAAATTTGTTAATTAACTTTTCATTAGGAATTTTTCCCCTAAGTAAATTTTATCTTCATTAATAGTGAAGCCAGAGAAAATAAATCTGAGCTTTACAGTTCTACCCTAACACTTTCTGGAAGTAAATTTTACATATTGTGACATCTTTTGGTCTATAAGGTTCTTAGTTTTGTTTGGTTTACGAAGATTTACAAACATGGTGAAACTTCAACTCTATGCATATTGAACAGGAACTCTTAAGTCAGTGTTAATTACGCCTGGTTTCAATTTCAGCTAAGCTGTATTAGTAGAAAAGAAGGAAAAGAAAGGGTTGGTCTAACATTAAATTCTGCAGATTGTGTCTTGGTGACCAAGAAGGCAGCAGCAAAATAGGCAAAAATGAAACAATGGCTTAACTTACCATGTATGGCTCTGCCCATGGCTTTCATTATGGTATCTATACTTACTTTACTCCCAAGGAAAACAATTGTGCTTTCAGAGACAGAGTGGGAATCATAGAGCAAAGCCACTTCATAACTTTTAGGACAGGCCTGTCAAGTAATGATTTATACTTCTCTCTGCAAAATCCTCCATTATCACTTCTGTAAGAACAGGGGAATACTATGGATTTTAGGAAAGTTTGCTGAAAGTTATTTCAGATACTTTTCTTGTAAAAAGTAAATGTACTGAATTTTTCTGGATATCTTCAAATCTCCCAAGCCTCCTTTTGCAGAATTAAAATGCAGCTGCTGGGTAGATTGGTCTTTTTTTCAACTGCAGTGCTCACTTGAAGTCAACTCACAGTTCCTTTCACTAAAAGCACAAGTAGTCATGATCCTGGAGCTCAGAGCACCTACTCATTTGTTTTCTCTTTAGGTAATGCATTATGTTGGTGTTTGAACAGATACCAACCCAGCCAAAGAGAAATTCAAATTATCTCTCTTACTGCAAGAATTCCAGTCATAAGCTGTCTTCTTTTAAAGAAGGTGTATAGTTAAGGTGTAACAGAAACTGCATGCATTCCTGCAATTACTTGCATTACCTACATGATATCCAAATCTTCCATTCAAGTGCCAATACTAACAAATAAAAATGATTGTATATATGCATAGGAAAATATCCTTGTTATATAAGAAGGAATGGACCAACAGGAACCTTATGAAAGACAGCAAAGACCTGTACTTAAGAAGAAAAAACCCCTTTCAGCATTACAGGCTGGGGATACACTGGCTGAGGTGCAGCTATGCGGGAAAGAAGTTGGAGGCTTTGGTTGACAGTGAACTGAACGTGAGCCAGAATCATGCCCTAGCAGCAAAGCTGGCAAACAGCATCTGGGATTGTATTAACAGGAGGTCAAAGGACTGATTATCTCCTACTCTGCTCTTGTTAAAATCATGTGTCTTAACATGTTTGAGTCCCCTAATATAGGAAGGACATTGATAAACTGCAGCAAGTTCAGCAGATGCCACAAAGACAGAGCGCAATTGCCCATGAGGAGAGACTGAGGGAGAGGGACTTGCCCAGCCTGGGGCAGAAATGGCTTCAGAACCACCTAAGAACTCCTGAACAAGGAGAACAGAGCTGTGCTTTTCACAGTGGAGCATGAATTGAGGCAAGGAACACTACATAAGAGACAGTGGACATAAGCTGAAGCAAGGTAAGTTCAGACAATATTAAGAAAAGTTTTGTCATCATGAGGAAAGTCAGGCAGTAGAAGAGATTTGTCCATCAGCATGGCTTTACCAGGGGTAAGTCCTGCATGACCAACCTAGTGGCTTTCTACAGTGGAATGACTGCATCAGTGGACAATGGAAGAGCTTTGGATGTCATCTCTCTGGACTTCTGCAAGGCCTTTGACACAGTGTCCAACAACATTCTTATCTCTAAGTTTAAGAGTTACGGGTTCAATGGGTAGACCATTCAGTGGATAATGAATTGACTGGATGGTTGTATCCAGCGAGTAGTGATCAATAGCTCAATGTCCAGATGGAGGAAGGTGACAGCTGGTGTCCTCCAGGGGTCTGTGCTGGGACCAGTGTTGTTTAATATCTTCATTAATGATATTGACAGTGGCATTGAGTGCACCCTCAGCAAGTTTGCTGATGACACCAAGCTGGGGGGTGCAGTTGATATGCCAGAGGGACAGGATGCCATCCAGAGGGACCTGGACAGACTGGAAAGGTGGGCCCAGGTGAACCTCATGAGATTCAGCAAGGCCAAGTGCAGGGTCCTGCACCTGGGCCGGGGCAACCAGCATTATCAATATAGGCTGGGAGAGGACATGCTAGAGAGCAGCCCTGTGGAAAAAGACTTGGGGATACTAATGGATGAAAAGCTGGACATGAGCCACCACTGTGCAATGGCAGCCCAGAAGGCCAATCACATCCTGGGCTGCATCAAAAGAAGTGTGGCCAGCAGATAAGAGAGGTGATTCTGCCCCTCTACTCTGCCCTGGTGAGACCTCACCCGGAGTATTACGTCCAGTTCTGGAGCCCCCAGCACAAAAAAGCTGTGGATGTATTGGAGTGCGTCCAGAGGAGAGCCACGAAAATGATCAGGGGAATAGCGCATCTCTCATATGAGGACAGGCTGAGGGAGTTGGGGTTGTTCAGCCTGGAGAAGAGAAGGCTCTGGGGGACCATATACTGACCTTCCAGTACCTGAAGGGGGCCTACAGGAAGGCAGGGGAAGGTCTATTCACAAGAGTTTGTAGTGATAGGACAAGGAGCAATGGTTTTAAGCTAGGAAAAGATAGATTTAGAATGGATATTAGAAAAAAGTTCTTTAGCATCAGGGTCATAGAGCACTGGAACAGGCTGCCCCGAGAGGTGGTGGAGGCCCCATCCCTGGAGTCATTCAAGGTCAGGCTCTGATTAGGCTCTGAGCAACCTGGCCTAGGTAGATGTCCCTACTTGTGTAAGGAGGTTGGACTAGATGACCTCTAGAGGTCCCTTCCAGCCTAAAACATTCTATGATTCTATACTAAAAATATTTAGTGTAGGTTCACTTATATATTCAATTCTCATACATGAAATACAACATATTTTACTTTTAAAAATCAGATATTTTTGTACAATTTGAGCAAAATACTAATTATATATTTTAGATTTCTTCCTAGTTTCAGTTAATCAGAACAAGAACAACAACTGAAAAATCACAGTAAAGATAGCCACTTAATAGTAGTTGAAAGAAAATCACAGTCTCTGCTTGTTTCATAAAATATATGCTGTTTCATTCCTTACATTTTCACAGTTCAACTACATTTTACTTTAATTTGGAATTCTAAAAAACAAAAATCTTTTGCATCAGAAATACATAGAGTCAAGTATATTAAAGCATTCTAATGCAAATATAATTCAATACACAAAGGAAGACTAAAATGTTCATAAATGATATAGTCCAATTGAGATACTGACTCATTATTGGTAACACAGCAATTAGTAAAATTATGTACACATTGTAACAAAATTTTAGCTTTGTTATTTATTTTCATTTTCAGAGCATCCAAAATCTGTAATGAAAACTGTGACCCTAATTATCCTCTATAAACATTAAACCCCCTCAAAACCAAACAAAACCAAAAAATTCCTTTCCTCGAATTTATTCCTCCTTTCCTCTCCCCCTCAAATCTTCAAACTAGAAGATTCCTAAAGTGAGAGGAAAGTAGACTACAGGTGGCTAATGTTTGTAGAAACCTTCATGGATATTTTCTTAATCACATGATCGTTCTAGTTTCAAACCTGTGGTGAAATACACATATCTTCCATTGGTTATTCTGTATTTTTTAGACTTTAAATATTCCTACACACTATAATGGAAGATGAAGTTGAAGTGTTAATGAAAAATTAACTCCAAGCAAGAAGTTGATTCATTAGTCAACCAATATCACCCTTTATGTTATAATTTCTCACCCACCAAGTATGTTTGACAGTTCTTCAGAGGCCCATCTTACTTGACCTCAATAACAATTACTTCCACATTTTCTGAAGATCAGCTCATAGTTAGCATTTTGGTTTCCTGCTGTTCTCCTTGAACTTCAAACAATGTTTGCCTTTCAAATGCACTAGCATGAATGCAGCAACAAATTAATCCTAAAGTAACAGGTATATGAAGAGGAAATTATCTCTCCCAAGGAGACCAACATACTCCAAAGCAGGAAAGGACTCTGTGTTTGGTGGTTTTAGCAAGTTTAACAAGCAATCTTATTACAAACAGAGCAACTTGAGTATGTACAATAAAAGCCAGAACAAAGTATTACTAGTAAATAACTAAGGCAAAGTTAATTCCTTCCAAAATCTTGGGGAATTTAAGGAACCACTTGGTGATGCATTAGATGTTGTAAATTCTAACCTGAGCTGCTGTTCTGACTGAGGCATTAATTGGACCACAATTTCATTCCACATGTAACATTAATTGATTTATTGGGACACTCTCAATGTTCGAATGCTATTGCAGAGGTGGAAGTTTTAAGCTCTGTAGGATTCTGATCTAGGCTGCTACTGAAATATTCAGAACTTCAGAGAAGAGAAATCATAGTAATATATGTCACATTGAGCCGTTCAACAATGAAGAACGTAGGAGTTCAAATTGACAGCCCACTCAATAGGAAGAAATGGGGGTGTTTTCCCTTTTTTAAAAGAAGTATTCTTTCAAATATGCTGTAGAAATTAACAAATTCAAGATTAGTTATAAGCTACTTCTGAATTGGGAGTGACTGTATGTGCTTTTGAGGTGGACCATTCCTGAAGTCTAAGAAAGGCTACAAAATTGTGGAATTAAATTCTTACACAAAAATTCCCTAGGAAAAATAAGACCAAATCAATGACAATTGTTTCAGTGGAATCATAATGAAAATGAAAATACCTGGGTAGCATATGCAGAAAAACTCACGTCATCCTTATTTTCTTTTAAAAATCTGGGTTTGCTAAACTTCACATTCAAGTAATGTAAAATTTTCATTTTACAAAAGGAAAGATAAAAATTTGACCTATGTAAACGAATCATTGTCAACAATGAAGTCCGTTCTTTAAAAAACTTGTCCCTGGTTGTGATGACAATTTTTACTGTTAAGTATTCTGTTTGTCCTTTTAAAATATTATTTCAATAAGTTTCCAGCCTTTAAAAATTTGATTTAATAGGAAGGTCGTACAAAATAGTACTGAGATTCTCTTCTTGTGCTGTTAGCTGGACTATTTGTTCTTCTTTGTACTTGAACAGCTACTGAATAGAAGATTCTTCATGGTTAATTGATATAGATTTCATTTTTCCAATGATTGAATTACCTTTAAGCACTTTGTTGCTAAACTTTTTGGTATATCATTCTTTCATTATCACCAGTAACTATATTTTCTAAAATATAACATTTATTCAAACCCAAAGATAAAATTATTATACGACTAAAATTATTTAATACAAATTCTTTTAAGAACTGGAAAGATAGTTTACCTAAGTGTCTGTCCCGTGATGATATAATGAGATATTAATAGGAGAATTTAAAGGCTTTCATGTGAAATTATTTTAACCAAATGAACAACTAAACAAAAATGTAATTAATCTGATTCTAACAGGGAATTCAAATGCATGGTGCAACCAGTTGTCTTTTTAAAAAAAAAAGAAGATGAACAACCAAAACCCCCAAACAACTTTGTTTTGGGCAAAGGTTACATCTTGTATGAAATATAACAAATAATTTGTGACCAGCAGGTATGGGGTTTTTTTTCTGAATTTATGAATAGGAAAGTTGTTTCTACAATGAGAAATCTTTGGAACTAAAGTTATCAGATCAATTCAAACGTTTTAAGCCATTCAGATCTAGAAAAATATTTGACTATATAATCAAATGCTTATTTTTCTTTTAGTGTTTTAGGTGTATTAAGACTGGAATGTAACAGATTCTTTTCCATTGTGATCATCTGGAATTTCCCGAAATGAAAAAAAAAAAAAAAAAAAAGGGGGGGGGAAGAGGAGTGGGGAGAGAGAAATAGAGAAAAAGAGAGAGATTACAGTGAGATATGCTTTATTTGACATGTTCTCCCTATGGAGCAATTAATTTGGGGAATTTAATGGAGTTTTTCAGTAACTGATAGAGCTGTGCAATGTTTCTCCATTCTTCTATTAAAATATTCTAATTAAATCAGTCATCCTAGTCCCATCTGTTATATACTGCTCTCATGTGGGGTGGCTGCTGGATTCTCTCCAGGGCAGCCACTGTATTTAGCTCCCTTCATGGCTGGTTGGATGTCAGACACAGCAGAATCTTGTTCTCAGTTAGAAATTACTGCTAAAATATATTTTGCTGTTACATCACACACGAAAGAAACCCCAGGACAATCTGCCCATCATTAAAATCTGTAGCTTGACAAGATGAACTGAATCGTATCTCCCTGTTATTTTCTGTGGTGCTGGATGGCTTTTTAATTCTTTTGAGACAGGGAAGGGGAGATACATGTTCAAGTAAAAGAGGTGTCTAATTAGCTATTGGAGTGTGCTTTGAGCACTATTCTACTCCATGTCAAAGAAGAAGCTCCTTTATAATTATTGCTGTAGACACTGTTTATCAAAGGAGTGTTAACTGAGTAGATGAAAGATTATTTAGGGTGCTACAAAGGCAACTGAAATCAAGCACACTTGCAAATCCACACAAGCACAACAGAGAGCTGGCTGTCACCAGACCAGTTGCTTCTGACACTTTGGACAAAATCCTGGTTCCACCGAAGTCATGGAATTTTCCATTGACTTCAGCACAGCCAGGATTTCTGTCTCTGAAGATAACCTATATGCATCTGTCAATTAACTTAAACTAGATACACTTTATTTATTCCCCAGAATAAATGAGGTTTACATTTTTCAAGGTCAGATTTGTTTAAATTAGTTCAGATCTGGTTACTCCATCTCAGGAAGGAGGTACCATCACTTTAGCTAACTATATAGCTGTGGTGAGAGACACACGTTCAAGTGCAAAGATTTATTGTATTTATACATTCAGTCAGTAGTTTATAGTCTATTTTGTAAATTTTAGGATAAATGTGTAGAATTATCTTTAAAACCCAACCAACCATCAGCTGATTCACTTAAAGTTTTATGTTTCTGAGACTTTTGTAACTTTTCTTTAAAACTCCCACATAACCGTGTGCATCTATTTGCCTGAATGGAATATAAATATTTGTCAAAGGGTGAAAAATAAAAACCATGAACTGCTATGCACAGCTTCTGTAGTCACTCCTTTACAGGAGTCATGGGGAAGAAAAGCATTTTGAAGATTTGCACAGGTAAAGTATAACCCTACAAAGTCTAGTAAAGTTTAATGGATAGCACAAGATTCACAAACAGACTTCAAGAGTCAAAGTAGAGCCTATGGACAGTATTTGTGAAAAGAAATGACAAAGGAAGTGTTCAGCATACCCACATACTGGCGGACATTTCTTGAAGAGTGGTTCCTATTGACATAATACAATTTTTTTTTTCTTTTTATTGTGGTCCATGAAACTCCTAGGCAACTTTCTGACAGTAGAAGTAAAAATTATAGAAGTAAAAATTTAGTTCCACTAAAAATTGGGAACTGGGAATTAGTGTGCAGACTCTCCATACCTCTACATATATATTGTAAATGGATGAGAGATTTGATTCTCTGAGTCATCTTTACGTACTTTTAACTTTTAAAGAAACAAAGAGGAATATCCTTACATTGAAAGAACACAGTGGCTAGTGAATTAGGCACATCTCATTTCACCTTAAAAAAACAACTTTTCCAATCACAGTGTAGCATAGCTAAATGATCAAAAAACTATTAATTAAAGCATTATAGAAGTGGAAGTATGCCATTAAGATAGTTTGTCAAATTATTATGAAAAAAACCCCTTTATATAAATCAAAAAGAAAGCAAGGAAAATACATATACTGGTAATTGCTATTAACAGTTCATGTGATGAGAATATCTTTACATGTAAATAAACATATATATTAACACAATAAATTCTATATCAAATATGTGTAGCTGTACACATGAAGCCTTATATATAAAATGAGCCTAGAAGTCTTATGCAGTATAACATTAAGAATGCCTACCTCTACTACTTTTCTCACACCCTTATCTCTAAATGGTATGTATCTGTTAAAATCAGATTTATTTACACAAAATCTTTTTCTTCACTAAGAAATCTGTCTCAAAAAGCAATTTCATTACAATTATTCTCCTCCTGTTAAGCTAATTTAAAATAAAAGCTTTAAAATGTTATAAGATTTTAAAAACCATCTTTGTAATAAATCTTTACAGAAAATAGTATAAATTTAACTTTTCATCATTTGTTATTAATTAGGAATTTTTCTGGGTTAATGAATTTGAATGCTGGTTTCATTCTCTTTATGAACTACTATCTTTGTTTTCCTTTTTTCAATTATCATTATTATAATCACTGCATAATTAACAATTAATACTTAAGTCTACACTTGTACTTTTATTTGTGAAGGTTCTTTGGTTTTGCTTGGTTTTATAGCTTCAGTGGCTTCTGTTAGAGATCAAAAGTCTTTGCCTTTTCTCAGCCAGATGGTACAGTTTCCATGTTCCGTGGGAGGGCCACCTTTCAAAGGCCAGCCAGATAAAGAGCAGAATAAGAAGCAAATAGTAAAAAAACCCCATCTTCAATACAAAACCTTCAGAAATATCAAGGTGACCACAAAAAGCAGAAGGTGAAGTGATAAAATAGACAAGAGACTCAAACATGTAATAAGAGTTCTGATATTTAATATAATTTTAGTAAGTTACAAGACATGTATTGCTCAACTGCATGTCATCAGCCCTCTAACAGACTGCCAAGGCTATTTCCTCAAGAGAGCACTGAACAATAAAGTAACACAAAGGTTATTTCATGATGAAAAATGGTTCCATTACTTAACTGACTTTTCATAGTACAAAAATTGGTGATGGAAAATATCTATTAAACCACTGACTCCTTTTACTGCTATTGAAGAATTGATTGATAATGTAGATAGCGCTACCACGTACATTTGATTTGGATGTGTTCATAAATTATCACTAAGATTTTAATTCTTGGGGAAATAGATCTCATCCTGAGCTTGTTTTACCTAATATTTAGCTTTATCTAGGTCTTTTTCTTATTTTGATTCAGTTGCTTTCACTTCTCCTTACATCCATAATTTAATTTTCCCTTTTTCTTTTGATATCAAGGTAAAGTCAATCATTTTTTTTCAAACTGTGGTTCAGTTATGAAATATTTCTCTTCCTCTTTTCCAGAATAACATTTCTTGACTTCCAAATATTCTGAATTAAATCCAAAATTCTCCTGTTCAGACACTAATACTTATTTCCACACTGCTCTGTCTACACTCATGTACTCTTGAAAGAAGGCAAAATGGCTGTAAAAGACAACAAAACCAGAATGGTGGAGTTTTATCACACTTTGCACAGAAGCATATCACTGTAACCCACAACTTATTTTTTAAATTTGCATATAAAATATTTTACTACTGTTTAGATTTGAGGTTTCTTTTTTCAGAAGTTCTATAAAAATAACGGTACAGTATATTCAAGAAGGCATTTTAGATTTTCCCAGCTACAGGGAGCTGTAAGACTGTAGTAGGAAAAATGTTTTCCAAATAGGAACAAGTTCGGACTTCTAGCCCTAGAGGACTAGAAATAATGAAATTTAAAACGGTGACATTTTTATGTACTGAAAATGTATCTATAATTTTAAACAGATTTTTATAGTTCTCTTTGAGTCCTTATCCATGAAGCTCAAAGCAGGTAGGGAATTTAACATTATGTAATATAAAAGATGCACTTTTTTTTTTTTTGACTGGTCTCTATGGGATGAAGCATGCTGTAGCTGTATGAGTGTTGTATGTTGTTTGCTTTGCTTTGTGCATGGAAGCTAAGTGATGACCCTCCATTACTAGATAAAATATGTGCCTTGAAAAGGGATTTTTCTCCTCTGACATAATATCCCTAAAATTACTTTTTCAGGAAGCATTTCCAAATATAAGATGAGCAGGCAAGGGAAGAAAATGCGGAGCAGTCCTCTACGCCAAGCCCTTGTTTTCTGGTAAAGAGAGCAAAGATGACGATGAATACTGAAGGCAAGCTATGGGTTTGTAACAGGTAGTCTGAGGAAGCCAAACTAAAATACTTCTGGCCTAGCTCTCATGAAGAGAGACCTCATTTACACAGACACTGTTTCCTGCTGGAGGCTTTCTGTGGCTTCTGTTGTTCTTCACTGACTAGTAGTGGAATGCAAGCAATCAGCCTTTCAAGAGGTAACTACAATTTAGGTGATATTATGTTTTAAAATTAATTAATTATATTGTGCACTTGTATACCACATCACACTCTTGTACTCCACATGTATTAACAATCTTGGAAAGGAAATGTGTTGTCTTTCAAAATGAATTTAAGTATAAAACAATTACAAAAACACAATAAAATTACTTACAAAAAATACAAAATATTTTCCTGGCTAATACACAAAATATTGGTGCAGATTTTTCTCATTTGCAGTGAACTTCCAGGTCTGTTTTTTCTTATGCATAAGAAAGTTTGCCAGGTGTTAATACCTACTGGGACATATATTTTTTCTTAGCAACTATGACCTTTGTTTGTGGTGATTTAATTTACCCCAGTAAAAAGCCTCTCTGGAAGTAAAATGGCACATTTTTCCTTGTCTGTTCTCCTCTTGCTCATAGAAGATGTACCTAAACCTGTCTTTGGTTGCGTAATAAGTCTGAGCTGAATACCTAATGGACAGACAGCAAGTTAATGTAAGTAGCACACGATATGACATACAGGATCTGTGTAACGTGCAAACAATGGAACAGTTCAAAAGCATGTTGACATCTCATGATGAGTTCATTATCTAGTACAAAGTAGTCAGACAAGTATATCAGAAGATAGTTTTTACAGAGAGGGAAAGTAAGATTTATTTATTTTTGAAAGAACAATTAAGGTAGTCTGAATAGATGAGTCAGTTAGGTACAGAGATGAAAAGATCCTTGTAATTAAATTTCAGGGGGCTAAGAATTAATGTTCCAAAGACAGAAACCTGTCTATAGCTGCATAATAATCTTCTACATCAGTCGTATTAAATAAATCTTGATTATTTTAAACTAGATTAAATTTTATAAATATATCAGTCTATAATATTTACTATATAGTACAATTCTATGCATTAAGTAATGCTATCCTTCTATGATTAGAAACAATAACTACTGAGGATTTCTCAGCTAAACAAAATGTTATTTGTGCCCTGAACTGTAATTATTTTTTCATCAAGACATATTGAATAAAGAGTTGCACTGCAGCCCTTTAGAGCCTGTGAGCAAAAAGTGACAGAAAAAAGTGCAAGAAGCACAGACAAAGGTTTGCCAGGAGCCAAAGCGGAGAACATCACCGTAGCCAATTTTGCTTATGTTTGAATCAACTATGAATTATGAAACTAAAATTTTCTTAGCACTCTCAGTAGAAAGGGCTTGCCTGCTTGTATTCTGCTTATTAGTAAAATTGCTTTACAAAAAGTTTAAAGAACAGACAATAGAAAGATGTAATTTTCTTTTATTTCTTAAAATTTAGAGCAGATTAGAGGGCAATTCTAATTAGTCACAGATTTTCTAAAGAGTTTGCTACACTCTCAAATCTACTCTGTTCTTCCCCTCCCCAACTCCAAGTGAAATGTAGAGTGAGTCATTCTGTCCTGATTTAACATTGACAATTCATACTCATTATTGTACTCTAAGTAAATTTAAGTACATGTTGAAATAATATTACCAAAAAAATGCACTAGTAATAAATTTAAGGTGCTTTGTGATGTTTTACATAATTCCCATATGGTAGATACTTTTGGGAATAAAATATTTAACAATTAATTGGTAACACACACAGGTAACATGCAATAGTTATTATTAACAAGTAAAATCCACAATATCACCAGTTCCATGAGGATTAATATTACAATGTTAGGTATCATCAAAACTTCTGAGAAGGCAGGTGTGAATCTTGAACCTTTCAAAATCAATGTCAATATTATTTAGTTTGTAAATGAACAATTCAGTAGCAACTGGGCTGTGTCTTTGAACTGCTTCTTTTAATAAATTAGAATGTAACATTAAAATAAAATTAGGGAGAGTTGGAAAGCATTTCAACATTCTTAAAGCTTCTTCACAAGTCCCAAAGCAGAAATATTATATTCTGTGTAAGTATTTCAAGAAGGAAAGTAGGGAAGAAGGAGGAAAAGAGGAAGGAAGAAAGGAAGAAAGAAGGGAGAATCAAAGGAAGGTAATTCAAGCATGTAAATTTATTTCTGTAATCACCACTGTAAGTATGGCATGAGATTTCTGGTTATAGACTCATTTCCATTTAGGTGAAGGACAGAAATATTTCATAGTTTCCTATCATAGAAGAATGGAGTGTTGTCTAACTGTGAAACACCCCCAACGTAATAGCTGGTGTTTATAATAATGATTAATAATCCCATTTTTCTCCTAAAAAAGACCTAGATAGATAGATTACCTTCCCACAATAATGCTTAGACTGTTTAGACTTCAGCGTAGGCTAAAATAGATGCTATCCTGGGAAAGGAAAATAACAAAAAATGCCAAAAAACATTAGATTAAATCTGTTCTGTCTTGAATTGAGTTCTTGTATGAAGACTTGTATGAAGCTTACTTACATCTTTCCATGATGCAGTTACAGAAATTTCAGGCTAACTTCCTCATTTTTAGCCTAAAAAAATAAGAGGACTGGAGGACTTGAAAATGGCTCTCCAGGAAAATTGAGATCATTCAGAAAGCAAAGAAAATGTGGAAAGTAAAATCTGAATTCAAATCACATAAGATAAGCAAGATTTTAGAGAAGGTGGAATGTCAAAAGTGCATAAAGTATTGAATGAGTGTTATGAATGACTAGGACACTCCCATCTTAAATATGGTGTTAATATGGGATGTTACAGGTAACCTTTTAAAAATATGTGTCTGTCTCACATGTAGAAACACTGACACTAGAAAAATATAATTGTAACACCTTTTCTATGGACAAATGTAAAGGTGTCTAACTGGTGAAGGAATTGAAAAGCATAGCTATTTTTTTTCACAGTTTTCCATTTCACATTATGGGAACATACTGACTACAGATTTTGTAGAAGTGTCACATAGATGTTTCTAAACACTACACATCATTAGGGGCTGCTGGCTCCTAGAATTCATGGACAAGTAAGATACTAAAATGTGTTAACTTCCCTGGCACGAGAATCAAAACACATGCCAGGTCATAATAACCCCCAGCAATGCTACAGGCTTGGGGAAGTCTTGCTGGAAAGCTGCCTGTTGGAAAAGGACCTGGTGGTGCTGGTGGACAGCCGCTGAACATGAGCCAGCAGTGTGCCCAGGTGGCTAAGAGGCCAACAGCATCCTGGTCTGTATCAGAAATGGTGTGACCAGCAGGAGGAGGGAGGTGATTGTGTCCCTGAACTTGGCACTCGTGAGATGGCATCTTGAGTACTGTGTCCAGTTTTGGGTGCCACAGTATAAGAAGGACATTGAGGTGCTGGCACAGGTGCAGAGAAGGGCCATGAAGCTGGTGAGGGGTCTGGAGAATATGTCATATAAGGAGCACCTAAGGGAACCAGGATTGATTAGTTTGGAGAAGAGGAGGCTGAGAGGAGACCTTATTGCTCTCTACAACTACCTAAAAGGTGCTGGTGCTGGTCTCTTCTCCCAAGTAACTAATGAAAGGATGAGAGGTAATGGCCTCAAGTTGCACTGGGGAGGTTTAGATGGTATATCAGGATGAAATTCTTCACTGAAAGAGTGATTAGCCATGGGAATATACTGCCCAGAGAAGTGGTGGAGTCAACATCCCTGGAGGTGTTCAAAAAATGAGTAGATGTGGTGCTTCGAGATATGGTCTAGGGGTTAGGGAGATGTTTGAAGAAGGTTGGACTAGATCATCCTAGAGGTCTTTTCCAACCTGAATGATACTATGATTCTATGGCAAAGTTTAGTTAGAAAAAAAAAAGAAACAGTGAAGTAAATTTGTTCTGTTTTCCGCATCTCCTTCATAGTTTCCTTGCCTTTATCTTTCATTCTTTTGGGACTTGATGTAAGATTTCAAGAAGGGTTTTAAGATTAAATTTCTTTCTGTGCTAATCCTTTAAGCTTTTCCCTTTGGACTCCCAACTTCAATGACAGACTGTTCATTCATTGGACAGTGTCCAAACTTTATTATTTTCACGAATGAGGAACTAATGCAATGTTGCTAAATACTCACTTAGCTGTCTAAATGTTGTTTTTTATTTTCAAAGCGACAGATCTATCTCTTAGAAAAACACCCAGGTATTATTTCGAAAGAAAGAGATATGACACTTCACAGTAACGTGACTGTGAACAAGCTATGCAGACTGTTTTCACTGTGCTTAATAATCAGCATCAGACCTCAGAGTAAAACAATAAATAATAATTTCCAGTACTTTCTACCATTTTATAAAACACTTCAAAGCTAACTTGCTTTTATCTGATATGTTAGGTGACATTTGACATGTCTTTCAATAAGACACCTAATTGTTCATGTCCCCCTGACACTGATAATGGCTGCCTCTCACCCTCTTATACTTCAAACTCTTATTCTTGGGTTTGGACAGTCCCTGGCCTTTGCTAACCAGCTTACCTGCAACTTCTTTCTGCCAGGTCAAGTTTTATAGGGTGTTCAATCTGAACACTGATGTGGTGTGGACTGTGAAGCACTAGGAAAGTGAGGAATGCCAGTTATTTGTCCAGTGTGATTGAAACCAACCAATTGCTTACCAGGAAGGCCCTGAAGGTTACTGAGGAACAAGATATTATCATACAAATTATTACACAACTGTAACTATCTTGTGTTTTCATGACTGTATCATCTAAACAGCAAATATTACAATTAATACTGCAAGATCTTTCTAATTATAACTTATATTCAAGGCTTTGCAACTTTCTGTGGAAAACTATTTACCTTCAAATAGTATTTTACATGCTTTGTTTAACCATGATACTTATCTTCAAAGGTAATTTTAACTAAATTTCTTCCAGTTATCTAAAAAATTTAAGAGAACATGAGCATTGTATTATTTCAATACAAATACACTATCTGGGAACCTAATCTTATCATGAGCTGTGTAGGGATGGAAAAGACTGCCCATATAATGGATAGAAAGAATGGGTTTGTTCCAGATGATACTGAAGCCAAAATATTTGGAGAATGAATCTGAAAGAAGACCTTTAAGTAGGCTTCTCATAATAGCAGTGAATTTATGATTATTTCTTTGTTTTCATACTTCCTTTTAAATAAAATTTCTGTTATCAAGATATCTATCAATTTGAAAAATAGTTATAATGCATGCATGCAGAGCAGAGGTGAAAAGTACTCTACAGAGGTGAAAAATAGTCCTTTACTTGATGCTTTTCTAAATTAGTTTGAGCTTTATTGTAAACTGGGTTATACTCAGAGACTGGTCCTGTAAAAGAAATTAATTCTCTCTCTCTTCCCCTTGTCTTCTCCCTCCTCCCCAGAAGGACAGGAAAAATGCCCACTTTCCATTTTTGCAAGGTATTCTCTCAAAGGCTACCTTTCAAAATTCTGTTTTATGGGGCTCTTTTCTTTTTTCTTTGATTAATACATATTTTTTATTCTGTCTCCCTGTCTGTTGTACAAGACTTTAAGAAGTCATGAAAGTGCCGTATTCTAAAGGTTACATACTTTAATGCAATGATTAAGTATATATTTACGACTGTACATTATAATTCTTGTCTACAGTACCTATTTTTCAGTGCGTCAGACTTTCTTCTTGACACATAAAGTTTTACAGTTCTTCTCTTGACTTCTTTAATGAGGCATACATGAAAAACAAGAGATCAAAGACAACATATCCAGTTTTATATGGCAAGACTTTTAAGTATAATTCCTATTAAAAACATAATAGTTTCTCTAATCTGCCAAAACTGTGCATGGAAATTGAAAGATATCATCTTCTGGAAAAAAAAAAAAATCATACTTTTTTCCTCTGTCATCTGAGATTAATTCCACTGAACTAATGAGACTTTCAGAATGATCCCTATTAAGTAAAGCTGATTTTAGGAGCACTATTTGTAAATATTTAGGAACCAAAACCATGGTATTAAACCTTGGAAAGTGACTCGACACAAATATTGTCTGACAGTGACCTAATTAGAATCATTTGCATACTAATTAGACTTTGAAAGAGATAAGCAATAGCATGCTTGTAATAGATAATTAATTTCTGTTTCAAAATAAGCTATGCTTATTTAACCACAATCCATATGACACATCGAATTAGAGGAGTTGGGCAAGTTATTTTGTAACAATAAACAACTGTTACAGCTTTTCAGTTTTACTTAAACTCCCGTTCAACAAATTTTTTAAAAGGTAAGGCTGTTCATTAAGCTTTTGATTTTGAAGTTTGTTTTTAAAAAAAGAGATCTGGGGAATAAAATACTTCTTTACAGCATAAAAGCAGCACAACCTGTGCCATATGTTGCCCCTCATTTAGTATGTATTTCAACACATCAGCCTTTTCAGCAGGTGTATGGCTTCTTTTTCCTCCTAATAATTTTCTTCCAGTCACATATTGTTTTATTTGTGCAATACATGACCATACTTCATGACATGCCTTCTATTGTTTAATTGCTTTCTGAACTTTCATTGTAAGAATAGAAAAAATGAGTGGTTTAAGGCTGTATTATAAGCTTAGAAAAGACACTATGAGTTCTGGCTCTTGACGTATCTTTAACAATGTGCTTCCATCTTTAAAACACTGTATTTCATCTCATTTCCTGTAAAAATAATGGTGAAACCATAAGCCTCAGCCTTAGCTTACCTGGACTATACATAATTGAAAATTCAAAGTGGATAATTGTTGTTTCATGTTACAAAACAACATTTCTCAAAGTCCTGTTACATAATAAAAAATATATATCTTTATGAAAACTATTAATATCTAATAGATTTATATGCCTGAAAAGGTTTTTTACTGATATGTAAACCACACATTTAAGTCTTATGTTAATCTTTTTTCTAAATTCCCCTTCCATAGAAAGGTGACCATGTATATGTATAGCTTTTCTTATAAGGTACTTTTCATATTTAGGGGTAGAATAAGGATAAATTGTTAATGTTTATCATATTTTAACTGTTATTAAATAGCCATATGGAAATGCAAAAATAATTGAGTCTGTCATTCCACCCATACGATCATAAATACATCTTCATTGATTTTGCTTTCATCTCAAAAGATATTTTGCCTTTTCCATATGAACACTCAGCTTCCAACTTTCTACACTCCTCCCAAACTTTAGGTTGAAAATATCAGTAGAGAGTTTCCACTCCAACAGCAGCATACATTGTTTTCATTAGCAGTGCATTTTAGTTGAGCTTTAATGGCACAGGAGCTCCTGAGCAATGTTGGCATTGCAAAAGTTTGAAGTTGTGTGCTCACACAGAAATGTTATGAAGTTGCTTTAATCTTTTTTCCTGTGGTATGATTGACTATGTCTGACAGTGCTGTCATCAGATAAGGAGAGGACAATGATCATTTAACTTAACTATTCAGAGGGGTAAACTATACGGACATAGCCAAAGAGAAAGAGGGATGAAAAAAAAAAAAGAAATTTGTGTATTTTAAAAAATACTCATCTGGATGTGAGCATGTAAAGCTGCATATAATAAGATCAAGAGCTAATAGTAGGCTTTGTATTTTCTTTCCTTTCATTGGCAGTTAGAACAATTCACAACAGGTAAATTTTCTTGCTGTGGAAAAATGTAGAATAAAAACTTAGAAATAAAGACAAACATCAGCTGTAACCTTAGCTGATAACTTAGATTTCAGGCTAAATCTTCTCTCTCTTCTTCTGTAAGTAATGTATTATCTTTGTTTTGGTGGCAAAGCCAGTTTAACACACTCCCATCCTACATACCCTAGCTATTTGTTCCTGCCCCTGCAATACGAATGAAATGTCTCTGACCTTACCAGTTGTGGTAATAAAGCTCTTTGAAGAGCTATACTTCAAAAGGCTTATAAAAACTGTGCAAGTTTAAAATAATCCTAACAGTTAAACAGTTTGTATCTTAAGCATAAGTTTTGAAACCAGAAATCTGTTGTTGTTTACAGGGCACCTTGGTAAAACATTTTTGCAGAGGAATTTAAGGGAAGGCAAATCATATATCAGGAATGAGTGGCTGGAGACAGGAACTTCCTTCATAAGCCATCTTTATACCCAAAGCCAACATATGGGGTAACTGTGTCTACATGTCCACTTTTACACTTGGAAGCTGCATGACATATCTCTTCATTCTTACCTAAGTATATCAGTGTTCCTGCTACATTTAGTGCAACTAACCAAACACTTAACTTTAAGTATATTTTTATACATTAGGTCTGGGCCTAGTCTTTCTGGGAAGATAACATCTTTGTTAATCTGGAAACTGATAATAGTAACCTTTAGTATTTTATACAGTTAGTTAGACTACAAAAAATACAACAGTGCTATTTATATTAGAAGTAGCAACAAAATAATGGCATGCTGGGCCAAGACTGGGCTGGAAATACTACAAACTTTGAGACCTTGGTGAGGCACAAAGCCCTAGTCTTTGAAGGAACTTCCCAAGTGGATCACAGAATCACAGAATGCCAGGGATTGGAAGAGACCTCAAAAAATCATCTAGTCCAATTCCCCTGCTGGAGCAGGATCTCCTAGATCAGGTCACACAGGAACGCATCCAGGCAGGTTTTGAATGTCTCCAGAGGAAGAGACCCTACAACCTCTCTGGGCAGCTTGTTCCAGTGCTCTGTAACCCTCACCATGAAGAAGTTTTTTCTCATATTTTTGTGGAACCTCTTATGTTCCCGCTTGCACCCATTGCCCCTTGTCCTATCATTGGCTGTCACTGAGAAGAGCCTGGCTCCATCCTCCTGACACTCACCCTATGCATATTTATAAACATTAATGAGGTCACCCCTCAGTTTCCTCTTCTCCAAGCTAGAGACACAGCTCCCTCAGCCTTTCCTCATAAGGGAGATGTTCCACTCCCTTAATCCTCTTTGTGGCCCTGTGCTGGACTCTCTCAAGCAGTTCCCTGTCCTTCTTGAACTGGGGGCCCCAGAACTGGACACAATATTCCAGATGCAGTCTCACCAGGGCAGAGTAGAGGGGGAGGAGAACCTCTCTCAACCTACTAACCACACCCCTTCTAATAGACCCCAGGATGCCACTGGCCTTCTTGGCCACAAGGGCACATTGCTGGCTCATGGTCATCCTGCTGTCCACAGGACCCCCAGGTCCCTTTCCCTTACACTGCTCTCCAACAAGTCAATCCCCAACTTATACTGGTGCATGGGGTTGTTCTTGCCCAGATGCAAGACTCTACACTTGCCCTTGTTGTATTTCACTAAATTTCTCCCTGCCCAACTCTCCAGCCTGTCGAGGTCTCACTGAATGGCAGCACAGCCTTCTGGTGTGTCAATCACTCCTCCCAGTTTTGTGTCATCAGCAAACTTGCTGACAACGCACTCTATTCCCTCATCCAAGTCATTGATGAATATATTGAACAGTACTGGTCCCAGTACTGACCCTTGAGGGATGCCACTAAATACAGGCCTCCAACTGGACTCTGCCCCATTGAACACAACTCTCTGTCCTTCAGCCAGCTCTCAATCCACCTCATTAATATCTCTTTCTGCTCATAAGAACTTCCTTATAAACAAAAGGAAAGTAAACTTTACTGTGCAGCTGTACTTTGTCCAAGAGGCATGGTGAAGTGTACCTCCCAAACATGTCCAGGACTATGAACAGGTTGGATGAAAAGTGCCTCAAGAAAAGAGGAGGTGTGTCAATGTCTCCCACATTTTTATCTTTCATGATGCAAATCATGAAGCATAAAGTAAGTGCCAGCTAATTCACTGCAACTGACTACAGACCTACAAACATTTTACAATGATTTATTAAAATTCTTCTGCTAGAATGTCATCCTCTTAAAAACCATTAATCTCTATCGCATATGAAGCTGGGGCTTGCTTTTGGTTTATTTTCATAAAGTTAAGCCACTCCACAGTAAAACATTACTGTTAACAATTACAATGTGCTTAGCAATGCTAAAAATATGCACTAAAGATATAATTGTGGTCGCACAGTTCACGTAATAAAAGGACTCCACAGAGAGATTTTCAGACATTTTATTTATCTTCATGATAACTGAAAGGTCACTGATCAAGAATGACATTAACAGGCATTTACAGCAATGAACTATCTACCTTTATAGCCACAAAGGTACCTAGATGATTAACAACACACTTGAATGGGTCCACAGAAAACAGAAGGGAGGCTGGCTACAGAGAAGGAGTATCTAATGACGGACTTTTTTTTCACAGAATTTCCATATATAAGCAAAGAATAGCAGACTGTGTTTGAAAAGAATAGCAAAAAGTACTCATACAGGATGTGCTGGAAAGATCATTCACTTTGATAGGTGTCTAAATGCAGAGATAGGAGCCTAAAATAAGGGATTTAGGTGATCTGTGGGATTTAGATTTGTTTGGGTTTTTTTAGCAGACACAGGAGCCATACTTTTTGAAAATACAGCATTGACTCGTGAGGTAATTCAGTTCTTAAAAAAATTAATCAGAAAAGTGAAGGGTAGAGAAATTGAACTTGACATTAATAAATTAAACTGTGTTGATATATTGATACCCTTCAGAAAAATTATTGTGATCTTATTTGTTGTATTGGAATAAAAAATAAAGTCATCATATGATATTAAAATAGAATGCTTTCAGTGTTTGTTAATGTTGTTTTGGTTACTAATGCAGTGTAAAATTGTATCAGAATAAAATATAACTATGGTAATGTTATTTTTTATGCAAGCTTAGTAAAATGGTAAATTCTGATGTATGTTTAAGAAATGTTCTTGCTACAAGCTACAGAAATTAAGATTTAATTCATAAAGCTGAAAAAAACTTTAGAAAATAAACTGACCAAACAGCTAAAAGAGGTATAAAGGAACATTGTAAGAGTAGCCCCTTCAAGCATTCCTGAAAAGTCCCACTAATGGACACTATGTCACACTCTTTCTGTCAAGCAACATTAAAGATAAAAATTAGGTTTAGCAATGAAGATCATTAACTTGATTTTTGCCTAAGGAAGTTCACTACATTAGGCAGCAATTTTAGTATGATTGGTTGTATAACTAACCAAGGTAAAAAGTAGTAATTAGACCCTATTTAGTCTAACCTGATCTGATCAAACAAGGCAGACTCTGGGCTAGAATGATATCTCGAGCTATACAGTGTAAAAAGCTACACCCTGAAGCTTCTCTACAGATAAAAGCCCTGAATAAACATTTCCATGGAACTGCTACAAATGCACCAAGATTGTCTCCAATGCACAGAGCTAGACATGCCAGTGGTAAAGAAACAACTCATTTGGACAAGGGCTGGCCTTTCAACAACCATGGTACACGACTAGACAAGAAATAAATTTCTTCACAGACATAAAAGTGTTTTTTCATTATAAATAAATATTAAATTAATTATTGATGAATCATAAGATGTTCAATGTACTATTACATCCTGAAACATTAATTATTGATTTGGTGTCTGATAGAAACCACAAAGCCTTTAGATTATCTAGATCAATTTCATGTATGTCCCAGATCACTAGATTGCGTCTCATTAAACCGATTTTTAACGAGGAACATGTATCAGACGAAAACTTTGCCTACATTATGCTAAAATGCTTGTTCTAG
The DNA here is from genome assembly GCA_013400335.1 of Eurystomus gularis. Lineage (NCBI taxonomy): Eukaryota > Metazoa > Chordata > Aves > Coraciiformes > Coraciidae > Eurystomus > Eurystomus gularis. The sequence continues at coordinate 47,035 of VZZY01002338.1, forward strand.
CAGACCAAAATATATTTTGGTTTGGCAACAAAATGCAGAGCCTGAGATTTGGGACTGAATTTAAAGAAGTTGTACAGCGTATCTGTATGAAGAACTGAGCCTTTGTTTACTCTGTAGAAGGAAATCAGGAAAATAAACCCAAATACAAAGAAAAGGCAGGTTAGATAGAGGAGTGTTGATAAACAATGGAACCCTCATGTTATTTCTGTGAAGTAGAGGAGAGGGGAGAACTTTCTTTTTACTTGACATACTAAAAGGCCATCAGCAAACTGAGCATGATTGTATCAGTTAAGAACCATGTTGTATAACTTGGTTGCATGCCTATTCTACTAGGTATGAAGACATCTTCCCTCTGCTACTGTAAGAGTTAAGCAATTGTGGGAAACCAACCCACAACTGAGAAAATGTCTTATTTAAAACAGAGAAACCACAACTCCCATGAACGTCTGCGGTGGCTGCCGCCGGAAGCCGGAAATCTGATAACGAGCGGCAAAGTATAAAAACTCAAAAAAGAAAACAATCTCTCTCTTTTCGCCGCCTCCTGCGCTGCATCGAGAAGGGCATCGCTATCGCCGCTGCTGCCGCC
>VZZY01002343.1:0-18876 GCA_013400335.1 Eurystomus gularis
TATGTATACTTCAGGTCCCAGAATCAATCTAGTCACAGCATCCTGGAATTCTGTGGACACTTGTCCAGTCACAATGGAAACATTGGCAATACTTTTAGGGCACTCAGAAAGACTGTTCCATTAAGGACAGCTGACACCAAGACATCTTATTTTTTGCTGGAGGACTTGATGGCAACCTTGGAATATCCTTTTTATGTTCATACTTATGTCACAAGGTCTCCATACAAAGATGTTTTACTGTTCATGTACAACCCTATGACCCCACACAGGAGCCCTGCCTGACTTGGGTGATTATTCTCCTGTGCTTTGAGGCAAAATGCTAGAGGAATCTGTCACAAAAGTTGGACCCCTGGGAATCCAACCTCTTTCATAGCTTTCTTACTTGCCTGGTAGGCCAGCCTGGAGACAATAGAGATGAACACCACGCAGCCTCATAGCACAAGCTAGTGAACAAAATGCTTGAAGGTTTTGTATAAGGGGAAGTCAAGGACATGGGAAAAAATGCTCCTGGGGCATCAGAAAAGAAGACTGGATGTGCTGTTGGTGACACAGAGTCTATTTCTGATGAGAGAAAAATCCTAATCACATACAATTGGTGCTCTGGACAAGCCCTAGGCAAGGAAGAGGCAAAGGCTTCAGAGCTAGCCGACGCTTCTCAACTCCTCATGCTATATCTGCAACGTCTCATGCAGGCTTAGGTTTGCTGGGCCCTGAGACAAAAACTATAAAAGGCAAACAACATCAAGAGAAATTTTTCAGACCACAGCACTTCTCAGAAGTCCACTTTTCACAAAAGCTGTTCCTCTACACCAGGACTTAACAGAACCCAATCCCAATAAAAATGTAGCACATGCTGTCCCTCTAACTCTGGCCTCCAAATTATGATTAAGAGCATAGATCAAGCCTTTTAAATTATGGATCTGGAGAGTGCTGGCTAGGGCTAGCGTTCTTGCGTAAGGGATACAGAATCAGTCTCCAGCATAAAAAATTCCACGGTGAATATCACTCAGGTTCTACCAGTTTTAGACACTGAATAGTGGGAGTAAACCTCGTATCTTTTACGTCAAAACCTAAACTAAAACCAGGTAATTTTTAATAATTCTGTTGCTTTTTTCCTTACTTACGTATCAATAATATCTGCCATAGGATCATGTGTTACTAGAAGTAAGGAATGGAAGAATCACTCCTGTGCTAAGCGACTTTCCGAGTCCTAAGAAGAAACTTAGGAAAACATGTAATTTATTGCTTTTGGTAATAAGTATATGCAACAAGCCTACACACAACAGCTTGAGTTGGTATTTTCAAATGCATCCTCATTATAGAAAAATGTAGGTTTCTAGTCAATGATTCCTTTCTTTTTTTTTCTTTTGCTACCTCACACATTGCTTTTTTGATGGCTTTTCCTGCTCTAGGGGAAATTCTTCCAAACCTCTAAAAATAATCCTTATGGTAGTTGGTAGCTAAAGCGATTGAATCCAATCATTTTCTTCTTAAAATTGAAAAGGTAGTTTTGCTGTTGATTTTTAACAGAAGTTAGATGATGAAACCCTTTATTACTTTTTCACTTTGAGGAAAAAAGTTTTCAATTAATTGACACATGAACTTGGACTCTTAGAGGGATTAGAATAGAGAAGGGAAGACCAAATGAAATAAGAATCTGAAAGTCATTGCTGATATCAGTTTCTTCTCAAGAAAACAGTACTGGTATAAATTTCACATGTTCACATGCATCATTTAGCTGATTTTGGAGCCAATTTCATAAAGTTTGTTTCATTAGAAATATTTATTGCTACTCTAAACATCAATTTCTTGCCAACTCCTATCACTGCAGGCTAGTTACACATGTTGCAAGCTTGCTGCCAGATGGATGAGGAAATCACTATACACGCTACCTACTTCGGGAACACATGTGATCTAGTATATTTGGCTGAGTCAAAAGTCATTGCATAGTTTTAGAAACAGGAAGTACTAATGACAAATTTCACACATGTTAACAATGACAATATATGCTTCAGGATTCCTTGAGCAAAATTTTCTGATCATTCAGGAACATTAAGAGTGTCTCTGCTGAAGAGTGTCTGCTAAAAAATACAAATACATATCAACTAATAATATCAAAAGAAACAGTCATGAGAAATTTCACTGGTGCAAATCAAAACTATGTGCAAACATGCCATTGACTGACAAGGTCTGTTCAAGAAAGAAGTTCAGCACAGTCTGCTGACTCAAATTAGATTCAGAGTTCAGGTCACTAAAGAAATGACCCACAAAAACTTTCCTCAAAGTAAAACTTAGAGTTTATTTGCCATGGTGAATTGTTGGCCTCTGGTATCTGTAAAATACCACTGAAGTCAATGGAAGTCTGACAGACTTGTAGACATTGGTTTTACCCTCCTACGTTTTCTTTTCTTTTAGATTTATGTATGACTTTTACCTTAAAACTAAATCACTGAATCATAGAATGGTTTACAGTTGGAAGGGACCTTTAAAGTTCATCTAGTCCAACCTGCCCTGCAGTGAGCAGGCACATCTTCAACTAGATCAGGTGCCTCAGAGCCTCGTCCAGCCTGACCTTGAATATTTTCAGGGATGGGGCATCTATCACCTCCCTGGGCACACTATTCCAATGTTTCAACACCCTCACTGTAAGCATTTCTTCCTTTTATCTAATCTAAATCTACCCTCCTTTAGTCTAAAACCATTACCTCTTGTGTTGTTGCAACAGGCCCAGCTAAAATGCTTGTCTCCATCTTTCTCATAAGCCTATTTTAAGTACTGAAAGGCTGCAATAAGGTCTCCCCAGAGCCTTCTCTTCTCCAGGCTGAACAACCCCAACTCTCTCAGCCTTCATAGTAGGACATACAGTTCTATCCTCCTGATCATTTTTGTGGCCCCTTTCTGAACTTGCTCCAACAGGCCCATGTCTTTCTTGTGCTTAGGACTCCAGAGTTGGACATAGTACTCCAGGTGGGGTCTCTTGACAGTGGAGTAGAGAGGTAGTAATGGGTAATAGTCCAAAGGCCATACCAGGCTAGGAAGTTTCCTAGTCGTGGTGGTTTAGCAAAGCTGTGGTGGTTCAGTCCCTGCTGGGAGCTAAGCCACGTGGCCGCTGCCGCTGCCCCCCCACCTCGGACAAAGGGAAAGGTGGGAGTGACTGAGAATGCCTTTTTTTTCAGTTGAGATAAGGGGAGTTTAATACAATGACACACAAGAAACAATCGCGGAAACAATGGCAATGACAACAGTGAGAAAAACAATGTACAAAATAAGCAATACCATGTGGACAAACAGACCGACCTGAGTGGACTGGCTGCAGGCATGCGAGTCCCAGAACTTGAACTGGCCCTGGGGCATGATGTCAGCATGGTATGGAATAACCCAGCTGCAACAAATTAATCCTGTCCTGGCCAAACCAGGACACTAGTGATGTCCTTAAACTAGGCTGCAGGGAGGCAGCAGACATCCCTAAGAGGAGGATCTATCTGGCATATTGGACCCTCTGTTCCCCTCAGAGGGGAGTTGCCTACAACTATAACTTGTCTTTTTTACCCTGTAGAGGTGGTATTGATAAGGGGGTAGGCCTTATGACCTCTGCTGTAGATGGACCATCATCCACAGCATCCATTGATTGGCCTTCCAAATCCAGAGCCTCATACCTCTTGTACAGAGGCACCTGGAAGGGTGACTTGGGCAAGGAGGTGGTTCATCTGCCACACTGAGTGTGGACTTGCCTAAATGACTTGATCCTGATGCTTGCTATATATTACACTAAAGTCATGTACTTGATTTTGCTGGACCTGCTCCTTCTTAGATGTATCACCTTCAAAACTAATATCCATTGAAATATAAATTTGTGCAAGAGTCATGAAACTATCATTCCTACCCGTGGCTGCCCTGAATTTCCTTGCATTGTCTACACTAAACCTGCTGACTCTGAGTCAATTAGTTCATAACCATTTTAGCACAATTCTTCAAGAAAACTTGCATTGAAGTTTATTAATAGGACAGACTTGAATGTAGTGAATATTCACACACAGATACATAATCTGTCCATGCCTGTTTCTGCATTAAAACCAGTCATCATCTGGATGGGGGAACCCAAATGTTACAGTAAGCCTGGTCTACGGTTTCTTATTCAGCTGCTTCATTTCTGGCTTAGAAGATAGCCAATGGGAGCTTGCCTCTGTAAATTGGTGTGAAAATTAAGAACTAAGTTCTGAAACAGCAGTTAGATTTCTCTCTTTTTAATATCATACCTCTCCTTATATCCCAGTCATTCTGCCTTTTTAAGCAGTTCAGAAAAAAAAAAAAAAAGCTTCTCTGGACTTGCTGTAGAGTTTCCCTTCCCTCCCCCTCTCAAATCAAATTTAGAAAACCAGGTAAATAAGCTGTGTAACTGCCGCTCTCCTCACCGTTTCAGCTTGATGCCCTTTACAACAATCCCAGCTGACAGGCTCAGTGATGAGCTGCACAAAGTGCTTCCTGTCAGAGTGGGTGGTCTGAGTCATTCCACAATGAATCTGACAGCTGAGTGCAGGGATAAGGACCCAGGGCAACAAGAGGGCTGGGGAGATGCAGCTTAGGTTTCATTTGCTGCACATTTGTCTTGAATCCCACAGGCAGGGCATATATAGCTGTGGCACTCTAAAGACTCAGTGAGCTAGTCTCTTCGCTTGAGAAGTTAATTCTTCTGTTGTAAACAAATGTTTAGATTAGTAATTCATCCATTCATATGCAGGGCATCCATCTAATTATCCCTGAACAACTGCAGAAAGAGGCACTCAACATGTTTTATGATCTAGGCACCAGGGGCTAATCTAAAATACAGGCCTAGTGTTCAGTGATTTATAACATCAGTAGCTTAGACCCTAATACTATAAATTATTACAAGGCAGACCTTTGCATCTAAGTGATATCCTTATTGAAGAATCAAGGGTGATCCCCTAGACAGATGTCTCAAGTCAAGAGTGATGACACCATCAGATGCAATGGGATTTTGCCACAGGTAACCCAGTGGGAAGAGTTTCCTCCCATACCTGAATGCTTTGCATTAGGTCCAACCACAATTAGAAGAAAGCAGCAGTATATAATGTTTGGAAAGTGGGATATTCTAGTTCATAACACACTCAAGGCTTCATCCTACTTCTGTATCAGTCAGCAGCTCTTCTTGGTTATCACAGAGCCTACTCTGCAGTGTCTGGCCCAATTTAACTGGGAAGAAGTCTGGCTCTGCCTTACCCTGCCAGTAGCTTTCACTGTAATTAGCCATTTGTGCTGCAACCAATAGCATGCTCTAGCTCCCAGAATGAATAAGATCAACTACCACAGATATGCAAGGACAAGAAATTAAGTATTTAGAAACAATTGCATTTATTCTGTTTGCTTATTTACTAAAGATCCTTGTCCTTAAAGAGAACTAGCTAACCAGGAAATTTTCAATGTTAAAGGACTGACATTTCTGAGTCATACCTGAGCATAAAAATATATGAAAATGTTTACAAGGGGAAATGTCTATATTTTTTTAACCATTGTTTAACTCAAAAATTGCAAAGAAGTTTGCTTAAAGTTTCCAGGAGGAAAAATAATCTTGGGCTGAAGTAATACATGGAACAAAACAATCCTGAAGGAGCATTTTTTAACAAAGTTTTATCATGTGCTGGAGGGGATAACATAGTAGAAGCTGCAACACACAGCCAGATCCTAAGGTGAGTTGAAACAATTGAGAGGGAGGTAATGGCAAGTGAGGGCTTTTTTATGTCAGCTTAATGGCATTACAGAGGGCAAGGTTCAGATCCATAAATATATCCATAAAAAAGATCTCCAAATCTGCCATTATATAAAATACCTCATATACAATTACATATTTACATAAAAACATCATTACATAAAATCCCATATATGAAAAAAAGAAATCAGAAATTATATTTATAGTCAATATAGCTATTTCTATATATCTAGAGAAACAATACATGGTACTCACTTTTTCACTCATAAAGTGCATTCTTTTTCAGATGTTTTGAAAATAGATGCTTGTTAAAACAGGAGTTGTCACATACAATATTCAACAGATGTCTGGTTTTAGATAACATGCCCATTGACAAGCTGTGGTTCTCTCCTGAATGCTTTTATGCCCTAAAGCTTGGGTTTGCCTAGATTATTGCTCTCCTTCGTCCTCCTCCACCCATACCATTCTCCCTTTCTCCTTCCCTGCCTCTCCAGGTCTACTCCTGAGGCAGCTACAGAGCTGAGAGGTACACTGCAATCTTGGTTTGCATCTGGTGTGAAGAGCCTGGCCTTTTACTTACTCCCCAGCATCCCTGTGTGCTGCTTCCTCTCAGGTTCATTTCCCTGTGGACAGCTGAACTTGGATTGTGTCCCAGGGATGCAAGACTGAATTATTTGGTGATTATTTACACCTCTGTTCTCCTGGGTTCTCTTGAGTCATAGACATAGTTCTTGGAGTTTATAACAAACACACTTCAGAATGAGAAAGAAGACATGTATGTATTTTACTTTTGAATTCTTCATCAGATGCTTGATATTTAGATATAGATGCCAACTGATATTAGATATAGATGCTAATTCATCTGCAGTGTGCTGCTTAAGTCAGTGTTTGACCTGCTTCTACTGGAGCAGTGGATGAGTGTAAGTCAATGCATGGAGATGAATGTGATCAAACTATCTCAATGAAAGCTGAGAGGAGGCAACACAGGATTATAGATAGAGTGCACATAGTTCCTCTCTGGTAGTGGAAATCAGGAACTGCTGTCTCCCTGACATGACGGTATGGTTACCAAATATATAACTGGTGGCATCTTGGCACTTTAAGAAAGAATTTCTCCCAGTTCCATCTGGGGTTCCACCAACATACTTATCTCCTTTAATGTGGAAAAGCCAACTGTGGAGCAACCTTGAAAAAGTACTGATCTCTGTCATAGTTGAGCAGCAATTTAAGTACTTGTAAAAAGCACTAAGCACATACAAGCACAGAAGATTATATACACAGGGCTAACACCAGCTTTACAAAATTAGAATACTATTGACTTTAACAGAGTTGTTTCTACTTTACATGGGTTTGAAAGATGACAAAATGTCTGGCAGTGCACTCCACTAGTGATATCTGTCACTACAGCAGGGTGATGCATGCAGAGGAAGTATGCACATTCTATATTAAAAAAACAACCTAGAGAATGTGCTCGTTGAAGAACTGGTCTGAAAGGTGGAAGATTGATAAATAATTTCCAATGTGCCCTAGATTTTCTTAGAAAGCACAGCCACTCAATACCTGCATGCTGCAGCTCTCTGTCAGTAAAATGGGAATAACAGTTCTCCATTCCATTGTCTCTTTCAGCTGTCTGAGAAGTTCCTTATAGGCTGAAGGTTCTCTGTTGTTGTATATGCATGTGGATTTTAATTTAAGCATAGCTGGGAATGCTATGTATATGATTCAATGTCATGTAATGTTCAGTCATGAACTAAGTAATCCAAAAAGATATTCCTACAGTTTTGTCTTGTAAAGGGTAATTTACTTATAGGAGAAAATATATATTTTTATTTTGGAATCTACATTTTGTTGCTACATTTGAAACATTAATGAGTGATTTTAATTTAGGGAGGAGTTATAGCAGATGGTTGTGCTGCCATTGAGAAGGACCTCAAGAGGCTGGAGAAACTGTCCAAGAGGCATCTCACAAAGTTCAGCAAAGGCATATGTAAAGTCTTGCACACAGGGAAGAATAAGCCCAAGCACCAGTAGGCAACTGATTAGGTGGGAAGCAACTTTGCGAAAAAGGGCCCGGGCATCCTGGTGGACAGCATGCTGAACATGAGCAAGCAATGTGCCATAGCTACAAAGAAGGTCAACAGCCTTCTGGGGTGCATTAGAAGAGCAATACCAGCACATTAAGAGAGCGGATACTTCCACTCTACTCAGCACTACTGTGACTACACCTGGAGTGCTCTTTCCAGTTCTGCGCTTCTCAGAGGAAGAAAGACACAGACATAGTGCAGTGAATCTGCTGAAGAAACTCTAAGATGCTTAAGGGTTTAGAGGGCTTGATGTATAAGGAGAAGCTAAGAGAGCTGGGATTGTTGTACCATAAGAAGAGAAGGCTTGGGGATCTTACTAATGTGTTCAAATACCTCTTGGGTGGATTAAGGAAGACAGAACTAGACTCTTCTCAATGATGCCCAATGAAAGGGCAAGAGGTAATGGGCACAAATGGAAATATAGGAAATGCAATTTAAACATAAGAAAAAAACTTTTTTACTGTAAGAATGATCAAATACTGGAACAAGTTGCACAGAGAGGTTGTAGAGTCTCCATCCCTGGAAATATTCAAATCCAGCTGGACAAAAGGACAAGTTCCTGAGTTACCTGCTCTAGCTGAGCTTGCTTTTAGTGGGATTTTGGACTAGATGATCTCAGTGGTCCCTTCCAAACTTAGCTATTCTGTGATTCTGTGGCTAAATAGTTTCTACGCATTTTTCTCAGCTGGGAACACTGGACTCTCATAGTATAAGATTAAGAGATATCAGGACTCATCATTGTTGCTATGCTGGTAATGTGGCAGTCCCATAGTCCTGCTGTCTTGCACGTAATTTCTGCAAACAAGGGTTTTGTGTTTTTCCCCCCTTTATCATGCTAATCTATGACATACAAACATATGATATACATATGTATATTCCATTTCTTCAATATACAGAAAGCAAATTTAGAAAACTTACTCATTTCCATGTATTCTGGAGTTAGCCCAGTGAAAGGTTCCAAGATGTAGTCAAGATCCCATTGCTTAGGGTCTTTTGATTGGTTGGTGTCCATTTCCTTTGGCTCAGTTCTTTCATCCTTCAGCTTCCTGAAGAGCTTCTTTAGCTTCCTGAGGAACAGAAGTTCAGATTGAACCAAGTCTGGATTTTTTTCCCTACAAGATTTGGCCTAAGTCTTTGCACAGCAACACAAAATGTATATTACATTACTTTGGTGCCCCATAGGTTTAGTTTACACTATCCTCTGAAGTTCTGATGCTGCTTATTGCCAGGTGACAGGCTGCTAAGCGCAGCAGTTGCTCTGTTCCTGTGTCAAGAGGAAACTTACAGCAGCATAACACTGTTGAAATGGAGTTGAACCCAGCACAAGAAAGTACAAGGTTCTTGTACAAGGGTACAAGAATGTACTGATTCCTAAACCTGGTGGACTTATAAACATTTTAGCAGAAAAAACTGCCCATTTTTCAAAGCAAAAGGAAATGAACACCTCTGCTAATAAATCTACACCCCCCAAAAAACAAGTGTCTCCAAGATACTCATAGGTCCAAAGCCATTTAGGACTCCAAAAATTAATAGTATTGTCTTAAAGCCAGCACAGTAACCACCAGAAAACACCTGCAGGTCTTCAGGTTCCAGTGCTCTCTTGTCACAAGTACATATACCTGAGTTTATCTAAGTAGACAAAAAAAGATGCTGCTTGTGGAACCTTAAAGGTTAAAGGAACCTTTAACCAAAATGATGCTACAACTAATCAAAATAATAAAATACATGCCTATGAAATGTTAAGTATAAGCAATGTCTTAATTTTACTAGTGGACTTTGATCCTGGAGAAATGCTGTTTCCTTGCTTCTACCTAACATGAAAGCAGGGTAATGCTAATGGGGAGAATCAGATTCATGACAGAATTTCAGCAAAGTCAGCAGAATTTGGTCTCAGAGAGGTGTATCAGTCCTGTGATGCAGAAACAGGAATTCCTACCTTGTTCACTTCAGATTCAGCAAAAAATTATTGGTAGAAAAGTGCTACTTGGGATATATACAGTAACAGCCTCTTCAGTACTCCACAGTGCAGCCCATACTGGAACTCACTGGAACTTCTCTGCAAGTTTACTCCTAAGCCACTGGAAACTACAGAATTCTATAATTACTAACATAAAACCTGAAACATTTATGGAATGCTTATGTGAAAAATATGTATCTCTGAAGTATTTTTTCCTGAGTTTACCAATCATATATAAGGCAAAGTACACAGATCAATGTAGACCCCAGAAAATGTACTTCACCAGGAGCTTTATGTACTTGCACAACTATACAATCTTTCTTCAGAGATTTTTCAGAAGAGTTTTAGAGGTTCTGAATTTTCCTTCAGATGTGCCAGTGTCTATAAAGTTGAAACACCGAGCTCGCACACAACCACTGTTATGGGGAGACTTGGAAATTCCTATTTCTGCTACCTGAAAAGTATATGTCTTGCAAGATCAGCTGTGTGTTGAGTTTTCACTGCCTCTGTAGAAGAAAAGCAAAACTGTCTCCTACCATTTCTTGAGTAAACACAGATCAGTTACATCACCCAGCACAACAGGTTGTATCAGAGATTCTCATTTTGACCACATTTTACAATAACACTACCCATTTTGTCCAGTCTATAAATTACTGACATGGGTGAGCAATTATTTGTGCAAGTATTTCTCTGCATGAGTAGGAACAGTATCAATCACTGTCCCCCCAAAATGGGGATACAAATTTCACAGCATTGACAAATACATGAATTTCCTAAGTAGTTTAATCCCAGAGTAAAATGAATACATCTAAAAGAAAAGTATTCCCAATGCCTACCACAGATGACTTTTAAATGCATATGCATCCATAACTTCACAGTATTTTACACATTGAGAAATTCCCACAGAAAAATGCAATAGAATGAGATATTTCTTCAAAATCAAGGAAAGGAAATACAGTTGAATTTGCATAAAGCATCAGGATTTATACTTATTGTACGTCTTCATTTTGCAGGAGAAATTTATCTTCCACATGACATTATTTTATAGTTCCTCACGTATGTGCCATATGACTGAAAATCCAGACTAATTCCAGTTATGTTTTGCCAGTAGTGTAAGCAGGGGTCTCCCACAAACTTTTCCCCCAAAGTCTGCAATAAGTCCTTTGAAACATAGGTGTGTGGCCTGGAGATAGGAGTGTACAGGGAAGTGGTACCTCCAGTTAAGCAGAACCACTTTCTCAGACCCTAACTTCAGTAGCAGGGCAAGGCTAGCTGCCAAACACACTAATAGCTTTGCTGGGCAGCTTTATGCCTTTTTTCCTGAATATACACTGAGCCACACAGGAACACTGTATCACCACCTAGCACAAAGCTCTATAGCAGCCTGGAAATTACCACAGAGGCTGCAGAATTTCTACACTGGTCAGTGTTTACAGAACCCATTCACTTTCATCACCAGTATGGAGGAAATGGGGATTGGCAAATACTCTTAAAACAGATATTGCATCAGGCTCTGTCAGTCCCAGGATCACAAAGCTGAAAAAAATCAACAGATCAACTCCAGCTTTTGTTCCAGGTGCAGTGAAGTTGTAGCTCATAAGTCTGATGGTTACATCCTCCATACCCAGCAATACTTGGATATATTGGAGCTAACCAAATACTCCCGGTATCCAGAATGTTCAATTTCTACAGTTTTAATAAAAGGGTAGGGAGATTTAAAATACTTCAGTAAAGAATTAGATGGATCCTTACAAAGACATTTGCCTCCTATATCATGCAAACTCAGCCATTTCAAGACACTAAAATCTCCTTTTCCCCCTTCTGCTTTTATGGGAACCAAGGGAACTTGTCTGTGACAGAGGTGATGTAGTATTCAGAGGGTAGGAGACTAGGGGAAGGACTTAAAACAATCAAAGAATTCCCAGAATGCTTTTCCAGCATATCCCAATTAATTTCCTAATGTAAGGGACTCTCAGAGGAGACTGAACATTAAGTTCAAGACAGTGCTGATTTCTGTTCCAATAAAATGATATGAGCTATAAATGTCCCTCACACTTCAGTGGGCAGATGAGACTGAAGAGCATCTTGCTGTCACTGTGCAGCAGCTGAGATAAAATTTGGGTGTGTTTAGATGTGAATTCTGTACATGTGTGATCTAATCCTCTGGTTATAGCACTACAGAGTCGAGTTATGGAGTTTAATGCATACACATAACTCCCCTGAGAATCCAGTAACTAAAACAATAGTTGTTGTTTATAATGTTTATTTGGGAATACACTAAATCCAGGGATCAGTTATTCATATTCATTTTTAATTTTTCATCTGGCTATCTATAAGCTAAGCATGAGGAGTGGCATGTTTAACCTTTTGGAGTTAAGCTTTGAAGAGAGTCCTTATTTTTATTTTTATGTAATTTTTTAAAGGATCAGCTAACTGAAACTAAGCCAAGCTAATTCTTTCAAATTTTTCCACAAAAAATGTACCTTTGTGTCATATCCAAGCATGTGAAGTTTGAGACCAAACAGAAATGTGTCAGAACGTTAAAGGAACTGAGAACAGGGATTTGCACAGTGTTATTCTCCAGTTATACAGCAGTAGGACAATGAAAATGAGTTTTGCAGAACTCTATAGCTGCACATATGATTGTGTTTTTAAAACTGAGTGAGCTTTTTAAATGCACTTGTATGAAACCTGCTTTTTAATTACTCAGATCAGTATTTTTAAACAAAGTTGACAGACAGTGATGATCAAGAGCTACTTTAGCTTCTGATTGCTGCACGCCCAGGAGCCCCTCCAGTGAAAAAGAGATAGGCTTGCCCGTTCAGGATGAGTCTCTAAGAAGCTTTGTGCTGAAAAGGCACATGCAGCAAAGTTTCATGACCCCACTAGTAGCCACATGAATCTGGACAAACAGAGAAAACTGTAGAAACCCATTATTTCTGGTCCTTTTGCCAGTGAATATAAAAAAGCAAGATACATTCTTAAGGAGACTGAATAGCATAAAAGAAGGCTGAATGTCAGATCAGGGAGAAAGAAAATTGAGAACATGTTCTTGTAAGAAGGTTATATCTAGAGCAGTTAAAAATGATGCTGCAGTTTCTCATAAGGGATTATCACCAAGCTGTTGTGCTAGATAAGAGGTGGGAACACGGTAATTCCCAATATAACCAATAAGCATCATATTATGCAAGGTATCTACATCTGAAATTTTCTATGCATTTATACATCTGAAGAGCACATAAAATTGCTACAGAAAAATGTCCCGCCTCTGAAGAATCCACAAGCTTTGGAGGAAAAATATGAGGGAAATAAAAGAGGGCCAAAACTATGGCCCCACTAAAGTCAATTGAAATTTTGCTATTGACTTCAACAGGGCCAGGACTTCACCCTGAGGGTTTATCATCAAGGTCAAAGATAGAGAGTAATAAAAAACCCACACTTCTTCTTTTTTTTTTTTTAATAAGTTCAGGAAAACAGGACTGAAGGGAAGGAGCCTTAAAGGAACTCTAGGTTAAGGCTCTCAAGCCCTGCAGCCTTTTAGGATCAATTACTGTGGCAATAGTAAATGAATTATGGTATGTGACACATCTGAGTGAACTGTGGCATATTTACATTTGTTAAACTTGTGAATTCCAGCCCCACAGGACACACGTTTAAATTCAAGAAGGCTTAGTTTTCCATAATTCAGATGTTGTTGCATTTACCTAGCTGTTTTGATATTATTGGGTGCAGAAATAGAAAAAGAAATCACAAAAGGTTTAGAAGACCAGTCAGTCGCATCTGTTGTAGCTGTATGGCAGTTTCTCCAGAAACATTGGAGGAAAAAGCAAGGATGTGCCCCAACAACCATAAACATTGCAGGGTAGCCATCTGAAGTTTAAGTCTATAACTCCTCAGCCAGCACTGACCATGGGCAAGCCAGAGTGAAGACACTGAATGATGGTTCCCAGTTGCGGCAACATTTGGAGCACTAGAGATATAATAGATGGCTGCTCCTCGTAAACTCAGTCTATCACCTAGTTAGTAGCATTTTTTAAGGGAAAGAGACAGCAAATGGGAGCAAAGTTTTGTGATCTTCTGCAAAGCAATTAAAATACCATTCTAAAGATAATCTTGAAATCCTGAGATTTCAATAAGGAGGAAAACTCTTTTGATCTGGGACATGATATAACTTAGCAGACAGATACTCCCATGTTACCCACATATAGAGGACAATTCCAGATTCTGAAGAACAAAGCACTGTTTATGATAGTCTCTTTTACCTCTCCGTATGGGTAAGGCTGATCACAGCACTTGTACACTACCTTCAGTGAAAATACTAAAAAAAGGTAGGGAAAAGTGCAGCTGCTGAAACTGGAGATAGAAAAGACTGATCTGCCACAGAAGGACTGTTCATCACAGTGTGTAACCTGTGCAAAAGTAGACATCAGAAAACAGAACAAGGGCCTGATGAAGACGGAAGGTAAAAAATTAAAATTAAAAAATTATTGGTATAAAAAGGATGATCTATCAGAGGTAAGATGACTGTGAAAGATTACCAAGGAAAACAAGTAGCAGAACAGAGAGAGTAGGATACAGTAGGAAGCCAGATGAGAAGGCTGGAGGGCAAAGGTCACGAATATGTTTCTCTCTACATCTGTGATGTATACCTACAACAGCATCTGTAGACATAGTAGATTACGTGTGAGACACAGAAATGCCAGAACTACTACTTGTGCAATACGTGCACATTTGGAGTCCCTTTTGATCTGGATTTGTAAGTGTCCAGCAACCTATGTACAGCCCTCTGAAAATCTGATTGATTGATTGATACTCAAAGTGTGTCTGTATGCCTGTGTATGTGGAGCAGATAAGATAGAATAGAGTATGATTAAGGATCTAATCCAAACCAGTAGAGTGGTCCATGTAGAAATACAAGGCTAATTCTGTTTTAATTAACGTAAATGTTCAGTAAAGCACTGTGCTCCTCCTGGTGCAAACAGGTCCAATGAGAAGGGCCAGGCCCTACAGACATACACCTAATTTTCCTGAGAATACGGACAAGCAAAGGAAAACCAGATGTGCTTATTTCAGGATGACAGGATAGCATTATGACTGAAATGAGGTATTTCCCCGCAAAGAAGAGAATGAAAGTATGTTTGTTCTTAAACAGTTAATCAGTTTTAAAAATTGAAGCCACCATAGATTGTTGGCAGAAGGGTGGGGGAGCAGAAATGTGGGAGAAAAATAGGATGAAATTGTCACATTCTTGCACCAAGAGCTGTAGTGAAGGAATTGAGAAATAATTTGACAGGCATTTTCTGTTTGGACTGGATCAGCCTCTGCTTTCATGAATCAAAAATAATAAGTACAGCATTTTTAACATCATAGAATCCCCATTTAAAAAAAAAAATCCAGTAGCAGTACATTTTTGGAAGATGGGAAAAAAATCATATCAGGTTTACACTGAGAAAGCTTTAAGCCTTCATCGTGTCAGATATTTTTGGAATGATTTACTACCTTTTTCTTAAAATAAACTCTAAACTCAATGAGATATAGACAGAAAACAGGTCTCCCTCGTGAACTTTGACACAAGAATAATGAAATGATCCATAATCCACATTTGATTTATTTGGGAAATGTTTTTGCTCTCTATTTAAATTACTTCCAAAAAATGGTTCTTGGTAGGGAAAGGGAGGAAAAGGGCTCATTTTAAAGATTATTTCATAATCTTTTAATCATCACTCCTCTTGGTTTCTAGTTAGTGTCTTCAAGTCCTTCCTTAGGGATGTGATCCAAAAGATAATGACACCAGAGTTCAAAGATTCTAACTAACTTCAGTGGAGTTGAGGCTTGTGTGTAAGCCAGACTCTTCATCTACTACAACATTTCACAGATCACTGTCACCAACAAGGATGATTCAGTTAACAGAAACAAGAGAAAACCTCTCTGAAGAGGCAGGAGCAAGACATTCTAAGTGGATTCTCTTGCCTGAATAACCCCTTGACACTGGAGACAGACCAAGAGAGATTTCTTGCTGTATTTGGAGTAGAGGACATTGTGCGCTAAGCTTTCTGCGGCAGAGAGCCACTGAGCAGCATGTCAGCATCTCTCCCATACTCTAGCACCTGCATCATACGATGACATACTGATGTACAGGCACCTTAGAAATGTGTGGATTTCATCCGCAAACCCATAAAATAGTCGTAGATCAAGTAATACATTTTAACATCTTTTATGAGCTATTGCTTTTCTCTATGCCATCTGTCCTCCACTTTATATTAATTTGTATTCAATGCTGCAACTCTGAAGGCTTCTCTAAAACTTCCCAGGAGATCCATCATACCTTGCCTGTTTTCCCAGGTTTCTAAAATTAATTTAGATCAATTATTTAATATATTCAATCACTTTCTTTAAGCCATTTACTGCAGATATAGCCAATTATTCAATGTAAAATACAGCCAGATCATTTCATCACAACCAAAAATGTGATTTATCATCACATTCAATTAGAACCCACTGAAGTCAGTGGCAAAAGTCCCATTCAGTTGAATAAGGAGCAAAGATTTAATTTACAGTGTCACAGGAATAATGCATGGTAATGGAGAAGGCTGGGATACATACGGGATTCCAATTTCAAACAGATTGTTTTGAATCAGTTGTTTTCCAAGCATAATGATGCTCAGCTGAATACAGAGTTCCATCAAACAGCCTCCTGGAGCACACTGTAATTAAACAAAACCATGGAGTGTGAAGGACGCAAGAGAATTAATTTAAAAGTACCCACTTGGAAAAGCTACCCATGTCTTTATGTGCCCACCACCTCACCACCAATTTGTGCAGGAGCACGGAGCTCGTCGATCATTGCAATTCTATCCTTAACAAGGTATTTCACCTCCACTCATAAAACTGCACTATGGAAAATATGTAGAGCTCTGAAATAACTTACTGTGCCCTGGGGCTACTATATTTCCTTTAAAAATATTTACTATAAAATCAATGTAATAAACATAATGCAGTATCACTCTTCCAACTTGATGTCTCCCAAGGGGGAAGAAAGTCTTCAATCTTGCAAAGACTTACGTGTAAGCTTTATTGTAAAACCTTGAATATGTCTATTGATTTTGATAACCCACATCAGTTAAAAGGAATTTTGAAAAAAAAAAAAAAGTGTTTACATGTTTAACACAAAATGTCTATAGCTTTTTAGGCTGTTAAAATTGCTAGGCTTCTAGTGATCTACGGAATGGGAAGCCAGATTCTAGTTCAGACTCTATCATAGGTTTCCCAAGGGCCTTCATCAAATTATTTAATCTATTTGTGTCTTAGTGGTCAGTTGTAAAGCACAGAAATGAAGCTTCACCTAAGAAAGCCTGTGAAGTACTCACAACTGTAGAAAGAGAGAACATAAGATGCCTCAGAGGGAAAATTTGAGGTTTGTCTATTTATGCTAAAGATTTAACATCTTTAATGTTTCCTAATAGAAAACATGTTTTAACATGTTTTAACACTTTTCTTTATTGTCTAGACTCCACTGAAATACACTGTACACATATCTCTTTTTAAGGATTTTCTTTTATTTATTTCAGATGTACTTACCTCTTCCATTCGATAGCCATCAAACACATATACATAATGACCAGGACGGCCAACAAATCTGAAAGCAATAGCAGTATATGAAATAAGACAAAAACAGGGAAAAAGCTAACTTTAACAGCATAACTGTTCATTCATATTAGCTAAAATATTTCAGAGCTAGCTATTTCAACATGAATTTCAAAAGACTTGACACCTACTCAACTTTTATTATTTGAAATTATTTCAAAGTATTGGGCCTCTACTACTACACCTTGATGAAATAGTTTTAATAAAATATTTTCTGTACCAAAAAAATAATAATAATCTCCCTCTCTTGACTAGAGATCGCAAACAAAACTGACAACACATATCCTAACGCACATGCTCTTGCATCTGAGTAATGCCCTGAATGGAGTTTTTACATATCTACAGACAGTAAAGGCTCTTTTGACTAAATGAGGAGAAAAGTGAGATTCGTTTTATTATAACCATATGACACAAAATAAAAAGATTAAAAAAAAAGAAATTGGTGATATTTTTCATGAATGTCTTACAATATTTACAACTGCTGGTAAAATGTATCATTAATTCTTAAATCAATGATGTTTAATAGGATTAGTGAAGAGTATAGATTAAGAAACTTTACTGCCCCCAGAAGGAACAGAAAAATGGTATGAAACAGAATCCAGAGGATGTTTTAAACATTTTTGCCAAAGTTTTAGCAAACAATCATTTTAAGCTTCCCATTCAAAAGCATGTGTTACACTGTGGATAACTGGGTCCCAAAAGACAATGTTCCTTAACCCATAGGAAGTCACACTTAATTAGCAGGACAGCTGAATTAGCTTTTTGGTCAATCAGTTTATTTGCCAAAACATGCAGCTTCCAGTTAACTATATTTCTTAATTTAACTTGATATGGGCAAATACTACAAAATATCGAGAAAGCAATAGAGAAAGTAGTTCCATGATTTTAAATCAATCAGGAAAATCTTTCTTTGCTAAATGATGTTTCAAGAAAAATTTGTTAAACTGTAATCAATACCATTCACACATAAATGAAATACCCTTTTTTAAGGGTGGCTGGAGAGCTGCCTGGCAGAAAAGGACCTGGGGGTGCTGGTGGACAGCCGGCTGAACATGAGCCAGCAGTGTGCCCAGGTGGCCAAGAAGGCCAACGGCATCCTGGCCTGTATCAGAAATGGTGTGACCAGCAGGAGTAGGGAGGTGATTGTGCCCCTGTACTCGGCACTCGTAAGACCGCACCTTGAGTACTGTGTCCAGTTTTGGTCACCACAGTACAAGAAGGACATTGAGGTGCTGGAGCAGGTACAGAGAAGGGCAACGAAGCTGGTGAAAGGGCTGGAGAGCATGCCCTATGAAGAGCGATTGAAGGAACTGGGTTTGTTTAGTCTAGAGAAGAGGAGACTGAGAGGAGACCTCATTGCCCTCTACAACTACCTAAAAGGAGGTTGTAGCGAGGCTGGTGTTGGTCTCTTCTCTCAAATTAGTAATGATAGGATGAGGGGAAATGGCCTCAAGTTGCGTCAGGGG
>VZZY01002343.1:21321-49712 GCA_013400335.1 Eurystomus gularis
ACACTAATAATATATGGGTGGTCATGCAGCATGTTACACCAAAATTGGGCAGCTGAAACTTTCCAGGTAGAGAATGAGCTGAGACATCAGGGGCCTAGGTCTTAGCTCACTGACAGAATTGCTGCCTTTATAAGGCAGAAACTTAAGTACTTTTGATTTTTTCCCCATTTGACTGGTTCTTCCTTGACCTGAGTGAAGTTACAAGTGAGCAAATGAGTTGTAAGTCAAATCTAGCACCAACTGATTATTGATGATGACATGTTCAACCAGAATATACCAGGATATAATCTGCAAATTAAAAGGTCTGATCTGTGGTAAAGGGGCATTAGTGCCCTGCTTTGCTGGATCCACAAGAGCTGCATGGAGTCCTAGTGTACAAGCTCTCTGTGTGGATTATAATACTACTACATTTTTTTTCTGCAATGCAAAGTGGCAGGAGGAGAATAATCAGTAAGTAAGAAATTCTTGTTTCTTTCACAATTCAGAGTGATGCATATTTCAAAGGGAGAAGTTTTCCTTCTGTGCTTCCCCCTGAGAGGCAATGCCAGTGGCTTGCAGTTCCCAGCTTTTGCCTAGAAACTGCCAGGGGGGAGAAGCCTCACCTTAATCTCTTCCTACTCTTTCCACACAGCAGTGTCATGCCTTAACAGTTGTGCCCTTTCTTACCTGGGCAGGTGCAATGGACGGAATTGATCAGGTCACACAAAGTTAGCAGCTTGCCAGTTATATGAAAACAGTACTATAAAACAATTTTGGCCTGGACAGTAAGCCTGAGCTTCCTTATGCCACTAGAACAAAGTTCATTTGTGTAACCCCTGCTACATTCTGCCCAAAGTTCATTCCAAACAGAAACAAACAAATTAACCCCATACGGTGGTATTTTATGAAAATTATTTGATTTGTGTTCATTTCTTTCAAATACTTTACAAATTTATTTTAAACAGTCGAGTTAACCTTAATGGTAAAGCCACAACACTGTATTTCAAAAATTTAGGATTGGACCTCTATTATGAGAACTAAACTTTAGTTTATTGTGTTCTTCAGAAAATAAGACTAAAATAGACACTTTGACTTGTGACTTTGAAAGTGTCTTCAAAAAGTAAGAATAAGAAGCATAAGCCTTAAAAGCTCTCAAGCATTTAATTTGAAGTCTGCTAGTTCCAGTCAGCTTCGCATCACTGTAGATTTTACAGGGAGACAATCTGCAATTTCAAAAGATTGAGTCAGGCTCCAATTATCAAAAAGTTTCTAATTTGGTCGCCTAAGTTTAGATGCCCAAAATTGACAGGTAGAGCACTTGCTACAGTTAAAGGTATGTGTGGTCGCTGATTGATTTTCAGTGTTTTAAAAATCAAAATTTGACTTTATGTTCCTACACTTGGCAGCACCTAGAATTAGAAGTGATGTATAAAAATGTGGGAAACAATACTTATGACAACTAGAAGAATCTCTTTTAAAGGTACTATCAGCAAATATATGTGGCCTAATTCTTATGACAAAAAAAAGTGCCAGCCTAAAACCCTATAGTAGTCAAAGGACTTGCTTTTAAAAGACTTAAATACATTGCCAGGCTTGTAACAATACAATGACACTGAAAAAAGAAAATCCAACCCCTAACTGAAACAGATATTACAATAAAATAATCCAGCCCAGACATGGTTCTACAGTGGCAAAACCAATCCTTTGATTGGTAAAGAGCTGGTAAAAATCTCATCAGAAAAATACCATGGTAAGCATTTGCCAGTATAACTTTGCCAGAGCCAGCAACATTTTTGAATCAAACCAATGACTTCCAGTAAATCAGGCTCCTAGAGGTAAAGATATATATCAAAACACACACCCAGGTCAAAAATTCCCAACCAGCTCCCAATAAGCGGATCTTGGCCCAGGGCCAGCACACTGCAGAAATACCAGCTGAGATCCTGGAAATAGTACAGCTGCATTAACATGGCATTATGGCCTGGCTAATTAGTCCTATTAGTGGCATGCTGCATGTTGCAGCTTAGACCCCTAGTTCAGAGAGGCATGTCTGAGCATCTTACCCCATAGGCCTGAATATTTTCACTGGCACTTTTCAGTGGGAAATATTCCTATTAGAACCTCCTTGCATACTCTCATGTCAATACATGTAATGTACTAATGAGGAATGTGGTGAGATAGTTTTACCAATTTCTGTCAGCCATTTGGCAACAACTCCATAAATTTCATCAAGTATAAGTATCACGACGAGGTTAATGATGACAGCAGTTGCAGTCACGGTCACTCGAACGTTTGACCTGGTTGTCTCATTTGTGCTGAATGACAAAGCTGCTGCTGTTGTGATTCGGTATACAATCACACCAAACACTGCTGAAAACGTCAGCATAATCTGCAAAGAAATTTACAGATAGATTAATCAGAGTTTGATACTACCATTTAAACAGAAGCTTTGACCGATAAGTTGGGTTTGTTCCATGAATTGGCATTGTGTGTTTTTTTCATTAGAGCAACAATAATACAGAGATAATCAAATTAAAATGTGAGAATTCAAAACTTTCTAGCAGGGACATGATGAAGAAAATGGATGCAGAACTCTGAACTGGCACAACAATTCCTGAAAACATGCATGTTGTCTCTGATTAAAGCTCCATACACTATTCATGCCGTACTGGTGAAACTCAGGTGGTTCAGATTCAAATGTAGGTATTAAGCAAGATCTTTTTTCTGGCAGTAAGTTCAGATGGCGTGGACTGAAGGGCCTACATGTATGTGAAGTCAGATAAATAGGCTTTACAGGCTGAAATAGCTTCACCTCTGCATAGCAGAAATGGCATCTTACCCTCCGGTTGTGTTTGCTCAGGTCTTGCCACAAATTTGAAAAAAAAGTTTCCCTTGTTACTATTCTTTTAAAACTGATCTAAACAGGGTTATTAGGGCTTCACTTTACATTTCTGTCCCAGAAATCGGTTAGTATCCTGGTGTCCTTCATGGGCCGGCTTTGACCCATGAGATGAGGAAAGTCAGCCCTGCTAGTTAAGGTCAGGTTCCCACGAGAAGCGTTTGAATTGCACAGGGCTATGGTATTCTGGTTTCAAAAAAAAACCCCCAAAAAACCACCTGATCCTTGAAAAAAAAAAAATCAATAAAATAACAATAAAAAAACCCCAAACAGCAAGTGTTCATAGCCGTGGCAGGAAAAGAGGAGAGGGTACAATTTTCTCTTTCATTTTTGCCTTTGGCAAGAATTCCAATATACATTCATTATTTTGGGTAAAACATCTTGAGATCCTCAGATGAAAGAGACTACCTAAACGTGAAAGGATTAGACTATTGCAATTATTTCAATGGGCCTAGGGGCCCAGATTCACAACATAGGTTTAAGGAAATTTAACATTTTATTTTAATGACCCAGCAATAGTTTATTGAATTCCTGTGTATAGAGGAAGGTTGTCTTATGAAAAAGTGCTATTGCAAAAGAACCAGAACTAGAAAGAGAGCTATATTAAAGGTTGAAGATGAAAACTGGGCACATACAGTTTTAATGGAGAAGTAGTAAACATACTAAAAAATAACAATTTGGAGAAACTCCTGGAGATATCAGATGAAATTCACAAATAAGTTTTCTGAGAAAATAGTAATAAAGTGTTAGATAAAGTAAAACATCTAGTTTTCTCTTTTTAAAAGAAATGTTTTATTAATTTTAAATGAAATGTGGGTGAATGACGTGATTTTGCTTCATGCTAATATTTTTCATTCAAATACTGGTCTAAAGAAAAAAGTCTAAACATAAACCACCTTGAATGAAAACATTCCAAATAGCATGAAATATTATTTACTTCCCTTTTGTTTGTTTCCTTTCCTTTGAAAGTTTTCATTGTGTTGAGAAAACAGTTCTAATTTTTATCTTTTTCTTCTAACTTACCTAACAAACATGTAGTAAAAAATCTGATTCATGTCAAACTATCTGCTCAGCTCTTGCTGTGACAGAGGTTGTGCAGGAACACAAAGATCAGAACTTTCACCTAACTTGCCCATTGCAGAAACAATCACTACAGTAGAGAGTAATATCCCCAACAAAGAGAGAAAACAAAAAAAGCTCCACCTAGCAGCAATCTAATTCACCTTCCACCTCTACAGTCACCTTAAGATCTTTTCTTTTTCTTAGTTTGGGTCACAGATTACTTCCTTTGAGTTACCTTCCAAATACTCTTTTTCCATTTCCTTCCCCTGTTGATGTCTTTGAAATTGTTACTATGATAGTGCACAGGGAAAACAAGCAAAGTAAACTTTTATGTACCATTCTTGAGATGATGAGCTCTTTGGGCCTCCATAGACACCTATCTCCATCACCAGCTACAACTTAGAAATGATATCTTAACAGTACAGGAAAAAGAGTCATCAAGGACAGTCATCACTACACAGAGAAAGAGGGAATTTCATGGAAGTTGAATAGCAGACTCTTAAACCTGACAAAGGATTTAAGGGATCCACAGTAATGAGGACAAGATACTATCAGAGGCTTGCACTATTGCAGACTTTTCAATTCATGCAGGCCATAGCAAGATATAAAAAATTTCTCAAAAAATATGTGTTATTTGTTTAAAGAACAAAGATAATGGTTTTGCAAAAACATCAGGGCTTCAGAAACTCCTCAGCTGCCCAGCTGTTTTTAAACATCTGCTTAGACACAGATGGAAAAACACTCTTTAGGAGTCCTCATTATCTGTACATCCAGCAAGAAGCGAAAATTGAGGAGGGCTTGTAGGACTGCACAGTAACTGAGTTCTCACTGACGGTCACTCAGAGGGAGTGGTTCCTGTATCTTCACAGCATTCTCCCATTCCTTACAATAACTGTTTTGCCCAAACTCCAGATCAGATGATCACCTTTCATTCAGGTGCTTATTTTGGGTTTTGTTGTCATTGTCAACTTTTTATCTGGCCGGTTCTACCCCCTACTATGGCAGACAGTTTCTTCACTGAGTATCTAAACTAATCTGTCAAGAACTGAATTGCTTAGAAACAGATGTGAAAATTGGCTGCAGAAAAGGTCACCTACTGAGCCTGGTATGACTGAAGACAAACAGGAAAGCATACTAGATCTGAGAAGGAAGCTATAAAACCCTGTGGGCTAGAGTGATACCTTCATCCAACTAGGATAACAATTTAATGTCCAAATAGCTCTTTGACTCCCCAGTGGGGCTATTCTGCAGTCAAGTATTATGCCATGTGAGTAAGAATAGGCTAATATTGTCCAAAAGAAGGAACAGGCTGAACTCTTGTACCATGACACTAATTGGGTTTTTTCCTTCCTCTAACTGAGCCAAACACAATGAACCCAAAGAAAGGCACCAGTGATGGCATCGCTCCATGCCATCCTTCTCTCTTTTAGCAGCTATCAGTGTTTTAATCACACATTCAGAATCTTTTCCGCAACATATACCTTCAAATGTGGAATTTCTAAACTGTGACATAAGTTATTACTAATCACACACAAAGCAAACTTGCATACGCCCAGCTGAGCCTAGACCTCCTGTTACCAATGGTCTTACTGGGAAAAAATAAGACAAGTGAACTTCTTCTCTAAAATCCTTGCAAAAGACATTGGTTAAATCAAGGTTAGATCTTCTGCCTCCTCTGCAGTCAAGTGAGGCTTTGTGTACAACAAAAGAGCTGTGACCAGATTTTAAAGCAACTGTAAATGCGTTAAATAATTCTTGGAATTATTTGGTGGTGTAAAATGCCAAGACTGATTGAGCAAGAGAACCAAATTCAACATTTTTTTCGGCCCACACTTTTAAAGTAACAAACAGCATACCTATCTTAATAAAGACAGAACAAAATCCAGAAAGAAAAAAAGAAATGCAACACAATTCTTGACAGTGGATTCACGAAAGTGAAGTACACAAATGAAAAATAGAAGGTTTTACAGTAAGAAAGCTGTTAGCAGCTTCAAGAATCATCAGGGGAACTATGGCATGTAAAGCTGGGGAAAGAAGGGACAGAACACAGCAGCATCATTCTATAGCAATGTAGACATCTTCATGGAAAATAACTATGTGCTTGCTTTTGTGCAGCCAGACCCTTTGGGCCCGGAAAGGGTAGTGTTAAGAATTCAAAAATCACTTCTGCAGCACCAGAAGTTGCAGCATGGTGTGTGTGCGTGTCTGTGTCTAAGTCTCCTATGTCTGTGTGCTGTGTATGTGCACATGCACACGTAAATTCATTATTTCATCACCTATTATGTTTATAGTGCTTAAAGTTAGTCTGTGTGAATAACAATAACACAAGTAAATGAGACTAATTTAGTTTCCTTGGTGCAATTCTATTGCACTGGCTGACAGTAAACTTTAGTCTGGTGTTTCCAATTCCTGTTTAACTAATCTAGCAGAAAAAAAAAAAAAAAAAAAAAAAAAAAAAAAAAAAAAAAAAAAAAAAAAAATAAACAGAAAAGAGTTGATTGCAATTTCCACATGGGAAAGTAGAGCTGGCTCTCCCTTATTAAGAGCTGACTTGAATTTCATACATGGTTTGTCTCCTGTAGGTGCTTACATCTTAGCAATACTGAAAATACTCAAAAAAATCATTGTGGCCACTTCTTCAAATAGTGAAAGTCAGGATAGCTCCACTAGTCACCAACCAAAGTTGAAGAATTTGAGCTCTACAGTTCAGCTTATAAATCTCTCTGAGATTTTACAGTAAGCAGGGAGTGTAATACATGGGCTATGACTCAGGAAAATACTTTAAGCTCATGCTTAGGAGAGATTTAAACATGTGGTTAAAGTCAAGAGCACATGTAAGCACCTTGTCAGCAAAAGAATGACTTGTAAAATCTAAATCCGGGCTATATGCTTAGTCATACTCAGTATAATCTGCTTTAAGAAAAGTCTCAACTGATGCCAGTCAGAGGTTCCATCTAAAAAGCAAGTGCTTGGTATGGCCTCAAGATGGTGAACTCACTCAAAATGCTGTAAGTACATACATATATGTATCAATGACACAGCTAATATGTACAGAAAATATACTTAATATACAATACATATATCTTCATAAACATACACACCTACGTTTCAAAAAATGTGGACATTAATTTAACTTCAGTGTGAATATAAAATGTTTTTGATTGTCAGGAAAAAAAAAAATCTTTACAGGACATCTGTTGCAGTGTATGCAAATTCCAGTAAATTTAAAATACACATACGCATTTTAAAATAATTTAGTCCCTAAGTCAATTTCCCATGTCAGATGCTCCTATAGTGTAAATCAGCGTGTTTCATTGCCATTTTATACCGGCTTTACATATGAATACATGCTTTTATTCAGTAATTTCTGTAAGCAGCCGGATAATGGGATCCTTAACAATGGAATTTCAGGTTTGTTAGTCAGGCTATCCTACTGCTGTTTACAAAGTCTAGCAGCTCGATGATGTGTTTATGGTCTATTGGAAATTTTGTTAGGACAGTGGTGTTCACACTTTACAGGTGGCTGACCTCCACACCTTATTCTTGTTCTCAAGTGAGGCTTGTATACTGTGGTCTTCCTCAACTATAGTATAGTCTATCCCTGAATGTGATTGGGTGTATACTTCTCAGCAATAGATTTAATTCACCTGTACATCTACTGTTCAGTAAGCTCAACAATTCTGAATGTCATTCTGACAGAGCATACATAATACTGTCCACACAAGCAAATGCACAGTGGGCTTCCCTTCAACAGATAATGGAGTATGGAGCAGAAATCCTGAGAGATAAAGTGTCTAGTAACAAGCAGCTGTCTTACAGCAACACCCCTCACATAAGCAGCCTTTGGAAAAAGAGAATAAAGATGGAGGTAGGCATTGAGCTCTGTGAGTTTTCCTAGTAGGAAGACATATACTGCTCACAAACTGTAGGTTAGAAACCTAGCTTTCTTCAGATTTTTAGCATCTTTGAGGACCCTAATTCAGGATTCTACTCAAGATGCTCATTGCAAAGTTTCTCACACCTAATAAGAAATGTGCAGAAATGCAGATTACATTACCATAAATAAAATCAATCCAAAGTTTGCTGCATATCCAGGCATACGATCACTCCATGTCAACTTCTCCTTTTCATTCTGTGACAAAACACAAAGATAAAGTAACAGACATTACAGAACTGTACAATAGCAAATATTAGAGGAGTTAGTAAGATCTGTTATTGAAAACTGTTCTTAATTCCCCTACTCCTGTTGTAATTTTGAAGATGATTATAAGATTTAGGACACAGATATTTTAAAGGAGACTGATTTGAGAGAAAAGAGAGTAAGTAGGTAAATAAGACATAAAGAGAATGTCTGCAAAAATCAGAAAACATCATATGTAACCATGATTTTAATATTTGAAAAAATATATTCAGTGCTTACTAAATTTCATAATATAAGGAGAAAGCCAGGAAATTCACTTTAATTTACATTTAGGTGAAGTAAGATTCAATCATTTATTTTGAATTGTTTTTTGTAAAACTTCAAAAGAGTAGTGTTTGAGACAGAAATAATGAAAAAAATGCTTATGACTATTGAACCCAGATTTTTTGTCTAATGGTTACCTTAGCCAAATGTGGCCCTTAAGATAATTCTTGCAAAGACAACCTAATCCTTCTCCTAGTACTTAGTTTACAGAAGAGAGAAACTACAAAGGCACATCCCCTCCTTGATCTCTGCTGCCAACCTTGTTTTCTTCATGTGCAAATAGCATCTCTCTCTTCATTGCATAATTTAAAGCAACTGATCAATGAAATCTAGTATGCTTTTATTCTCCCTACACACACTTAACTCCATCTCTAGAATCGTGTACATCTAAAGAATATATTTAAAAGTGGTTTTATATAAGAAATATGATTCCCTCCTCTCAAAATAGATTTCTTAAAATAATAATGTCATTACTTTATATTAGTTAAACTAAAACTATATAATTAAATTAGCTAAGGACACAGACCTAGCTGCTGTTTGCAGTTCTGTGAAGCACCATCACTATCCCATGGGCTAGTACTTCACTTACGTTGGAGTCAACCCAGAGTTATTCTGAATTTAAATGAATTTAAATCAGATTAGAATTCAGGTCAAAGGTTTCATGTAAACCATTTCTAAGGCACAGTTGTCCTCAGATAAAAATAAAAATCTGGGAGTATTATGCTTTTGTAACAGACTTTCCCAAAGTAGGAATACAGTAAATACTCCAAGTGCAGAAATACAGCTATTAATTTTCTCATGGAGTTTACTGGGATTGGAGTTAGACTGAAGACATGACCCTGTCTACAGATCCATTGCTATTATGGTGATGCCTCAAACACTGTGGGAATTAATATTATTCAGCATCCTCTCTTCTCAGCTCAGCTGTTGAAACAAGAAGCCTGCCTCCTTTGGGAGAATGCTGGCAGGACTGGGCCATAGCAAACCCAAGCAGAAACGCAAATAATTTGGCCCAATGTATGCCGTACATAAATAGTCCATACAGTACATAAATGGAGTCCATAATTTAGTTGTAAGGCTACGTTAAAAAACATCTCTATGAAAGCACAGATGCTTTTCATTTCATTTTGGCTTTTACCACTCAGCAATTATACAGGACCCAAAGAAGGCCTAAGTGATTATACTCCAAGAAGGCTTACAGGACACCATGCCTAACAATTTCGCTAGGGGAAAAACACTACAGAAGCAAAGCAGCAGAATGAGTTAATGCTAGCCAAAGCAGTCAAACAAAAGAAGAAAACCTTTTCTAACCATACAGAAGTGGAAAGAGAAAATTGTGATTTTTACAAAAGGGCCAGGAAGAGGCAAAAATTACCAAGAAAATTAGTTTTAAAATCTCTCTAATACCAATTTTAGAAAATAAGAAGTCATAATATCAGGATCAAACTTTCACATAACATGAATCATGCTCACCAGATCCTGAGTGGTAAAGTAACTAAGGTTTTTCATGTTTTGGGGACTTCTGTTAAATATATTTTGTGATGGAAGACATTTACTGTATTTTGAAACATTAATCAGGATTCCTACATGATCTACTGGTTTTCCAAGTCACGAAAAATTCACATGCTGGAAGACTCCTGATAACACCTCAGCAACTTGCAAAACTGAGAAATCGGGATATTTTACACGTGTCCATTATGAAAAAGAAATAGCTATTTGTCCTGTTTGCCCTAGCTCCTTCTTTTTTTTCTTTTTTCTTTTTTTAGTAAAATAGATCTGGATAGTTACAGGAAAGAAAAAGAAAAACTAGGAAAATTGAGCAATGATTGCCATGTACTTCTACAGATGAATATCAGAAGCTAAGGTGTGCATAAACCTACATTTTTAGATAATGAGATACACTAGAATTAATACATTTAAGGGTTCCAACTTCAGGAGACTGTAAGGACTGCAGTTATTAGTGTGTTTGCCCTCTTAAATCTCAGCATGTGCATTAAGAATGCAGAGGCATCCAGCATCACAGGTCATTTTGTAAGCCCTAGGTTTAGCACCTGAATATTTGTTTTACGCAAATTACTGCTTTTCAAATGCACTTTGTGCCTGATGAGTTCAATAATATAAGTTCCTGGAATAAAGATTTATAAGTATAACTGATTCTTAAAATTTTAATCTATTACTGGGAATAACTAACTGAAATACGGACTGCCTCAAAAAATTTACTTTGCTGAATGGGACAAGAATAGTTCTTTCTCTTGTAGTGACTTAACCTCAGCTAAGTGCCAGATATCCACCAAGCTGCTCTCTCACTCTGCCTCATCAACAGGATGGGAGGAGAAATCAAGATGAAAAAGCTTATGAGTTGAGGTTAAAGATAGGAAGATAACTTACCAACTGTTATCACAAGCAAACCAGTCTTGACTTGGGGAAAATTAATTTAACTTATCAATATTTCAAATTTGGATGGTGACAAATAAAAACAAAACTAAAAACTACTTTCACTTTACCTCCCTCCCAGCTTCCTCCTAGGGCCAAGTTCAGTCCTTCATTCCTGGCTCCTCTACCTCCCTCCCCAAATGGTGCAGGAGTATGGTTAATGTTGGATTATGGGGTCAGTCCATAACGGCTTATCTCTGCTGCTCCTTCTTCCTTACACTGTTCCTATGATCCAGCACATGTACTTCCATGGGCTACAGTCCTTCAAAACCTGCTTCACTGTGGGCTCTCCAGGGACTGCAGTTCCTTCAGGAAATACCCACTCACTCTGGCATAGGGTCCTCCACAGGCTGTGGTGTGAGTGTCTGCTCCATGGTGGCCCTCTCCACGTTCTGCAGAGAAATACCTGCTCCACTGTGGGCTCTCCAGGGGCTGCAAGGGAATCTGCTCAAGCAGAGCACATTGAACACCTCATCCCCTCCTCCTGCTCTCACCTTGGTACTTGCAGGGCTGCTTCTCACACCTTTTTCCCCTCTCTCCTTGCTGCCAGGCAGCCTTTTACTCTTTTTTTCACATGCTTTCCCAGAGCGGCAACCATCTTGCCAGTAGGCTCAGCTGTGCCCTGCAGTGGGTCCACTAGAGCAGCCCTGGCCTTGTCTCACAAAAGCCACCCCTACAGCCAATGCCGTCAGTGCCTGGGCATCAGCACTCTGTACATCTATGGTTCACATTTGCTTTTGAACACTGAACATGGCAATGAAGGTTGAACAGAGCTCAGTGGAGTGACATACGCTTTGGCAGCACTCTCCCAGTCTCACAATAAATGACACAAAGCAGGAAATTAGGAAGAGGAGAGAAGAGAGAATGTGCATGGGAAAGGATAAGTGGATAAAGGAAGGGAAAGATCAGCATGCCATCCAGTCAGCTTCTCTCTTTCACCCATGTGCTTCCTTTAACCTTAGGTGAATTTGCTATGAGTTTGCCATTCTCTGTAGCGCTTTGCCAAAGGGAGATCTGAACAACAGGCCTGAGTTGTTATGCCATAATGAGAAGAAAGAAAAAGCAGGATGAAAATATAACTGAGTTATTTAGCACACATGGCACAAACCAAATTCTGAAATTTAAGTCAATACAGTAAGCATCTGAAAGCTACTTTCTGTTATGGGTCTTGCTAAAAAAACCCAAATCTATATATTCTCTTGGTATTTTCCATCACACCTGATTCTACTCTCTGGCAATAGTGCCATCTAGCCGCTAGAAGACTGTACTGTGAGGTATCAAGAACACCTTGTCTGGGATCAAAATATTACACTTGCACACTGCAGCAAGTGTGGTGTTATTCTAAGTTAGCGGAATTCATTCATAGATTTCTCACAGGCTATGGCACATATCCCATTCTAATCAATAATGTGCATTACAGAACATTGCCTAGATTTTAGACAAGGGTAGGAAAGCTTTCCTGAATGTTGATGAAAACTCAGCCAAGGGAGCAGGGAGTCTATCTGGAGCAGACAAAGAGACATATGCATTTATTGACGTAACAAGATGAAACTGATCATCTGAAGAACAATTTCAATGACAGATATATTACACTGTGGAACATTCCCCAGGAGAAACTATATTGCAGGGAAATATTTATATGCAGACAGAAACCTCATGATAGAGATTGTATTTTTGTGGTGAACAAGAAAAACTCAAAGATATATTTTAAAATCCTTTTTTTTCAGTTTCTTTAAATACAGTGATGTATTTGCAATTGTATTGAAGGAAAAAATAGTTGTTGTTCTGGGTGCAGTGGTGCATTCCTGGTTTAATATTTAATGTGGTGTTGAATGTGTTCCATGCAAGAATGCAATTCTTTCATATTAGAAAATAAAAGAAAAAAATCAGAAAAGAAAGGAAAAAAAAAGGTTTCGGTGGATGGTTTACTTCCTTATGAGTTACCTAACATGGCAAAGATCCAACATGTGTAGCTCTGCATTCTCAGGTGGGCCTCTGAGCTGTAGAAACACAGAAATATACTGCACTTGGACAGCACCAAGTGACGTTATGAAAATAGTTCTGTGTTTCTCTGTGAATTAAACCACATCCAGCTTGCTCAGATCACAAGTTTTTCAGTTATTTATTTATATTTTCCCACAGAGAACACTTCCTCAAAGCAGGTGTCTCTTACCATCGGCCATGCCAACTCAACCTGCACTTGGGGAGTAAAGCAAATACTTTTTCTCCTCTGCATGCTGCTTTGTAGGTCCAGTTCTGAAATTCAGGCTCTTCAGTGCGGTTGCACCTGGGCAACCCCAATGACTTGACTGAAGTTGCACAGAGCTGCAGTAATTGACTGGAACTTAGCAAAAGATGCTCAGGGAAGAACAGAATCCAGCACCTCTCTCTCCTGGCTTCCTACAGTCTTGCATAGCTAGCAACAACAAAAAGCCGAAAAATTATATTTCTGATGACAAAATCCAGAAGTTCATCTCTAAGTATACCCAGGAAGCATCAAACAAGTAAATGTAATTTTTATAACTGCGCTTCCCTTAGTAGAAAAAAAAGCTTTAATTTGTGTTAAAACTCTGCTGTCCAAATGAGCATCTGGAAATAAGAATTGTGTTATGAAATAAGAACTGTGGAAATAAGAATTGTGTGCTGTATTTGCTTAACACCCAAAATATTGCCTGTGTATTGCAGGCTCAAGACAAGGAATGAAATGAGCTTCTTCTGAAATGAAGAACCTGTATAATTTTCCTTTGGACATGAAATAAGACAAAGGCAAGGAGAAAAGAATACTTCACAGCTATTTGGAGGTTAAAAGAAATTCAGAGCCAGAAAAAAAGCCTGTAGCACAGGCAGTTTTGGAAGACAGTTTTTGATTCCAGCATGGTGACACAAAAGGAGACACAATAAAAGCACTTCAGTTTTTCTGGGATCTTGCAGTGGCTCAAAGCAATAATTACAGCTAAAAAATCTCTGGACACGATTCCAACCTGTATTAGGGACCACTAGCCCACAAACTTCTGAGAGGAATGACAAAACTGCTGCCACCTTGGGCATCTGCCAATGCCTGTGTCTATTCCACTCTGAATCTGTCCCTAGGAGTTCTACCATCACACCTCCATAGTAGCTCAATGAGCTTTTGGTTTAAGATCCACTGAAAGGTACATTTACTATTCTCACTTAGAAAGCAATAAGCGCATTTTATCAGTAAAGATGGCTCTGTTTTGTGATAAGTGCTCTCTTTAAGGTTTGCACCTGAAAAACAAACTGCCAAGACTCATTTGGAGCCAGCTGAAGGACTGCAAAATCTTTAATTAAAAACTTTGCTGTCTCTGAAACACGTAGAACTGAATACCGAAGTGACTCTGATAGTTTTCAGTGGAGCTTAATGGACACACTCTAAATCATTTGTGCAAGCAATGCAGAACAGAGAGCTATGAGAAGTGTGTGCAAGGCTCAGTACTAGGATCATGGAAATTAACGGAATTTAAGACTAAGTAACATTATTTTTAACCATCCAGTCTTGGCCTCCTTTGTAATCACAGAACTTTTTTGAAATTATTTTAGCTATAAGGATAATAAATGTGTTGTAACTAACTTTTTTTAGAGAAATCTCTAATCACAGCTTGAGCATTTCTGTGATGAATAGTCAGTCACAAGCCTTATTAGGTCATTCTAATTGCTAATTATCCTAGCTGTTGAAAATGTATGGCTTATTTCCAAGCAGAATGTGCCTATCTGTATCTTCCAGCCTTGGCACTAACTGTAAGTGTGTCAGTTAAGAGCATCTACTGGCAAACTTTTGGTTTTGGCTGTAGGCTCTTACAAACTGTGACTAGGCCACCTCTTGGCTTGTCTGCTGGCTTAGACTATTCACTCGGAATGAGAACAATCAATCAAGCCCACAGCTGTGTTTCTTCCCCTACCATGCGATTGGAAACAAATCTCCCACAGGTTACAGCCCTGACGTGGGCCACTCAGCCTTTCACATAACAAGGCTTATGAACAAGGCTGTGAGCAGCCAAGTCCCTGTGTCTCAAGATACACTCAGTCACATCCCTTCTGCAGCACCAGACATATGATTTGATGGTTACTGTGTTACGTGAGGGTCATACTTGCAGTCATGAAGCACAGGAAATTGTGGAAAAAAAGAAGACACTGGTCTCTTCTCTGTCAACAGAGGCACTGGCAGTATGGAGGAAAGGATTCACTAGTCCAAGTACTTTCTAGTTCTTTCCAGTCTTAATACTACATTCTAAACTTTCTCAAAGTATATATATATTTGTATATGTGTATATATATATAGCACCTGACATATATATGCACACACACTTAAATGTGTGTGTATATGTACATCACATGCATGCAATGAACACCTTGACAAAAACTAGCTCTGATTATTAAATTACAACTGAGATATGAGCTACACTTCATAGGTCAAAGCTATTATCAAAACTCTCCATGGCATGCTGAAAGTGGCCATTTACCCAACCATGCCAGTGCTGCTGGAGGAAGGGCTAAGCTACAGCACACTGACTAGATTTCTTCTTTTCGGAAGGTCTCAAAATCACATACATATATGCCAATGTTACTGAAAACTACCTTCTTTTCAAAGAGAAAAAGTTAAAGCTTCTTGCAATAGTTTCAGGAAAGTATTTCAAGCTGCTTTATTCACTTAAAAATAACAACAAAAGGCTGGAGGTCTGCTATCACTATAATTTAAATCTGTAAAGTTAAACTTGGTTAATTTAATGCACTGTAGTTTATTCAGAAATAATTCCATTCCCTGCTGTATTTAAAACTTATTTTGCCTTTGATACTCATCTTAATGCATCTAGTGCAATGTAGCATATTGCCATGGTTATTGTGTAAATGGCATTAAGGTGCTTCATCTTTATATCACTATTTAAAATCAACTTCTTGATATTTACATATGGTTCAAGTGAAAACTGGCAGCACTTCTTTTTTTTACAATGACAGTTTAACATATGGCTTTACAAGTATGAATTATTTATGTAAACTTCAAGCCATTCAGAACATTACCAGAAAAACACTATAATTTACACAAACAATAGGGTTACATCTGTAGTCATAAATATTCATTGTTTATCAATGTTCTTTGTAGATGTTTAATAAATCATAATGAGTCTGATCCTGAGAAGGCACAGGGCCAGATGTACAAATATACTTAGACATCTGGTGGGATTTCCAAAGCAACTGATTGACAGTGGTACACAGGTCTGTTGTAGTAGGGAAGATGGTAGTAGAATACCACAAATTAAGTTCATCACATGAAGAGATATCCTGCCACCTGCTCAATTTTTGGTTTTTAGTGTAACTCCTTCTCAAAGAAGGTAAAGAAATGCCACACATAGCTTTAAAATATGCATATATAAATATAGTCATGCATAAGGAAGACAGATTCCGAGCCAGGCATGTGCTGTGCCTACTTTAACTTGCATGACTAGATCAATTTATTACTCTTTGATCTGGACCAGACACAGACCTATCAGGTATGTTAAACAAAGGGATAACAAAGTGAGTTTCAAAGAGTGGCTTTAGAAAAAAGTCAGTTATCAGCAATACTCACTACCTTATATTGTCCTGGAGCTAACTGGATTTTCAACCATTTTGTACTCTGAAATCCAGAGCACCATTACTCCAACAGTCAATCTCATTTCACACTTTCCTGTGTAAACTGTGAACAACTGATGTAGAAGTTAATGGAATAAAAAACACAGCACATATTAAAACAATTTATCCAGTATAATTTTTCAGGAAAAAAAACCTCATCTTTTACTAGTTCCCCTAATTCAAATACCATTTTATATGTATATTATACTATATATCATTTTAATACTAGGAGTGCTTTTAAAAGTTCCTCTCTGTAAATTATTTTAAGTACAGGACTATCTTCCCTGTATTAAATCCTTGTAAAAGGTGTTGGTTACAAAATACTGCAACTACTTGCAATATCTCTCCCTAGACTATAAAAAGGTCCAAAATTATGTTATCTCTTGTAACTTCAAGTCTATTTGCCTCAGTTAGATAACAGCTTACCTGAAATTTATCTGTAAAATCACTCATTCAGTCATCATTTAAGCAACTTTAAGCAACTTGAACCCAGTGGAACTAAGCCAGTTGGCAGTTTTGCAATTTGCAAAGCTCAAATTACAATTCTTTATGTGGGAGTTTCTTAGCAACATTTAATAGTCTTGTTACTTTTCTAAACTGCATGTATTAGTTCCCTTAACATGAAGGGAACATAAACAAAAAATTTAATTGAGTATATTTCAGTTCTGGATGAGATGCATTTAGTGCTAGACTCTGAGGAAAGATGTCCTTTCTATGTTTCCTTGAAGCTTGTCTGACCCAGCTCTGGGTCAGTGTCCTAGCTTGAAGAATCTTGGCTGAAGTTCTTGCTCCTCTGAAATCAATCACAAAATTCCTAATGACTTCAATGAAGCAGAATCCCATCCTGAGGCTTTGGCATTGCACACTTAAAACCAGATTCTCCATTGTCCTACACCATGTGAAGTCACTTATCCCCACACAAAGTGGGAGAAAAAGGCATGCAACACATTATCGGTTTCCTTTGGTTGCAATTTCAAATTTAGCTTGCACAAACAGTGAATGATCACACCAACAGCAGAGGAGAGTGAAGTGGTGTAAATTTTAGTAACATTTGTAAGTCGGTAATGAAATGTTTGAGAAGCAAGGAAAGAATTAAAAGGGGATGTGGCTATGCTAGATGCTTTCCCTGACTCCAGAGCATTTATTACCAGCTGTAAAATGTTAATTAAGCTTGTATTCTAACATTTGAATATGCTATAAAAATTGACACTTGATTGCAGAACACAATCTACAAAGGCAAGCTTTTGCCAATAATATATAGATGACGTGCAAATAAGAGTTCTGGGTAAACAGTCAACGAGTGGAAGGCTGGAAGCAGTATTCAGGTCTCTCCATGTTTGCTCCACAAACAACACATTTCAGAGATACAAGAGTCCTGCCCATGTGCTTTCTCCTGCTGAACCATCCTACCTAACTGTTTAAAGCCAGACAGTGAAATTTATTAATGTACCATTTCTGCTTTATCTCTTTAACCAATATTAGATACGCATCACCATACCATGAGTACACAAAATGAACAAGGGCTGGGAGCTGTGAAACAGAGACACCAGATGTATTACATGGACAGAAGCAGTTTCACGGGAGCAGGTACTCACAAAGCCTTGCTTCAGTATATCAGGAGTAATTGTTACCAGATTCCTCTGCAGTCAGTGGAGAAAGAGGCACTTCTAGAGGGAAGAGTCCGAGAGTTCAACCTGGCTCTTGGTCAGAGCACGTGTCTAGAAAGAATATTTCTTTTGACTCATTATGGAGGAAGTTTATCTTGAGTAGATATCCATAATGAACACACATACAGTCTCTCCCCAAAACCCAGTACAAGAGTGGAAGGGTATAGAATAGTAAGAAAAACATGTAAATGAAACACTGGAAGGCAAAGAGGAAAGTAAGAGGTTAATGAAGTTGGAAGAGTAATGAGACACATACATTATGGTACTATTAGCATCATCTTTAGACATTTGAGAGCCATAATCTCAGGGAATTACAACCATCATTTGTATCAATTTTCAATTTTCCAAAATGAAAATTCAATGATCAATTAATTTTTGTAAATTATATACATTTTTTACGCTATAAAATTGGCAGTCACTTCTTATGAAGTACAATACTTCTCAGTGCTCCCAAAGCTGGAGTTTCAAACAACCGAATCTCAATGCCTCGTCACTTGATTTTTTGGTGCTTTTGGATTTTTTTGGTTTGTTTTCTTAACACAAGGCAGTAGCGATATTAGACCAAAGCTGGCTGACAAGTACATCTTAAATGCTTTCCAGAAAGTCAACAACTTCATACAAAGTTGTATAGATCTCCCAAACCTAAATATAAGGTGGAGTGCAAAAATTCCTAGCACTTTAATTCTAAATCCTTTCTGATTTCCAAACAGGAAAATAGTAACTACCCTATATACTAGACTGTACTCGGCAATATTTATTCAAATTGTATATATGTGCTAAAACTGTATAAAAAGCATACAAAGATCTCCAGGGAGCTCCTTCTTACCAGCATCCCAGAAAATTTGCCTCTTTTTTTCTTTAAGAAATAGTTGTGTTGGTAGTTGGCAGTAAAATGTAGATCTATTGAAAGTTGTCTTCAAATGCCTCAGTCAGAATTAATATAAAACAAGTTGGCAAAACTATAAACAGTGGGAATCAATGTTTTAACATTTCATTCTCTTGAAAATGCTTGCCTGATTCTTTCCTGTTGTTAACAAAAATATAGTAGGTATATAAATAAAATGAATTTCTGTAGTTCCATACCAGGAAAATGTTGAAAGTAATGGCAATCTATACATTAAACTGTTATGTAGTATCTAATCAGAGATCATTATACACTTTATCCTATATTTAACATAGCAACAATGCTGAAAGTCATGTCAATTGAATTTGCAGATAATACTGAATTAGGAGATGTTGTGATTAGTGAAAAGGACAGAGACTTAAACTGTTGAGAAGTCAAAAATTCTAGCGTGAAATAGAATAAGATTCAAGTAGGACAAGTTAAGACTGAAAAAGCTAGGAAAGTAATTAGAAACAGCAATAATGCTCAGCAAAGAAAAAAGTGATATAAAATAGATTCTTGAAGAGTAATGAGTTATTGCATGAAAATGAATCTGGAGAGAATAGAAATGGTAATTTATGCTTGGGTCGTCCTCACAGGTAGTGAAGAGACAAATGTTTTGAAGAATGCACAATCTGCATGTGAGTAAATTCAACATACATGAATTCCACAGAGTGAATTAAGTGAGTGGCATGCAAAAAAATCAGCCTTCTAATGCATTAGGTTAAAAAACCCTCTAGCATTCATATGTAGAAAGGGATGAGGCTGTGTTTATGGCTGTTGTTTACACATGGGAGGAAGCAAGGGTAGAATGGGTACATAGATACCCTTGGGTGAGCACAGACCTGAGCTGACCCTACCTGTGCTATTTCTAGAACTGGAGAAAGCATCCCCAAGATGACTGGATATGAGGTCACTGAGAGGACCTCTGGAAAGAGTTGTGAGTGCAGTAGGGTGATTTGGGATGCTCTATTTCCCCTCAGAGACTTTCTCAAAGCCCTGTACTAAGCTGAAATTTTTCTGAGCTTCTGGTGTTGTCACATAAAGTGGACAACAGGCTGTTGCTAAGATTATTCATAAACTAGGTCATTTAGCTAAGCTGTGGGAACAAGGATAGAAATACTGTTAGGATAAATAGACACCTTCCAGTCAGAGGCAAGGCTACAAGGGAGGCCTCTTGTGCAGTGTTTTATTGTCATGCATCTTCTGTGGTTTTAGACTACGGAAATGTCTTTCGCATCCTGGGACATCACCACCCACTGCACTGGCTTGTGCAGAAGACCCAGATCTCCTACTACAGAGCCTGGAAGAATACAATGCTGCCACATAAACAATGCTTATCTACATCTCTTCCTATTCTGACACTGTCCCAACTACATTCCAAAGACCACAAAGCATTTACAGTGATATTAAATCTTGTATTTAAACCCTATGTTAAACCAAATTTCCACAAAAGTTAAGAAAAAGTTTCTTCTGGAAAATAGCTTTCATTGTGAAGTAATCAACGCAGTATTTCCTCAAATATGCAGACTGATCCTCTCATTTGATGCAACTACTTTGCACTGGGCTGCTGGAAGACTTTCAGGGTAGTCTTTGTCCAAGAGAAAAATGCAGAGATTTGTTGGGAATTCTCTATAGATACAAATCTGATATAAGGCTTCTATTACATGTCCCATTCCTCTGACTGGCATATGATACGTGGCTGAAATGAAGGTGACACATATGTCCTAGGCTACCTACATTGCTGGTTTGTCATTAGACTAAATTTCAGCTAAGTGATCTGTGATTTGGGCAACCAGACCTCTGACAGCCATCCACTGTTAAGGCAGAGCTTCTTACTATCATTACATATACACACACAAAATATAGCATCAAATAAACAGTTTCCCCAAATTGCATCATTGTGTGGTACATTCAGTCTCTATAATTCTCATTCAGCCATGAGTTAATGGGAGGAAAGGCAATACAGGGGCAAAGAGAACTTTTGCAGAGAGCTCACACTCGTATTTCATTCTACATGCCTGACCTCTTTCAAAAGGCAAAGAGCATGTTTGGTTTTCACCCTTGATAGAACATGCATTGTCCACTGGTACACCTGCAGAGACAAGGGAAGGACGAAAAAAGATCTTTGGTATCTAGAAATACTGAGTTCTTCATTATTTGAAGTTTTGAAATCATGGCCATATGTTTTTCTGTAGTTTTCTATGTGTTTTAGTTCAACTGGTTGTTCTGGATTTGTTGCAGGCTTCATTTAGTGAAATTATATCATCGGGGTAACAGGGAAATCAGATTATATCAAAATTTAAGCAGAAAAGTATTTTTAAAGAAATTTATGTGAAGAAAATAGATGAACAGTCTTCATGTCTAATGCTGACATGGGCAAAAAGTAAGGAGAGGCTTAAATTACTACCAGGAAGAATTAGATGAATCATGAAGAAAATCCTTGGAACAGTAAATCCTTCAGTCCTTCAAAGAGGTATAGGTAAGGCCTGCGACAAGTTCCCTAAGGAGACTGTGGCATCTTCATTACTGAAGATTTGCAAGAACAGGTTAAAGAAACACCTGGCAAATGTGATACTGGGTATAGCTGGTCCTGCTTTGGAGCACAGTGAGAGAGCTAGATATCTTCTTGGGTTTGCTTCTAAGCTTAATTCCTGCATTACTTTTTTTTTCTCCGATTCCTATGACCTTTGTGTACTTAAACTCATTTAAACTACTGAGAACTTATTCTATTTCTTCTTCTAGTTCTTCAGAAAAAATACCAAATACTGATAAATCTAATGTATTTTCCTCAGGTTACCAGTAAGAGAAATTAAAAATTGAAGTTGTTACCAGCAGTTACTGATAGGATGTGAGTACAAGTACTATCACACAGTGATTGTTTCATCATGTATCTGCACACTAAATCACAGGAGCAAATACAACAATCTTAGCACCATTTCAGGGGAGCACTGGCCACTGAAGACATGCTCCTTATTAAATGAAAGAGGGTATTTATTATATGATTATTACCTCACAGAATCTATACCCAGGAAATTTGGATATACCAGACCACAGCAGCCAGCACCCTGGCACAAAGCCAAGGAGGTAGAAAGACAAGCTGAGCTAGAACATCACAAAGATAGCTTCACTAAGCCCTGCCCCATAGCAGGGCACCCCAACAGAGCTGCTAACCCACACATTCCCAGTGAAATCTTTGATTTTCACACAACACAAGTAGCAAACCCAACAATGGCCTGTCCCTTGACCTCCAAGTTGGTTGAGTCAACAGATATATAACTTGTGGCCTTGACACCAATAAAGCAAGGACACCTGGCCTGCATATTTGGAAGGCATGCTTTCTTCCAAAAACCCAAGATTTTAAAGCAATGATCTAAGGCACCCTGCCGCTATATATCAGGCCAAAACCTGGAAGAGCTAAGTCTACAAAGTCTTGCAACCACTGTAATGAGATGATTGTTTATGGGCCTCAGAGCTCCATGTCCTGAGCACAACCATGCCTACCCAGAGGTTCAGACCTAGTAATATCAGGTCAACAAGCTACAGTCAATCTAAATCAGCAAGCTCACAAAACTTTTTTATCTGGCATTGCCTGAGGGAATAAAAGAAATAGGTGATGTTTCAAACATCAGCTCTTGCTTTAGGAGTTGTGTCTGCTGAGTAAGCTTCCCCTCCTTCTTCTTCTCCTGAGAGAGCTGAATTCTCCCTTAATCCCATAGTTTTTCTCTAGTCCATGACTAGAAACCACAGGGTAGAGATGCTGAAGGAGATTATGTTTACCTAGAGGGTTTATGAGCACAAAGTCTTCCCATGAAGCCCCACAATCTACATACACACACTCATATGCAATCACTGAGTTTAATTAGTGGGCTATGGTTTCTGGTTGGAAATGTATTCTTTCTAACTTTTGGAGCTTGTTCTTCGGTCCTTTTATAAAAGATAATGCAGGATCCTGCCCCAGACACAGCTGATAACTAAAGCTGAATCTACTACTACAATTAATTCGAGTTCCCTGAAGTCATGAGGAGATACAGACAACATGTGCTTTTGCATTCTTTTTTTTTTTGTTATGAAATTATGCTACTACTGGACACATAGTTCATGGGATCGGCCCTGTGCAAAATTTGCCAACTGCAGGTAGATGGAGGTATTATAATTACATCAGCTATTGCTCAAAATGCATCAACACCATTTTTCTCATGTTTGTAGAAATGCCTAACTGAATTTATAGTATTATAAAAGTAGTAAAACTATAAATTCATGTGAATAAGAAGATGGAATAATTCCTTCAGAAGTAAAGCAATTTTGTTTGAGTCCAAATAAGAATGAACAAATTAGCAACAGATTAAGCATCTGGAACCTCTTAAATAATTTGACTAAATGTGCAGAATTATTAACAAAAGATGTGTTTTCTTCTGTTGGGATTTATGTCTAATATTTATTTCACCACAGATGAGCTTCATCAGGCAGCAGGAGAAACAGTCAAAAGAAAACTGTTTTCTTGTTTGCTCAATAAATGTACTATATGTTCTGTATTTTAACAA
The DNA here is from genome assembly GCA_013400335.1 of Eurystomus gularis. Lineage (NCBI taxonomy): Eukaryota > Metazoa > Chordata > Aves > Coraciiformes > Coraciidae > Eurystomus > Eurystomus gularis. The sequence continues at coordinate 44,879 of VZZY01002343.1, forward strand.
AGGTGAAAACTAACACTATGCTGATCCTGCCAGGCCATGCTGTGTGTGGTTGGTGAACAAAACCCTGAAATCTGGTTTACAGGTCTCAAGTGATACAACACTGACAGGTTCAAAGGAGACTAGTGAGCTCACTGAACTCAAACCTCCAAGTCCAAATTTCAAACATTGCACTTTGCAGATCTTCAGAGGCCCAGCAAGGAATTTCAGCTCCCACTTTTCTACTACTATCCCAAGACATGGAGCCTGACATATCTAAGCTAGATGCTCTTCAGAGAAATTACATTAACACCCCCCCTATCTACCCCTTTCTCTTTTGCTGAATTATCCTATTCTCAGTACCTCCAGGGATGCCGGGTAGCTATTCTTCACACAAAACAAATTACTCAGAGATGCTATTCAGTATGGATTGCCAGTCTTTGAATTCAAAATGTCTTTTGGGGACAAAGAACAAGTGCAATGTTTCCCCAGCAATTACGAAAGAAGCTCTGGAATAATTTCTAGCCCTTTGGATTTCTGGTACTCTAGAAATAACCCAAACACCATCAGGCCTCTCTGTCATGGAACTTGTGGAGTGCACATTTTTCCACTCTTGCCTTATACTTTAGCAAGACAAGTATTTCCTTTCCCCTGTCTCCCATCAGAAGACTCCTCTGGAGTGAAGAGCAGGCATCTACACAGTGGTGCCTCCCAGAAAACCTATTGTTGACTTTGTCTACACCATTCTTTTCTTAGCATTCTTCTTCTAGTCCCCTTTCTCCATGTCACTTTTCCTTATCAAATACTACTTAACTTCGAGACATCATTTGCCTTTCTTGGCAAATGTCTCTGTCTTTACTCCCTCTTTTGCCCAGTCTTCCTACTCTATTCGCAGAATCACAGAATCACTGGTTTCACTACAACAGACAGGCATTCTGCTCCTATTTCTTTTTTCTCACTGCTCCTCTTTACATGTCCATGTTGTTCACCTGTTCGCTTCAAGCATTTGTCTTAGGCTAGAATCTCTCATTCATAGGGATGGTATTTTGGCATAGAGTTCTGTAAAGTATTCTGTTTGTTTCCAAAATGTCTGTTAAAATTAATCTTAATGATGGTAGCAAGACTATTTATTTTCTTCTCCTGTCACCTGGGTGAGATCATAAGGATAATAATAATGAAGAAGATGGACAAGAGAATCAATTTCAATTTAAAAACTGAGTCAAAAGATCTGTTCTGAACAGCTGGCAATGAAAAGTTAGGCTTCATAGGCACTTAAGTAAGCTAGAAAGGACAATAAGTGATTTTTTTTTTCTCCAATGAAAGCTTTATAGCATTTAAGGAAAAGAAAAAAGGAGGAGGGAGATATGTCCTAAATTAGGAGGAAATGCTGAAGTGTTTGTTTTCAAAACTGTTTTTAATTACTGTGAACCAAATGTTTTACGTCAACAACTTAAAATATTTTGTTTTGATTTATTCTATTTTTAAAAGCCCTTTAACATAAATCACATTTTGAAAGAAAAAGTCATTTAATAACAGCAGTTGGAAACTCCTCACTCTATAAAAGTTGAACTAAGATATTTCATTAAAATCAAAACGCGTTTTTTAAAAAAATAACTTCAGTAAACAATATTTTCCAATTGAGAGGTGTTTCAACCCTACAATTTTTTTAACAGCTCTGTTCTCACTTTTCTTTCAGCACAGAGGGATTTCTACAGGTTCGTGCTCTGTGAATATCTTGCTGTTAATGCTTATCATGCATGTCATGTGTTGTCACGTCAAAAGACTCCTACCGGTAACGGTAAGATTCTACATAGTATGTACTTGCTGGGATTGAAAACACAAAATCTACTTCAGCTCGCTTGACCATGCAAAAAAGGCTTGACAGACTGCAGGTGCTTTCTTGCACACAGAAATACTGCATTCAACATACTCCACCTGCTTCAACAGCTGCTGTTGAAATAACTTCAAGCAGCAAAGAGGAACTGTTGAAACCACTGCATATGAGGTGGTTGCTACCTGAACCCCAGCACAAAACTCATGGGTACAGCACTATGTCCTTTCACACCTTGTAGCTTTGTGAAAGACTGTCTTGCCCTTGACTATGTCTCTAAAATGTAGTATGGCCCCGAGCTATATTAATTTTGATGTCTATATCTGGATAGAAAAGCAATGAGGCATTATAGAATGCTGTTCAGATGCATCAATTGCTTCCTGATGCCTGTTTGCCTTAAAGAGACTGTTTGGTAAGCAGAAAATGGGTAAGAGGAAGAGAAGGAAAACTTGCAAAGACTTGTTCCAAAAATTGTGCATGTATGGTGGCAACACAGTGAACAAAAATTCGGCATTTGCAAATGCAGATACATTTTCTCAGAAAATCTTTTTCAATTTAAACAGAACAGAAAATTAGGCTCTGAATCACCACCATATCTGCCCATACGTGTATAGAGAAGCTTGAGAGAAACTCAATAACTATATTAAGAAGAAACATGTTGCCAAATGCTTGTAATTACAGAGAAAGGGAACATACAATGATAAAGCTGATCTTCAAGTTGTAGATTCAAAATTCTATCCCATATTAAAAATGATACTGGAAAGACCTGATTATGGCTGAAATTCAGCCTCTTGAATACAGAAGTCTAGTCATTACATTTAATTTCCAAACTGTAACATTGTTTTTGAGAGAACTGAAACTTCTGTGTTTAACTTCAGATTTTTTAAATCTGTAGCTGTTTCATATAACATGCACCATTTAATCATTCAGTGCAGTCACTCTGCTAATGCAAATTGTGATTGAACTCAGAAAGTCCTCAAAAATCAATAGCTATGTTCAATAGTTACACTCAATGACAATCGCTGATATAACTCAACAGGTGTACATCAGGACAAATCCCTTACCTACAGGGGCACATCATGCTATTCCATGAGCAGATATGCAAAAATCTCAGTTGTGAGAATCACATTCCTTCCCATGTGTTACAATCCAGAAAAGCAGAAGGACACAGCAATACATCTGGCTTGTGCTTTCATTCTTTTGCATACTTGATAGCAGACACTGTCTGTGGGATTTGGACTCTTACTGGATTCCTCACATACAGGAGGATCCACACTTTGCCTAGTCTCTGTTCACCATTTGGCTATTATATAGATGGATAGCCATAGAATAATACTACTCATCTGAAAGCATCTCCTTAACTTTTTGTAATATTTTCATAGTTAGCAGAATCTGTAGCCTAAAGTAACAATTAACCCTCTGAAGAACCTCTGCTGAAGATGTCATACACATTACAATAATTGATACATTCCATGACCTTCTGGAAAGAGCACTGTGAACTATGATATCATACCTCATCTGAAGCAAATCTTTAGTCCATGCTTAATAGTTTGATAACACTTGTATTAATAATGTACTGTATGCCTAATGCTTAACATAGGAAAGGTGTAGAGTCAGCAAAATGTTAATTGTAATAATAAGTCTCTTTTCACAGTATCAGCTAGTTGCTCATCAATCTGCCTAATCATGACACTTCTCAATAGTGCTAGATTTGTTTCTGCTTCTTACATATAGAACTATGTAAAAGCTGAGTGCGAGGGCACACGTCAGAGACTTAAGCTGTTTAATGCCTATGCATAAATATTTGCATTAGGCAGAGAAACACACAGAGTGCTTGAGCACATAAGAAGTCTCCACAGCAGCATCACATACTGGCCAAGAGGTGAGAAACTGATAGAGAGAGATGAGAGGTGTGGCCTTATAAAAATTGACCATGATATAGAAACTTAAGTATAATGAATCAATTGCCAGACAGCCACCTTTGAGATGGTTATTCACAGCTCTTACCAGCTACCAGCAAGTCTTCTCTGAGAGAGTTAAACATGGATTTAGAAGAACCTGATATAAGGGCAGCAAGAGAAACCAGCAACTAGTACAGAAGTGTAATATTAGAAAATACAAACTTTCAAAACTTTCAAGTCCGTTTTCCTAAACACTACAAAATTTTCGCTTTATCGCTTTTTTGTTTTATTTTCCTTCCGGGTTTTGAGTTTTCACCATTTTCTTCCTCATCAGGATATCTAAAAGTAATAACTTAACAAAATAACACGATGCTTCTTAGCTATTCAGATGACTTAAGGAAACAGAGCTTTTTAAAAGTATTAGATATTCTGAGGTATGTAAGTAAACTTCAAGAGTTCATAAACCTGGAAATTTATTGGCGGATTTTGAAGATGCTGAATGTTCATGGGCAGAAGATTAGAATATGCTTTAGGCCCAGTGTTGCTGCTGACCCAGAAGCTCATTTCACTATACTGTCTTTAACAGTATGTAGGTCATATGAATGCTTCAGATGAATTAGTGCTGGAATGCCCAATATACTGCTCTGTTCCTTCAAGGCTTAAACCTGGGCTACAACTCTTACAGATCTTGAAGTTCTGGGAATGGAGTCAGGTCACTGCTGTACATCCTTTCCAACCCAAAGTCTGGATGGAAAACTATTTTCATGAGTGTGTTTCATTGCTGTACTGGTGTTTACCAGACTCTATCTTTCAGTTTGATTTTTGTGTGTATGTTTCAGATGATACTATTAAAAGACTTCATGACAGATAATGCCTGTCCTAGTGAGATGGTCCCCAATGAGATGAACTTCAGGGAAACTGACACTGAGATGCCCTGTGCTTCAGGAATACACATGAAAGAAATATAGCTGTCACCTAAAATCAGAGTTGAAGAGCAGGGAAAGTTTCATTTCAGTTTTCTTCTCTCACCTTGCATTTGAACACTTGGGAAAAATAGAAATTAGCTCACAGATTGCTGAAACTCTAGCTGCTTGGACTTCCAGTTCAATACTTAGATTATTACATG